>JBAMCD010000324.1:7092500-7675533 GCA_037075365.1 Drosophila emarginata
GAAGAACAAAGATAAACAAAAAAACTAGAAGGATGGGCTAACTTCGGCCGTGCCGAATTTCGTATACCCTTACAAACTGTCTTTTTGATTTATATATAATTTGCCAGAATCATAAGAAAGTATATAAAACGCATCAAATATAAATTTGATGTCCATGGCATAAAAAAAAATTAAAACAAATTTTTTTTTCCCCGATTGTTCCTATGACAGCTATAGCATATAGTCGACCGATTCCGATAAAACTTAAAAGATATATTTCTTTTTATATAAAATTGTCAAATAACAAATTTCGTGACGATTGCTTCAAAAACACCCAAGTTATTGATCAAAAACTATATTTTTGACTGATCGTTCCAATGGGAGCTATATGATATAGTCGACCGATTCTGATAAAATTTGGTATATGTGTTGAGGATTATATAAAACTCAGAAACACCAAATTTAGTGACATTCCATTGAAAAACAACTGCGTTATTGATGTTAAACCGATCCGATCGGGATGATTCTGAGATATACAATGCCAGCAGCAAAAAGAAGCCTATGTGCAAATTTTCAGCTCTGTAGCTCCAAGGGTCTCGGACGAGATTGCGATGATCCAGATAGACGGAGAGACGGTCAGACGGCCATGGCTATATCAACTCAGCTTATTATGCTGATCAAGAATATATATACTTTATATAGTCGGAGATTCTTCCTTCTATGCGTTGTAAGCTTCTGATCAAAATTAATATACACTTTTTGCAAGTGAATAATGAGATATGAACGATATGTAAATAAAATATTTACACAATATCGGACAGAAGAAATGGAAAAGATAGATTGAAATCCATAGGATTTGTCCAGGTCGGTCGGACGGGTCGAATTAATTAACTTTAATGATTAAATTATAACCTTTTACATATGCTTCGCATAATTTAAACTTAATCATAATATTGGAATGGCTATTTGATAATATTATTCTATGCGATTGCCAATTGTTTAAAAAATAAAGAGGATTATCTTAGTCGTTTCGCAAAATTTAAATCAAGGAAATTTAATGAGCTCATTGCCAACTAATTATTAATTAGTTTCGAATATTGCAGTTTTTATGTACAGTAAACATATTCATAAATATTTGTTCAATCATTAATAAACCAAAATTCAACAAACAATCGTTGAGAAGAAAATTAAAAAAGGTCCATCATCACACAAATTAGGCCAGAATGGAAGCGCAGGAAATATTTTGACGCTGAAATTAAAGGCCAATAATACAGTAATAAAATCGCCATCACACAAACATATGTACACACACACACACACAAACACACACACACTCAGATGGAGATATACGCACCTTTGGAGGCACCGCTTAAAAGTATTTATAAATTTTATGTAATGTGCCCCTCTGCTGGTGCTGCTGCTTGCTGTTGGTTTGCCATGCAGCAATAAACCAGCTTCTCATTCCCTGCCCCTGCCCCGCACAAACACACACACCATCACACACCGAAGTCAGAATACACGTTCATAAAGTACAATAGCGGTTTGCCCTTTTTGGATGCCTTCTCTCTATTATTTACCAATACAAACTAAGCTTAAAAAAGAATTTATAAAATTACCTATACAAAGAGACAAAGAGGGGAAAGGAGAGCGAGAGAGAGAGAAAGTATGTACATATGTATGTGTAAAAGAGAGAGAGAGAGAGAGAGGGAGCGAACACGTGTACTCACGGTGCTTAATATAACAATTGTGTGCGTGACTTTTTTAGAACACGAGCTGGCGATGGATTTGACCGATTCGGTTTGATTTCGATCCTTCGGCCCATGTAACGCAACAGTTGTCCTTTCTCCAACTTCCTGGCATGTTGCCAAAGCATAAACTGGGCAGCAACAGCAACACCATCAACAACAGCAACAACAACTTGTTTGACGACGCCTGCGCATGGCAAATACATAGCATACTTATGTGAAATAAATTAAAAATTTCGAAAAAGGAAACTGAATTTTTAACCTGGCCGGCCCACCACCATCTCCATCACCGGTCCGAAGCTTTTCAGCTCCTCTTATGCTTGTGTGTGTGTGTGTACTGCGACGGTAATGTTGGTTGTGTATCTCAACATTTCGCAAAGCTCCTCCTGACGGGCATGCAACAAGCATGTTGATTTGTTTGTTTGCTGTCTCTCTCTGTATGTGTGTGTGTGTGTGTGTGTGCGTGTGTTCCTGTCTGTATACTAACAGCTTCAGCTTTAGTTTCAGGCTCCAGCCACAGCTCCAGCTGCTCAACATAAAAAGCGCTCGGCAACGATGTCGACAACAACGAGGAACGACTACACTTCACTTATGTAGGATTTTTGCACACTTGAGGCTTTTAGTTCAGTTTTGTTCGAATTGATAGATACACGCAACGCGCAATACCCACGCTTTGGCATCGATATAGATACAGACATAGCTACAGATACAAATACAAATGTAGATACAGTTAAAGCAACAGCAGCAGCACACGCACACACAAACACACACACGTTGAAAACTTCACACTCGCTTTTAGCGTTTTTCCCCGCAGTTTTCGGTGTATTTCGACTTATTGACTGACTGGCAGCCGCTTTAGCTTTAGTTTCAGCTTCAGCATTTGTACATTGCTTCGTGTGTGTCAATATATTGCCCATTAGCAAAAATCAGCAGCAGCACGCTTCCAATGGGAAACATTTTGTTGTTCCCGCTGCAACCGACAACTATTACCAATACCATAACTAATAAAAATAAATATATGTATGCACTTATGTATGTATGTATGCATGTATCAGTGACAGTCACCAACACATTGACGCCATCTCGACGGTTGGCTTAAATGAATGCACGGTGATTTTTTTATCGGCACAAAAATTGTGATTTATCATCTAAAAAATAAAAACAAAAACCTAAAACCAAAGGCTCAAAAAACAAAAACATAAACCACAAGAACGTAAACCAGTGAATCAGTAAAATTTAAAACACTGAAATTGAAACATAATTAAGGAAACTTTGAAACGGCAGGTTAGTCGACAAAAATACAACTTAATACACAGAAATTATTTTAGAAAAGGGAAGCCACATGGACCCATTGAGTGCTTGCAGTGATTTTTTTTTGCCATTGACTGGCTAATTTATCAATTTTTGTTAGCTTTTTCTGACTGCCAGATAAAAGCCAGCACATGAAACGCAGCTAAATGAAATCAAATGAAGGCAAACGCAATTACCAAAAGAACAGAAAGTCCCGTTGCTCCAAAAAAAAAAAAAACAAAAAAAACAATCCTAAATAGATATGTACATATATCTACGATATACAAATACATCCAAACATGTATGTGTGTATGAATGTAAGTATGTTCACACATACATTGATGTAAGCTCATCAAGTGAAGCAACATTTTGTGAGTGCTTATGTGTGTGTGGGGGTGGGAAGGAGCGTCTGAGCTCCTTTGCGTATGACGATGAACAAAGAGTTCAAGAATAAATCTACAATTACTTAGATAAATAAAATAAATGTGAAACGGATTTAGTAATTATAAATTAGTCATGAAATGAGTTTAATACATTGGCTTTTTTTCAAGAATTTTTATTTAGATTGAATATCAGTAAATATCTCGGATAATTCAATTTACAGTACGTATGTGTGTTTGTGTCTATATATGAAAGCTGCTGATTAACTATAGAACAGGAAAGGTAAGATTTTCTCTTTCCTTTTATGCCCCTGGAAGGATATATTAATTTTGGTTGGCAAGCGATTGCCACCATTTTGGTATTCGGCTTCATATATGTATGTACATATGTACATATATAGAAATATATTTATCTTTAGCTATATAGCAAGATGATGTATATAATGTACACATACATACATAACATATACATATGTACATATGTATAATTATTTGATCAGTATTAACAACCGTATCGATCTAGCCAATATACTTCTGTCAGGTTCTAAACAAAAAACTTTACAATTTTGCTATTTGAACAGATAACGGTATTCTAGAATTCATATCTACTATTTGATATGAACGATAGGCCCAAAATGCGATTTTAATTGAGAAAGCATTTTGTGGTTCTCAGGCTACATGGCCATATACATACATATGTATGTATGTATTAAACTCAATCTGTTGCGTCTTCATAGTTTCCTGATCAATAATGTATAATTTACGAAATGGGAAATTATTATTTTGAAGATTTTAATGTTTTTTACGCGTCACGTATTTCCAACTTGACAATCCACTTGTGCAGAGATTCAACTTTACTACATA
The DNA here is from genome assembly GCA_037075365.1 of Drosophila emarginata. NCBI lineage: Eukaryota > Metazoa > Arthropoda > Insecta > Diptera > Drosophilidae > Drosophila > Drosophila emarginata. The sequence continues at coordinate 7,096,759 of JBAMCD010000324.1, forward strand.
GCCTATTATATAATTCGATTAAAATATATTATCGTTGAACTGTGATCGTCGCTAACTATCGTTTGCTCACGAGACCACCTCCGATCGGGCGAATTGTTTTTCCTCTCTTTGCTATGCTCTCATCATTGCGAAACGCTCTCTCCTCTCTCTTCAACTCTCTCTATGGGGTCGCCACCTCTCTCCACCGCTCTCTGGCTCTCTTCCCCTTCGCTGCTGGGTGCTCGATGGCGTTGCCAAGTTCAGATACAGATACAGATACTTGTACTCGCACTTTTCGTTCGCATTCGCGTTGTTCGCCTTCACATTTGTATCTCACACAGATTGTTTTAGGTTTTCTTTCATATTGTGTGTGTGTGCTTTTTTACGAAATTTTCTGTTGTTTCTTTTGCATTAGGTGTGTGAGTGTGCGTGTGTGTGTTTTCTTTTCGTATCGTATCGCGGGGCTTTTGGAGCTTTTTGGAGCTGCGTCTCTTGGCAAAGAATATCAGTTTGACGTTTTGCTTTGACAGGCAACCGTCGTCGCTTGGTCGCCGCTAGTTGTCGTTGTCGGTTGTCGGTTGTTGTTCTTGGTCGCGGATCTTGAGATCTGCGAGAATTTTATTATTTCGTTTCGCCGGCAGCCAACTAAAGAAGAACATTTATTCACTGCCTCCGACTGCGCCACCGCTCCGCCCGCGCAAACTACCAACCGTCACACCGACACTCAAATGGAAAGAAATCAAATTATCGCAGCCGCTGTAATAATCAGAAATATTCATATTCACTCGATTTGTGATCAATTGATATATGTACATACATATGTATGAGTGTTTTGTATTAGTGTCTATATATCTACATCTATGTATGTGTGTCTGTCTATGTGTGTGTGTGCAACTGTATCTCTGATACATTATTTAGTCTCTGGTGTTATCGTAAGTCATTTGTGACGTCAGTGATGGAGAAGTTGCTGGTAATGCAGCTGCAGCAGCTGTTTTTCCTGTTGCTCCTATTGCTGCTGCTGTTATTATTACAATATTTATTAGTTTTCTTAATGCTTTTCAATTTTAGTATGCATTTGAAATATTTTCAATATCTTATGCGTCAAGAACAGCAACAACAAGAACAACAACAGCAACAACAGCAACCTCCGTGCTATGAACGTGACCTCCGCGTATTAAAATAAATTCTAATTTGTGAAAAAAGAGCAAAAAATTAGTTTTGTTATTGTGACTACATATATATCGCGAAGAAGTCTTTGAGTATACATATATGTATATATACATACATATGTACATACATATGTATGTATGTATGTATCTATATATGAGATATATGTACATATGTATGTATACGTATGTATGTACATACGTCTGTCCATACATATACATACATTTGTACATATCTGTGTTTTCTGTTTAATTTATATCTAGAGTCTGATATAAATATTGAAATAAAATATAAAATATCACAAGCAGCAGCAACAGCAGCGACAAAATCATTTTTGTTGGTCTTCAATTTTTTTTGTTTCGGTACGTCAACAGATAATAATGATATTCTATATATGTATTTATGTATACATACATACATATGTCCATCATATATGAACATAGATACATACATGCATACATATGTATGTACATATGTACATATGTATATTTTCCAAATTTCTTTACATTTTCAAGTCGTATCTATGTATGTATGTATGTACATATGTATGTATGCATGTATGTATCTATGTTCATATATGTATGTATATACATATGTACATACATTAATATTGTAGTACATAGAATTTTGCCTTGGATACACCACATTGTCGCATAATAAGCGGCCTCCCAGATAAAAAAAAATGAAGAAAAAACGAATATAAAATTCATTAAGACATAACATCTTTTCAATAGCAATTTTAATTTAATTTTTTTTTTGGGCGGTAGTTTGTTGGAAATTTTCATGCATCGAGCGTAGCAAAAACATTTCATTTTCAATTTTTAGTTGCGGCGGTGTGCCTCTCCATCAACGGGCAAGGCGAGGCACATAAAAAAGCGCTTAAAATGTTGTCGCAGTCATGCATACACGGCGACAGCAGCGACATCGGCGACAGCAGCAACAGCAACAGCGACGTAGATGCCCATGCCCATACTTGCAATAAACAATGCGAAAACATCGCCTTAGACTTCAGTTTATATTTTTCTTCGAATACCCTGTAGCCATATCGAAAACGGTTATATAGGAATAGTCAGAATGCCATAGTAGCATCCGAGTTATTTTCCAGATTTCCAGATACATATGTATGTATGTATGTATCTGTACTATATTATTCTCTCCCTCTACCGATTTCATTATTATACATACATACATATGTACATACATATGTCTATATTTGTGATTTTTATCATTATCTTTCATTATTCGTTATACATATGTACATATGTATCTGAGTTGAGCTTTTGGGCACTCTGTGCTGGTCATTTCAAAGTCGGCGCCATCGATGGCGACTCAGCAAACGAAATTTTTAAATTTATATTTTTTTTTTATAAGCAAAGCAACAATAAATTTGCAATTTGCGTTGAGTTTCGTTAAGTTTCGTGTCGGTTTTCGGTTTCAATTTTGTTTCTATCCGTTTGCGTCTCCTGACTAGTGACCCATTTTGTTGATTATCTAATGACTAATATATATTTCTATTATGTATATATTTTTCATTTTCACTATCTATCCGATACGTTGTCTCACAATCAGTTATTGTTTTCCTTCCTTTTTTTGTTTCTTTCGTTTTTTGGCCATAATAACTAGGCCCACATAATCAGCTGGTGGTGGCCTCAGTTCTTAATTAATTCTCAATTTTAACTGTTTATTCAAAAATTGAAATTGTGTTTTGTTTGATTTCAATTTGGCTCTGCTTTTCCCTCTGCCTCTGCCGGTTGGTGGTGCTGGGCATGGAGATGGGTGGTGCTAGGTGTTGTTTACAACAAATCAAATTGACTGGCCCTCGTGCATACTGATTTCCATTTCCATTTGAATTTTCATTTCTGATTTTGATTCGAATTCGTTGCGGTATTGTTGTAACAATGTGCTCAGAGTTATGCAACAAATCTCTCATCGTTGCATGTTAACTAAATGGCAAGGGGAATGGATAAATATAGTAGTATAATTTGCCTATTTATTTTGCATGTATGTATGTATGTATAACTCTTGGCTATATACATATACGATTCACAAATTTATTGTATTGTTAACTGTTTAAGAATTTCCCCTCCATCCCTGCATCTCTATCTCTGTGTCTGCCATTCAGTCTCTTCCACGATCTCAATTCTCAGTATAGTTTTGAATGGATGGCGACACTTTTTCTTTGCATTAGCTATCTTTTAGTTTTCATCGGCATTTGTAATGCAAATTTGTAACTCATAACCCCACACCCCCCCAACCGTAGTCACTCACACCCTTATACATGCACACACAAACAAACTGAAATGGGTGAAAAGGCGTTTACACATCATAAGTATATAATCCAAATCAATGTACATACCTAAACGGTATATGTACATATGTACGAGTATGTATGTACATATATACATTTGTATATATGTATAAGTATATTCACAGTGGTTATTAATTAGAGGCCCCATCATCTAAAATGGGGCCAACCTTCCGCCTGTAAACGTTTTGCGGCTGCCTCAAGGTCAACGCCATAAAAAAAGAGAACACAAAAATCTGGACACTTGTGACGCACAAATTGTGAATTGAATGAATTCTTGCCTAGAAGGTCGCCAAATGTAATCGTATTATCTTAGCTCCATTTATTTATATACATATGTATATAAAAGTATGTAGTACATTCGAACAATTGTATATATGTACATATATATATATATGTATATATATATACATATATAGGAAGAAAGACAACTTAAAGTTTTGGTATATGTACATATCTAAGTGATTTGTTATAAATATTTAAAGTTATTGCAGTTGCATTTAAACTTTCTTCTCACAAATGGATTTTGCTTCCAAAATGTCAAAATTTCAATTCCGAAAATGTAATCGTAGAACTGAGCCATACCTTTCAGATATGTAAGTTCATATCATCACCAGGATGAATATTCAAATCTGAATCCGATTTTTATTATTTCAATACCGTCTACAAAGCTCTAATATTGAATCCTCTTATCTGTTTCTCAAATGAAAACTATTTTAAAATACTGAAAAGGCAAAAAATGAAAATTTGTTACTATTTCATTTGTTCATATGCAAAGTAAACAATATTGAAAACGCAGCAGCTGCAAGACATGAACAGAAAAATTATTATTTAGATACAAAATTGCGCCGAGTACGTTTTGCGATTGCGAATATGGATTTAGGCGGATGGCTGTAGATGGTAATGATTGGTGGCAACCGCGCCCGCAACTGTTCCTATCTGTACGGCAATAAATTATATTATTAACCTGCACACACTGGCACACTCCCTCATCCAGAGGATGATGCTATTAGACAAATACCAACGAGCACCTGCATACTAATAACTTGCCTTGGCTGCTGCATCTAATGAGTTTGCTGTGTCTCTTCCGTTGCCTTCAACTTAATAGAATTTGGCACTAACACTCTCTCTCTCTCTCTCGCACTTTTTGACTTTCTTTTGCATGTCCCGTTCCTGATCCATGGGTTATTCCGACGTGTCCCAGCTGTTGTGATTCGGTAGTGTTTTTTAGTTGCATACCAACAGGCGCTGCTTGTAAAGGTCGTCCTTGGCCTCATCGTCGACGTGATAAACAAATTACGTATACGTTGTTATTTATTTGAGAGAAGAAAAGTTAAAAGAAACCAAGTGAACAGCAAAAGTCATTATTTGTTCTTTTTAATATGGTCGAAGCTAAAAATAATTTGTTTAAATCAACAAACAGACAGTCGCCATGGGCTATTGGACTTTTCTATATACTCGAGGCTGATGATGCTGATTCTCGTTGAAACTGTTTGGGCATTGTCTTGGATACATGTAGATGTACATACATACGTATGTATCTATGTATGTATATACATACATGGTTGAGGATGTGAATGTAGATGATTCTGTTGGCTGCTGTCGGTCTGTTCCATCTTCCTGCTGTGATATCTAGTTTGTGTCTTGTTGTGACGCCTTTGTTTTTGTCCACCAACAAAATCAACAATTGAAAAAGATGGGGACACTCTCTAGCATTGTATCATCCGTATGGCCCCTACACTCCTCAGTCAAGGGGAAAGTCAATCAATGTCGTGCATTGCCAACATCACTATCACAAGAGAACTTGGCTCCAGACAAAACATTTCACTTACAGATGCAGTTACAGATCCGCATACGGACCTTTCCCTAAACTAAGTAGTTGAAATAGGTCGACCGACCTAGCCCTCGTTCTTGACTAATCTAAAAGTGTTTTTTGTTCCATATCAGTTGATTTGCTTCAAAGTTTTATCTAAATATTTAAAATTGCTTTCGCACTTTTTTTGTTCTTTCCAACGGATTGACTGACCGACTGACTGACGGACTGACTGCCATTGGTATTTCTATTTCCCCTTCTCTATCTATTTTTCATATGATAACAAAATGAAGTCTATGACGTAGCAAAATATCCACAAGTCAATCGTTTGATACGTGCCAACAAAAAGGTTCACAACGGAACGAAACGAGCCGAACGGACCCTGTCTTAGGCTAAACAAATCGAATTTCTTAAGTTTTGGATCGACAAATTTAATATGACGAACAGGAGCCACTCTACCTTGTCATTTTGCTTTTCTTTTTTATGTTATTTTATTTATTGTTTTATATTTATATGTACATATATACACAATATATGTATATATATATATATATATATATGTATATATTCATTTAACTCATTCACGTATAAATGAACACCTTGACTTCAATAATCATTGCCAATATTTGGGCTTTTTATGAATTTACAATATATGAACAACAAAAAGTTTTGGCAACTTTTTTCCTCTGTGTTTGCTTAATTGTATTTTTATCCGATATTAAAGAAAAAGGTGCGCAGGCCATATAATCGTACATTTTTTATGAGCGACACCCACTCAAGGAAACTACTTAAAAATAATCACAATATTGCTATCATATAAATAAATGTATATAAAAGTGGAATAAATATAAATTAATGAGGCTTTGAATCAGAGAATTCGTCTACTTATATAAGAATATTTGCTTCTAATGGAAAACTGACATTAAACTGTGACCTTTTCCCTTTATTGGTGGTTGGTTACCTTCCTTCATAATTAATTTGATCGAAAGGTGTATTCTAAAAAAGTTTCATCCGACTTTTATCTGACAAATGTGTAGATATATACATATATATATATATATATATATATATATATATATATATATATATATACATATATATATATCGTCATCATATATATATATATATATGTATTTGTAGGGGTTGTCAAACTAGTTTAGGGTCCAAATATCGAGTAATTGTCGCTAGCCAAGATTAGCTGCCATCGTCAATGCAAACCTGAACCTGTCTCTAAAACTTATCCGATTCAAATGTCATTTAATTTAATACTTTGCTCGTAATTGAATGTAGGTCATTGTGTAGTACAATAAACCAAACACCAAAAGAAAAACGAAATATGTCCCAAATGAAATTTAAATTTGGCAATTCATTGCATTGCTTATTGGTTTCTCATCAGCTCTCTCTCTCTCTTTCTCTGTTTCTCTCTCTCTTTTACTGTCTGTTTGCAGGAGCGAGGAATGAAATGTGAGCAGCAAAAGTCAATCAGCTATTCAATAGACCGCTGCCCAAAAATGTTTCAATTATGTTATTCACAACAACCGCACAAGAGCAACAACAGCAGCAACATCAGCAACACAAACTGCAGCAGCAACAGCGACAGCAACACAGAATTGCCAATGCGAAAGGAAGCAGCAAGACTGTAAGCCGCAGCAGTAAACTCAAGAATCAAGCCAAACAGCGACCAAAACCAAACCGAAACCAACGTCAAATTAGCATAAAGAGAGGAGGAGCAGTAGTAGCATTATCCGTAGGAGTAGTAGAAGCAGGCAGAAGCGGGACTTCTTGTTCGACTTCATCATCCTTGTCATTATCATCATCGTCGCCATCATCATCGTCATCATGGGCTGCTCACCAAGCACACTGCCCACCAGCTCATCCTCAGCAACGGCTCCAGCACCCGGCGCACCTCCGCTACCCCTCGATGCGAACGAAAAGGATGGCAGTAGGCTCTTCTGCATAAAATTGCGTCGCAGCCGTTTGCGTCGATGCAGTTGTGGAGCAGTCACCCTCACCCAGAACGGTGATGGAAATGGCAGCACTGCAGGCAGTGCTACATGCGGGGACAATCTCTGCAATCAGGTTCTGTTGAATCCGCTGCAAACCAAAAACGAGGCCGACTATGAGAAGGTAAGAGGCGTTCAAAGCGCAGTTTGAGTTAACCCGCCTCCTCCTCCTTATGGACATCCACCTCCAACAATCTTACCCATAGCCTCTGCCCACTTTCCTTGGACAAACCCATTAAGCATCATTTCTCGTTTTCCATTTCCTTTGGCAGCTGAGTACCGGCAAAAAGGACTCGATTGTCACAGTGGCAGCATTGGGCAATTTCACGCACAGTGTAGTGCGACGTGCAACCGGAAGTGAGTACCAAATAATCAATATATTAATTATACTAACAATTATCATTCTTAAAAATGATTCTGTTTCAATCTTGAAATATTTTCAATGACAATTTGGAAATGTTTCAATTCGCTTTCGAGCACGGCAAAGCTGTTTTTAAATTAACTGAATTATTCTTAAAAATAATACTAGTAATTCTTTAAAAATGAATTCAGAAATTCTAGGACATTGGATAGAACTTTTCAACGCGTCAAAGCGTTTGGTTCTATTATATGTATGTTTGTATTACAATTATCAAATAGGTATATGTGTAACTGAAAAAAGGAGTTGGGGCATTGATGCAATTGTTGATTGTTGATTATATTACTCCAAGAATTCCAAGACACCTCAAAGCAAAGGGTCATCACTGACCGATTTTAGTGACCACTAAATGGGGTCAATAGATTCCACCCCATTCCAATTTATCAGTTCATAATTGTCCCTATCGGAAAGTAAATCTAATATTAAAACATAATGCTTTATTAAAACGGGTAGAAAGACAATAACTAAGAAAATAGAATATTGGTAACATCTAAAAAGGGGAATCATCATAGCTTCCAAAGGTTTACTCGTCGATTCACAAGAGTCGAGCTGGCGCCATTCGGGCTCAGTCTTTGGATATCCTGTAAAACAGTGGGTCCATGTAGTCCTTGCTCATTAGAAACTGAAATCGAGTTTACGACAATTAATTGTATATACAAAAAGTATTTCTAGGGTATAAATTGTTTCGTTTTGGCAAAGTCTCGCGTATCCATAAGTGCTTAGACACTGATACATCAGTGAGTTTCATGTCGACAACAGGATAGAGGTGGTGGGGGGACGGGGCTACGGAGGCAGAACTACGTCTACCTGGTAATACGATCTGTGGACAAGTCAGCTGGCGCTAGGCGCAGCTGTTTTGTTTCGACGTCCAATTAACAACTTGCCCCAGTGTCTGAATCCGAATCTGAGTCTCAGACTGAGCTTCGCATATCAATCGGAATGAGGGAGAGATACATACATATCTATGTATGTATGTATGTCCAGTGGGGTAAACGGTAGCGGCAGCGGCAGCGTCTGCTCTTGCGGTAACGGTAGCCAAGCAATTGTCACAAAGAGCGATTCAGTCGGAGACAGAGACAGAGACATATACACAGTATGTGTTTGTGTGTGTGTTTCAGTGAGCACTGGAAACTTGATCGTGACCGATCGTCCGAGAGCCAGAGGCAGCCCTCTTCGCAGTTAATGCCCCCTCTCCATACTTCGCTCTACCGAAGCAAACTCACTTCAAAGCTCGGCGCTTTGGCAACAGCTGCTCGCCATTTATGGAGTCAGTTGCTTGGAATTGGTTCGCCGTGTCGGTCGATTATTTTGCGATATTTCGTTAAAGTTTTTAATACATTCGAGCTCGCATATCAGTATCTGTATCTTCTATGTTTTGTATGCAAACATTCTCTCGCCTTAAATACTGTTATACCTACGTTAATTGCAATCACACAGGCTGAGCCATCTGCAAAATAAAGCCGAATTCCAATCGATCGTTGGCTCGGTTGGCCAAAAAAGCAAAACTAATACAAATTCGGCAAAGTCCAGGGCCAACCAGTTAAGAACCAAAAAAAAAAAAAAAATAAAAGAAAAACCCGAATGCAATTAAATCAAATTGAAACAGAAAACAAAAAATAGAAGAAAAATCGTTACAAAAATCGTTTGGCTGCAATTGCCTGTGCCTGTGCCTGTGCCAGTGTGGAAAAAAACAGCTCAACAACAAAAACGAAAAAAAAAAAAATAAATAAAATGAAATAAAATACAAAAAAAAAAAAAATAAAAAAAAAGATACAGACAACCGACATATCGAAAAAGTGTTAAAAATCAAAATAAACTTCACAACTAAGTGTGCCAGCCGCAACAACAACAACAACAACAAGTGTAACGAGTGGCTAGATCTTTTACTAGATTCTCTGTGTATGTGGTGTGTGTGTGTGTCCGCTCGCACACACATAAAGATACATTTATATATGGATCCTAATGTGTGTGCATACATATATCTTTTGTGCTTTTTTCATTCTTGAATTTAAATTTGAATACGAATACGAATATGTACATATGTATGTATGTATGTAATATGTGCCTCTTCCTCCCAACCTCCTCCTCTTTCCTAACATCGGGTGAGTTGTAGCTGGAGGGACCGGGTCCGGGGTGGCTACTGGGCAACTCCTCTGTGTCCTCTTGTTGTTGTTGTGCGTTCTATTTGCACACTGCACTCGCATTTTGGCAAATATGTGCAAAACTGCTGATTAACATGTTGAAAACTGGTCAAACACAGCGGAATAAAAAAAAAATTTTTTTGTAGAATACTTGTACACATATTGTACAATTGCCAGTTTTCGTTTCGTTTCGTTTTGTGTTTTTTTTTTTTCTTTTCACAAAATGAGATTCACATGACAAAACGAATCTGGTTTTGTTTTACACGCGACTGATCTAAGGGGAGGCACCTCCGTCCCTTCCCAATTCCTCCGTTCGCAATTCGTATATCGATCATTTCATTCTCGCAATGGCGCCAAAATATCAACATCAATATCAATCACATTGAGTCGAAAAGTAAACTAACGAAACACAAATTAAATGAAAGCAATAGAAAAACTGAAAGACAAATCGTATCTGATGTACATGCATACATACAATATACATACATACATATGTATACATACCTACATATACATATGTACATACATACATATGTACATACGTATGATGGGAATGCCGATTCATTATGTCTGTATGTTTAAATTTTAATCCCTTGTCAGCGAACAAGTGCCAAGTTAACTGCAGTTTATCAATTTTCACATTAATTAAACCACCTACCCCTGCCCATGCCCCTGCCCCTGCCCCTGCCCCTATCTCTGCCCCATCCGCAGTCACTAACCCACATCGGCCATCGAACAATTTCATTGAAAACGAAAACGAAATCAAGAAATCAATGCCCTGGCACTTTGATTGAGTTGATTGGCCAAGTTGTTGGCACAAATCTCATTTTCTTAGGGGGGGGGGCGGTACAAGTAGTCGCATTAGAATGCGATTTTCGAGTTTAGCGCTAATTACAAGTATTTTTAGAAGTCGCGCGTATGCCTATTGCCCATACCCATCCCCCCATAAAGCCACGTGAAGCTTTTCACAAATATTGCCCGCCGACCAAAAGATTAGATTATTCCGACGACAACAACTACAACAGCGACGACGACAGCGATGGCAACGACATGGAAGACTGCTAAATTTCCCCCACCGATATGGTACCATTATTATGATTGTGATTATTATTATTATCATGGCCACTGTCCATGTCCGGGGGCTATCGCTGACTAAAGATGATCGCGCCCATTTCCTCCCTCTGTCTCTCCTTCTCTCCCCCTCAATCTATTAATCTCTCCCCCTCTTAGTCACCCCTTTTTTCTCTCTCTCTCTCTATGCTTCTCCATTACAGGGGGCAGGCGAGAGTTTTACCCCAAATCCAATAAACAGGACAAATCACAAATTGATTTCGGCCCTTTAATAGTTAGATGTAGATTGTGCACGAGTCTCCGATACTCTAACAAATATCCCCCCTAATTTTGGATGTGGTCGTGTGGGCCACTCGACACACTCATATGGCCATTGTGGGTAGGAGAACTGAGCAGCACAATATCTCTATGTATTCTACGGGGCCTAAACATCTGAATACTATGAGCAAACTTGGCTGATATTATCTTATCAAAAATTAATTGGTTGCCATGACAACGGCAAAAGCCGCTAAAGGGGCCCCTCACCCAAAAAGAAAAAAGAGACCAGCAAAAATAAATATATATAAAAAAAGAAATAGAATCGGCCTATACTATTGAAAGAAGCCTCTACCATATCCAAAATAAAATTTGTCTTCTCACAAATTGAAATAATTAGAAATAAATTTAATGACTAAAGAAAAATTGAATGGAAGAAATGCAGTTTTCTTTTTCTATTCCATATATAAAATAATTAAAAATTAAACAGTTAATAAATTTAATGAATTTCATACCTGATCTTTTATTTGGCCCACTGGAATTGAATTAAAATGCTTTTCTTGTCGGAATTTGATGCCTTTGGCAGATTTCTTACTCTCAAATTTCATAAATAACTTAACTTAATTACTTCTGCAGTTTTTCAATTACATGCCCATAGACAGGGATAAATAGATACAAATGCAAAAAGATACAGATACAAAATGTTAGAGTTAGAGTCAGAGGCCCTTCATTCTATGCTGTAGCGCAGCAGCAGCAACACGACTGGGTTTGGGTCTGGGTCTGGGTCTCGGACTGGAACTGGGACTGTGACTGGGGAGCAGCGGTTTCAAAATCCGTGCGAGAATTATCATCTGGCAAACAGTTTTTCATAACGGATTAGTACGGACGTACATTTGTCGTCTGCTCTCTCTCTCTCTCTCTCTCTCTCTTTATCTATCTCTCTCACTGTATCTCCGGTCTCTATTCTCTTGTCCGTCAGTTTGGTATCCCGGATTCGCATTGAACGGAGGCAATTCAGAATCAAACGAACTCGATTCGCATTCAGTATATAAAATAATTGCTGGCAAATTCTGAATAATTCACAGTTTGTTCTTTTTGAATGCTCGAACTAAAAATAAGAGCCAATCGATCAACATTTTCAAGTTTCCGGGTGATGGTGGAGGAAGTGCAGTGCAGGAGAGAAGCTTTTCCTTTTGTTCCCGTCCAATTTTACACACTAATGAGCCACTCGAACTGAACAAACTCAGACTTTGGTGTGCGTAATATGAGCCTTAATGTGAGCCACTGTTGTAAGTATCATCCCTCCGTTATCCCTTCAGCAACAGCCTCTCAGTCGACTTCTCCCTACCCCTCTCTTCCATTGCCTCAGTGTTCTCAAAATAGTTTAAATTAAAAGCAGGGGCAAAAAAAAAATAAACCGAAGGAAATATCAAAATTAAAGGCACTAGAGTTGGGCCTAAAGCCTGTTGCTGTTGCTGCCGCTGCTGTTGCTGCTGCTGTTGCTGCTGCCCCTGGCCTTCTGGGTACCCTGCCTCTTGGTTTTATCTAAACAATTTATCGATTTTCGTTTAGATTACAACGCATGTACCGCAGAGCCCGACTGGCACTGGCCAGCAGCAAGAGCAACAACAGCAACAGCAGCTACGGCGAGGCCGCCAACGATAAGATACACCCGACCCATTTGAATATACGCAAATATTTTTTCTATATATACGAGTACACGACTATGTACATAAATTTCATAAATTTTGTTCTACCTTTTGATACATACATATGTATATATATCTTTGTAGTATATATGCACATACATAGATACATATACATTCTGGCTTGACGCACTACCAGACCCGCCTACAATTCTACGCCCACCTACACACACATAGTACACTCAGAGTGTTTATGTACTCTGTCTATGGATATTCATTTCTATCTCAGTTTCTGGCCCAAGCATATGCATGTGGAGCAGGTTATCATTACGCACTAATTGTCTGAAATCAATGCCACAGTCGCACTCGCCTTCGCACCGCCAGTCCGATAAATAGACGCCAGCAGTAACGGACGGAGTCAGTCACTCAGTCGGTCAGTCACGCAGTGACACAAAAGTTATACAAATTTGCATAGTTCATGAACGAAAAAAACAAAAAGAAAAGAAAAGCAATAGAAATACGATAAACTATTAAGAATAAGTTAACAAAAATGATCATATCTAGCCAGCCAAATATGGCTGCAGCTGGTGGAAGTGGTGGAACCGCTTCCGTTGGAGGAGAATTGCCACTTCCACAGACCACATCGACATCCGAAAGTCTTGACAAATTGCAAGGCAATTGTAATTGCAATTGCAATTGCCCGATTGTTGGTGTGGGAATTCATCACCAACAAAAGCAACAACAACATAATTTATTGGCCATTGAGGCAGCAACAACAACAACAACAGCAGCAGCAATAACAATAACATCAACAAGGACTTCATTAACGCGTCCTGCCTCCGAGTCTGAGCTGGTTATGGGTAAGCCTTTCGGATCTTTGGATCACCTACCCTCGGATTAGACACAAACACAATAAATTTCACATTACCTAAACGAGTATAACCTATTCTTTCGAATAGATAAATCCCTATCCATCGACCTGATTTCGATAAATATACGAGGCACATATATCAATTGGATATAAGCAGATAATCAGATATGACTATATCTATACAGGAATAAAAAACAGAAGAACGTTTTTCGAATGAGTAACCCAAATTACCATATAACTAGGGAACCAAACTAATAAGGAAATATCAGAGTTATCAGTTTCGAATATTCAACAAAACAATACAAACTTTGTAAAATATGTGGTCATTTGATATAATTCCAGGATCTTTTCAGAAACAAAACTAAATTCCAAAATTTACGCCCTTAAACCGACTCCTAGAATTAAATCCAAATGATTTCAATACAATTTCTATAAAACCGGTGGAAAAAGAAATTCTAATTAAATTCCTTAAATTAAATTTCAATTTTGAATCTTTTTAAATTTTCCATTTCACAATTTAGTTTTGAGGGATCTTTTTCATCAAGAGCCAAATCTGTTAAGGTGACGCGATTATCAGATGTTTGTTTGGCAACTTCATAATATAGTAGACCGATTCTTCTGAAACTTCGTGGAGGTATTTATCGCAAATTTATTAATTCAAAAATGAATTCTCTACCAATCGTTCCTATATAAGCTATATGTCATAGGTGTCCAACTGAGATGATTCGAAAATTTGCAATGCAAGTAATTAAACTTAAAATTTTTGATAAAGGAGCTATAAAGAATATATATACACTGTAATGTCTATTATTGAAAACTAGTATTACTTATAGGACCTAGCACTGAGCGTTCAAATAGGATCTCCGGTCTGAAATTTGGCTTTAAAAACTATGGGAAGGAGTTTACGTGTTTTCAACGAGACGAAGGGACAAAGTTACAAAAGCTTTTTACCTCTCACACACTTCCTATATAGTAATGTGATTCAAGTGATTGATTTATACCAGTAAAAATTATTCAATCTTATTCAAACTTAGTGTATTGTGTGCAGCTGTAAATAGCATTTCAACGCAAAAGAAAACCTGTCCGATCCGGCTGATTCAAGAACTTAAATTATTTGTACTGATCAATAATATATGAATATATTTTTATATATAACAAACATCAGCCCAATTTTGGTATACCCCTTGCAAGGGTATAATGAGCAATTCAATGTTTAATTTCTGAACACAAAGAGAGATATACGAAATTTTTTCCCCTCGAAACTCAAATTTATACCGTAAAATAGATGAATTTAATCATTCTTATCAATTGAGCTTTTTACAAGAATATTTTGTCGGTTCATTTTCATCAAAATAACATTTTGATTAACATTGCTACTGCCCCCGCGGGATATTATCAGTTTAAGTGGGCTTAGTCCCGAAGGAGCCTTCACTTAAGCATATTTATTAAAGGAAAATGTTTTGGCTTTCTCTTGTGATAAGGATAAAATTATACTCTTCAAAATGTAGGAGAGAGAAATGTTTAAAATGTCAATAAAATTGTGTTGTGAATTCTTTCTTGCGAGACATTTTTGGCATTTCTGATTGTGGCCTTAGATCTCATCCATGATAAATAAAAGAAAAAACTATTTATTCGTGTCCCTTGTGAGGAGACAGCTTTAGTTAAAGCTGTCCGACCCAAAGCAGCAGCCGCATCCTTTCTAACCCCTTGCTCCTTTTCCACCGCTGCCATCTCCCAGTGAGTGTACGTGTGAGCCTTTTATAAAGTGTTTTTGAAATGAAAACGTTTATAATTAAATGGAACGTGCTGGAGAAATTAATGTGTGTGTGTGCTATGGTGGGTTTGTGTGTCCATTAATTAATACATATATAAACTTGGGGTTGGAATGGAATGCTGCAAAGGTGATCCTTGGCCACAAATATCAAATGGCAAAATTGTCGACGATTTCAGTCAACCATTTCAGACAAACTATATTATATGTATTTAGTTGGACACATACAAACACACACACCTAAAGAGTGTGTGTGTGTGTGTGCGTTAAAAATCTATTGCCTGACATTGGGCGCCAACCCCAGATGCACGCAATATAAATTTGTTTATAACTTTTGTTGACTGAAATTAGGCGAAAAGAATTTAATTTGAGCTTGAACAATGAAATCAAAAAATTTTTATAATTCATTTTGCGTTCGTTGTTTTTTAGGCACAGGGACATCGGGGACTAGTTCATCCGGGGGCGGTAACAGTCGACCCGGCGGTGGTCATCGCAAGTCATCGCTTGCCTTGGCCCTAACTCCTGAGGATGAGCCAATGGATGTGTATCAGGTGAGTGAAGTGAATGAAAGCAATTTGCATGCCGACCCAAAATAGCTCTATGGCCCTGGGACAAGGCGGAATGCGGTGAAGCGCAGGGGGGGGGGGGGGCGCCTGCCCACTAGAAGTGTGGGTTACGTCTATTGATAAGATATCTTATCGCCATAGCCATTATATGGCCAAAGAGTTCTCATTCTCTTTTTCTCCCTCTCTCTCATCGATCACTATGCACTGGAATAAAATGGGAAATGTGAATATTGTTATGTATATATAATATTTTGTATGTTATTAGCGATCATTCATTCATTAAGATATTCTGGGTGAATATGTTTAATTAGATTTTGATCTGTTTCGATTTCTTTCTTTTATACATAATCTAATGATTTCAACTGTAACTGCCAAAATGAGAGATGCGGTTTTGGTAAGGGTATTGGCATTTCGGTGGCTGCGCAATTAGTTCCGTCCATAAGTTTTACTTTACATTTCGCTTTAAATAGCCGCTCACCCATACCTATGAAACGATCGGACCGACTGGCTGTCACACATAAACAATGCGCCGCTGCCAGAGAAATCAAATCAATTAACATTGAAGGTGGGAAATCAAAAAGTAAAGAAATAGATTATACCCCCTTTGCTGTCGAACTCAAGTCAATTGACTCAGTACGGCCTAGCATTTCGACTAGAAGAATACATCGGAAAACGAAATAGAGTCAAATATAAACCGAATAAGAAATCCGAATCAAAAGTTTTTCACAGAGTATCGAACTGAATGGAATTGACTCGAACTTAACTTACCTGAACTAAAGTGAACTAATCTGAATTGCATTTCGTCGAAAGGTGTGACAATAATGCCGGAATAGCCAGCTCATTATTGGTGTAGGACATTGGAGATTACTTCGACTTTGTGGGCCGATTGCTATTAAGATTGAGTGGGGCGTGTGAGTGTCCGTTTTATAATTAGCAGAATGCGCAATTGTTTGCCAAAAATCACAAATGTATTCCGCTCGAAATCCTCCACCTCGACCTCTTCCTCCGCGCGTCGTCGGCACACAAGTGATTTGGACACCGATTCGGGGTCTGATACCGAACAGTATGTGGCTGCCAAAGCCATTGAGTCGGTGAGTTTAGCCAAAGTTAAACCGACAGCAAGTCAAAGCGATCAGCGACGCGATAATGATGACGATGCCACCAATACCAACACCGGTACCAGTACCAGTACCAGCACTAGTCGTAACCGGCTGATAAGACCAACAATAGCAACTACAGCAGCTGGGGATTTAAAGCGAACTAAAGACGTAACAAAAGCAAAACCAACAACAACAACAGACAGAAATATGGTCAAAACAACCAGAAATGGCCTTATCCCTCTGCTGAACGAAAATGACTCCTCAACGGAAATGAAAATCGGCGACCTTTCTGTTAACATATCCAGCAATTCCATGTCCAGTTCACGAACATTTGCCCTACGCAACTCCTGCAAAACCCCCGAAGAAATTGAACTAGAGTATGAGGCAAATGTGAAGGCCGAGGCCGGTGATATAATGACACCTCTGCCTCGCAGCCTAACCTTCAGTATGGGGCGGCAAATTCAATCAGAACTAGTCGAGGTCATACGCAATTTGGACGCCCAGCCACTGCGTCTGAGCAACCTCTCCGTACCGGAGATGGAGCGGAATGTAATTTCTCTACAGAATGCTGATGACCAGCCTGATGGTGATGACGAGGGGGAGGATTGTGTTGTATTGCGTCGCAAAGTTTCGGGAATATCCTTGGATCGCAAAGCGCACAGTTTATATGAACGGCGGATGCCCAGAATGCCCAAGCTACATCTAACGGTCGCCGATAAAAAAAAAGAGCCGACCGCTCCTGATGGTGATGATAATGATGAGTACAAATGTTTCCAGGTAGATATCATCAGGGTTAAGAAATAATTGAAAATCTCTTCCGAACTTTAAAAACGAACCGTAAAATAGTTGGTGGAATTCACACTGGTTCGCACCCCTCCAAATTCAAAATGCCAGTTGCGATTATGTAGTGACAGTGAGGTTAAAGTCCCAGTGCCAATCGCCTTTCTGTGTTATGTTTCACCGTCAAATCCTACCCACATTAGCCAGCAACAGAAGCTGAATTCCTGATTTTCACATCGATCGAATTTTTTATTATTTATTTTTTGAATTATAAATCTTTGTACTACCAAAATCACCATGCCAAGTCACCTCCAGCCATTTCCGTCAGGCACAAGCAATTTTATTTTAATTTATCATCATTTAAGCGACACACACACACAAAGACACAGACACAGACACAGACACATACACATATGCACGCATGTGCGTATCTGACAGATACATATACATTATACAATGTACATGCAGGTGACACAGACGAGGAAGCCAAGTTAAGCCCTCTTATTTTGATGGCAAATCCAGAGAGAGAAAGAGAAGGAGAAAGCGAAAGCGAAAGAGGGAGAGTGCTCTAAAGCTATAGATTTTTATTAAATTTAATACACATTGTTTTATTTTTTTTTTTCTCGTTTTCGACTTGCAGCGAAATCTCATGGACTTGAAATATCCAACCGTGCTACCACCGAATCCTCAACTTAAGGTGAGCCACGGCAATACTATTGTATATGTATATGTAGATATGTATGTGTATTTTCCGTTAAATAAAAACTTATTATTCCTTATTTTTCAGGCTCTTTTAGTATTTCACAAAGCGGATAGCATTTGCGAAGTGGTCTCCACGGCGTGCCAGCGCCATCAATTGGATGTCACGCTGGTCAAGTCAAAGGAGGAGGCACTGGACACCCTGCAGAAGTCATATGCCACGGCCCAGTGTTATCATCTAATTATAATTGATGCTCGCTCCACAAAGAATCTTGATGCCGAGCACATTGCAAGGTGAGAAGAAAGACGCAGTTAAAGCAAATGGGCAAAGTTTTCTTTTGTTTTCGCCATTGACTTTAACTTTTCACTTTGTTCCTTTGCAAAAAACACAAACAAAAAAAAAACAACATTATATATACAATAATGTAGAACTATACGTCACACCCACGGACATCATTTAACGACAATAATTGCCGTCTGCAAAAAGAGGTAAGTTTTACTTCCTCGAGTTTCGATAATGATGCTAGAGTTGGACTCAATTAACGACTTTTGCAGTTTCTTTGAAAAGGATGATGTGCTAATTGCTCTATTAGACGCTGGCGTTAATAGAGTAAGTTAACTAAACTTAAAATACCCCCGCAACACACACACACACTCACACACACACATTGAAACTTTATTTGTAATTTTGCAGTGCGTAGCCGAGACAACAAACCTAGCCATGTGCAGTGTTGAACTGAAGCAGATACTGCACTCAATCATAAGGCCCCACAATGTCATGTCCACTCAACAGGTAATCGAGTCCTCGGGGCGCACACTAATTCAATTAAATTGCCACAGAACTCTATTAACTGTGTTGATCCTGCCCTCAAACAGGCACTCTACACAGCCCTGCATCGGCTGAAGGAGGTGGTTCTCATCACGGACGACGTGCTCCGCATACAGTACGCGAATCGCGCCACCGAACGTCTCCTCAACATGCGACTGGTGAGTGAGTGACAAGGGGAGTGGAAGGCAGTGGCATTTGCAATTGCAATTTTAATGAGTTTCCCGTGTTCCCCTATCAAATAGGATGAAATAATTAGCAAACCATTAGCCGACATTTTCGTTTCGGACCTGTCCACCATCAGTGAGCAGGGGAAGAGCATTAAAGAGTTTGATGGAATCCTAACAGTGAGGCGCAAAAACCAAGAGGGTATCCCAATGCATGTCCGTGTAGTGCCAGTGGCCTGCATTGGCAGGTAAGTCTAATCATTAGAACGATCTGTTGGGACTCCATCAGCCAAAATTAATTGAAAATCCTATTTGCAGTGCACCCACCCATCTGATTTTCAACTTTGACATACCTGGCGGCCAAATGGATTTCATAGCCACATTGCCCCAGCCAAAGGAGGCGCCGCGTGGCTCTCTCCATTCGGTGAGGCGCTGCAGTTTTGATGTACGTTCGATTGCTTCGGACGGACTGCGTCGAACAAGTCTGGCTAAGCTAACATCGCTGCCGTTGGAGGCTCCGATTACTAAAGTATGACTCTATTTTGTGTGCCTACAAATGTTCCGTTTCAATTGGTTTTGTCTTTAACACAAAAAGAAACAGCAAATTGCTTACTGTATTAGTGTAGGTGTCCGTGTGTGCGTGTCCCGGTCTTTCATTCCCTTTAGTTTCAGCAGTTAAATTTATAGAAAAAAACTAGCACAAACACTTGAAAACGCACACACTCAGATAACCATAAGTAAATCATCACACAGCGTTCTTAAGCACCTTAGAACGTCACCTTGCACTTGCTTGTGATTCATGTTTGACTGACTCCTTCCGAAAACGGCAATCCAAACATTCATAAATACACAATCAAAATATAGGCGGTTTTCTCAATGTGGCGATAAAATTTAACAAAACTTCGTTTTGCAATATTTTAATTTGATGTTTTTAACCCAATTTAATCCGCTTCGGAATAAATATTGGCATACCGATTTTGTCTTTGACCATGGAGAGAACCTTAAATCGAGATATTCGTCGTATTGAGAAATTAGATTATCCTGATTGAATACATACATATGTATGTATATTTATGTATGTATGTATGTATTGGCTTTTTCTGCTCAGTTGTACTATACAAACATACATACATACGTATTTACATACTTACAAATATAAGAGATACATAGACATACATACATATTTTTGTGAGCTATCTCAATTAATTGTTATTTACATTGTTCTTCTAAGTCTCAAATTGCACTACTAAAACATTGTTATACATATTTACATATATATTTTCTCTTTTTATCTCTTTTTGTTACGTTTCTCTTTTTTACTTTTATGTTTTTGTGTACTTGATCCATGAAACAAAACAAAACAAAAACTAAAACAAATCATGTGCAAACTGTACTATTATCTACTGGTTCCGTTAACTCGTTTGTTCGCACGCTCGCTCGCTCCTTCGCTCGTTCGTTTTGCTCGCTGCGCGGCTAACCAAATCAAAACCAAACAAAACTAAACAACACCAAAAACTATTGGGCACTCGCACATTAGATAATAAATTTACTATCACAAGTACAGGAGAATTGTTCAGCCGATGAGGCGCGTCTCATAGACAAGGTCTTGGAGTTCCTAAAGCGCGAAGGACTCTATAGTCCCCAAATGAAGGAGATACGAACCGACGATCCAATTGCAACCGATCTAATTGGAGCACTTTTAACGGTAAGCATTTTGTGTTTCATCTACAAATGTATGTAAGTACGTGATACGATTTTTTCAACGTACATATTTCTATCGTAGGGTCCCAGCGTTTATTCGTCCCGCCGAAGCTCAAATGACTCCATTATACGCACTGGCAGTTCTACAAGGACTGCCTCCATAGTACCAGCCAAAATGAAGGTGACTAAATGATAAACATAAATGTATTTTGTATTTTGTATTTACCTTTCTGGTAAACCGTTCATTTAGGCCAATCCAATAATCATGGAACTGCTTGAAGAATCTCTCAGCTGGGACTTTGATATTTTCAAATTGGAAGAGATCACCGACTACCATCCGCTGTTATATTTAGGCATGGAAATGTTCCGACGCTTCGATGTCTTTGCCACACTGAATATTGATGAAAATGTGTGCAAGGCCTGGCTAGCCGTTATCGAGGCACACTATCATAAGAGCAATACATATCACAATAGCACTCATGCCGCCGATGTGATGCAGGTATTAGCCTCTCCTTTAATTTTTGATTGGCCATATGCTTATCTATGCCAAAATTACTATCGTTGTCTCACATTACTGGTGTCTAGGCAACCGGAGCTTTTATTACGCAGCTGTCGAATCGGGATATGATGGTTATGGATCGTATGGAAGAGGCTACGGCTCTGATTGCGGCAGCCGCCCACGATGTTGACCACCCAGGACGATCCTCAGCATTTCTGTGTAACTCGAACAATCCATTAGCCATATTATACAATGATTTGACGGTTCTAGAGTCCCACCATGCGGCCATTACCTTCAAACTAACATTGGGTGAGTTGGCTTTGGCTAATGTTGAGAGAATAAAAATGAAAAAACTGAGTGGAAATTTTTTTTTGAAGGTGACGACAAGATCAACATATTTAAGAATCTGGATAAGGAGACATATAAATCGGCTCGCAGTACCATCATAGACATGATCCTGGCCACTGAAATGACGCGTCATTTCGAGCATTTGGCCAAATTTGTTAGTGTCTTTGGCGGCGAAGAGCCCCGCGAGATGGCCCAGAGTGAGGAGGAAACCTCCATACTGATGCGCCGCATGCTCATTAAAGTGGCCGATGTCAGTAATCCAGCTAGGCCCATGCAGTATTGCATTGAGTGGGCTCGGCGCATAGCCGAGGAGTACTTTATGCAAACGGACGAGGAGAAGCAACGACACCTGCCCATTGTGATGCCCATGTTTGATCGTGCCACATGCAGCATACCAAAGAGCCAGATTGGTTTTATCGAATACATAATACAAGACATGATGCATGCCTGGGAAAGTAAGTTTAGTGGCCTTCCGTCATTATCCTCCTCAAGTTGATCGACACTAATGTAATATACACATTCATACCTTTATCCATCTAGGCTTCATTGACATGCCACAGCTGATAACCTACATGCAGATCAACTACTCACAGTGGAAAAAATATGACGAGCAGGGCGTTAACACCTTGGCCGATATCATGGCCAAGCAGCCGCCTGTGGGCAACAAAATGACCAACTCCAAATAGCATACGGCCTTTCGGAGATTATTCTCGGGTCTACTGAAGCCTTTGCCGGCCCAGCCGCCGGCCACATCCACAATTGGCGAGACGACGGAAATGGAGGATGCACTCTAGTGTCAGATTGGCGGCTGGCGTCGCAGTCTCTCGGTCTAGTTGCATACCACAAACACATATACACATATCTCGGACTAACCCAACGCCTCCTCCCATAATCCCCCAGACAAGAGGATGCGGGAGGCTAAGGCAATACCCGAACGGTGCCAATTGGTGTCGCAAAAGTTTGAAGAGCAACATAAAAACAAAAACAGAAAACTGAAACTGAAAATGAAATATGTAAGCTAAAAATTATTGGGCTGGACTCAAAATTTAATGTTTAAATCAAAAGAAAAAAAAATCAGCAAAAAAAAGAAAAAAAAAAACAAAATTAACTTATGAATGTATGTGTGTATGTTATGTATATGTATGGCAAGCTAAGTGCGTGCGCATGTGTGTGTCTCCTGTCTATGTAAGTGTTAAAGTGCTTGGGCTATTAATAAAAGGAAAGGGAAGGAAATAAAAACTAATGTGTAGGAATTTTTAGTGCACACACTGTGGAACATCGACGACAGCTGTGCACGTGCGCTCAATAATTACCTAATTAGTAACGATTTAACTATGTATGTATATGGCCAGCACATCTTGGCAATCGATCAGAACTACATACATACATATGTATGTAGGTTATACACTATAGTCAGCATCCAAGTCAATATGGCTTTGCATTCTACCAACGCCACCAACTAGTTGCCAGCCCAATCCTATAGCCTCCAGAAGACAATATCTTTGGAATATCTGTGTGAATAGTGTGAACTGCATTATCGAAGGTGGTGGGCTAGTGTGTGTGTGTTGTGTGTGAGTGTCGGATTGTCGTGGACAGGAGGGGGTGGGATCTTTCAATTACAAATATTTTATTATTAAACCAAAAAAACCAAATCGAATGCACATTTGAGACATGTGAAATTTACTGGGGCCCCTCTTTAATAATAATACTACTACTATTATTGCTACCAAATACATACATACATACATAAAGTATGTATGTATGTAATTACCAATCTACCAACCTATCTACCTAACTAACTATCTATCCTAACTATTCTAAGCATCTAATAGTTACATAAGAAAATCCTTTTTGAAATCTTTTTTATCTAATTGACTGAACAAATTACATATTACATATATATATACAAATACACACATATGTATATGTATGTACATATATGTATACATACAAATGTATATATGTATATACAAATATATAATCAAATGCAAATTGATAATACGTTCTTGTTAATGCAAAATAATATATACATATTTGAATAACAAAAACAATGAGAGATATACATATAACTATTATGATAGAAAAAAATAAGATATACAATGTTTATACACAACTTTTATAATATACATATATTCCTTATATGTATGTATATTTATATATAATTATATATGTATGTATGTATGTGTGCAACATGATAATATCGGTATCGGGCATCAGCATCAGTTATATCGTTACAGTTAAATTTTTGGTATATGTGTTATTGGAAAAACGAAAAAACAATACAAAACAAAAGAAATATCTTTTATCTTGTGCTTGAACATTTTTTGATATAAATTATATACAAAACCAAAACTAAAAAGCAAAAAAACCAACTCTAGGTCCAATCCTTCAAGCCAAGGGTCATTGTGATCGGGGAGGAGCCAATGACCAGAAACTTTCATCTTGACCCTTCCCTTCTGCAATATTTAATTTATCTTCTTCTTGTTCTATACGTACATATATTTATACATAAGACGTTTCCATATCAATCTCAGTCCAGTTTAAATTCAAAATCATAGGTCTCAGACCTATGGAGGAGATGACATGATTGATTCAAAGTAGGAATGACTAAAGCCATTTATAATACACATATACATATATTTATTGTTGTTCATGTGTGTGTGTGTGTATGTGTACGTGAGTGCGTTTGTTTAATTGTATGTGTGTATTTAATATTTACGAAGATGAACTATAAAACCAATTTCAATCAGCAGAAATTTCAAATACAAAATCCTAAATGCGCTCTTTAATCAAATTGGAAGTAAATAGATTCTATATATTCTATACCTACAATTAGATACTGACACTGTATGTATGTATGTATGTATGTATGTACTATATGTGGACATGTTTCAAACACACACAAAAACAAATCTTTTCATAGAACTATGTATATTTGTTACTACATCTGTTTGCTCCTTGCAGGTTAAGGATTCTAAATGTTAAGATTTAGTCAAATTTATTGTAAAAGAAAACAAAACAAAATGAGAAAAGAAAACTACAAAAAAAACACAAATAATACAAATAAAAATTCAACAAAAATGGAAATTATCTACAAAAAAAAAAAAAAAAACAGGCATTATTTGAATATTTATATATATTTTTTGGGTCAAGGTTAAAGTTTTATTTCGAACTGTAACTAATACCGAAAACAATTGAAACAACATCAACAATTCATTTAATCAATTAATCAATCAAATTTAAAGGAATGTTTCCGTACATTGTACACTGGCTATGCATTCAAATGACTGGCTTAAACAAGTTTGGCTGAAATTGTTGCCCAAATGTGTCGACATACATAATTTCACCTGCTTCAAAATTAAGTCGTTGGTAGTAGTAAAACTGTTGATATGAAAGGTACACAGAAGCCCAGCCCAGCACCCAAAACTTTCTTTCCAGATCGAACAAAGAAAGTCTTACGGCACGACAAATGACAATGAAGAAAAAGATGACCAGAAACGGGTCTGGTTACGACCATAAACAAACATCTACTCTTACTTGCATTTCGTCCGATTATATAATGCCGATCACAAGAGACAACATCGTGAGTTTATTCAGTTTATTCATTATATTACTGGCAATCCACTCACATTCCCATCGCTCACAAGTGCGAGAGAAATTCTGGTCCGATCACTTGTGATTGCCAAGCTCGACTCAATACATTTACGGCAGTCAACGAGATCGGTTCAGTTCGATTCGATTCGCTTCGATACGATACGATACGATACGATACGATGCCTCAGTCAAGTTTCTTTGCAAAGAGCGTTCCCTTCGACCAGATCGATAAGTTGGCCATTAGTGGTGGCTATTCCTCCATTTACGCGGCACAGAAGCCAAGTGTTCCAGTCGTTGGGATCTGGGAGCAACGTTTTTGTCGTTTAGCTGACACCTTCCAGCCGGTTCTCGATCGTGTTTATAACTTTGAGGTGCGCGAAGACGATGTGTGGATTGTTACATTGCCCAAATGTGGCACTACTTGGATGCAGGAGTTGGCCTGGCTGGTATTGAATGATTGTGACTTTGACACAGCCAAGAAAGTGGACATCACTTTGCGTTCCCCTTTCCTTGAGTTCAACGGTGTCGTTCAGAATGTTCCCCATGATACCATTGAGGCGGCAAATGGATTGAACTCACCACGTTTGATCAAATCCCATTTGCCAGCCTGGCTGCTTCCACATGAGATCTGGAGTAAGAAGCCCAAAATCATTTATGTCTATCGGAATCCGAAAGATGCAGCCATTTCGTATTTTCATCATTGGAGGGGCATGGTTGGCTACCAGGGTACCAAGGCTGACTTCATGCACTCCTTCATCGATGGCTATGTGAATTTCACCCCCTGTTGGCCTCACATTCTGGACTTTTGGCAACTGCGACATGAGGCCAACATCTTCTTCACCAGCTACGAGCAGATGAAAGAGCATTTGGGCAAGGTTATAACGAACGTGGCTCAGTTCCTACAACGTGAAGTGAGTTCCGAGCAAGTGGATTTGATGAAGGACCATTTGTCCTTTGAGAGTATGCGTGATAATCCTGCCTGCAATCACGTCAAGGAATTTGAAAGCGTGAAGGCAGCCACTGGCCGTCAGGTTGAGGAATTTAGGTAAGCATCGGAAAAGATATAGACAAATATAAAATATTCAGAATTATTGTTAAATTCAAGCGATTTGTCCCATAGATTCGTTCGTCGCGGCGTTGTGGGCAGCCACAAGGATGAGCTCACTGCCGACATAATAGGGGAATTCGACTTGTGGTCCGACATCAATCTGAGGGACTACAAGTTGCATATGGATGACTTTGCCAATTATAGCAAGTACAATAATTAATTAACCGAGTGAATTGTTGTTTATATTCCAGTTTTATTTTATTTTTATTGTTTATACATACATGCAGAATAGCCATATACCTACATACATAACCTTTATACATATATGTATATACATATATATATGTATATATATAAATATTTTTATGAATAAATAAAGTGCATCCATGTGCACATTGTACAGAGCACACAGTGGCCTCTTATCAGCTCCAGTTACAACCAAGAGAGCAAAACGAGACTTTCTCTGAGAGAATGGGAATCATGTTGCATATAGTCTTTTTATTCAATTGAATGATGGTCATTACATCATTTTGTAAGAGAAATTAAAACATTACATACACATACATACATATATGTACATATGTAATATGATATGATATGATATGATATTATTATTGATCTAAAAAAGGTAGACGGTTTTGTGTCTAATTATTTTCAATTCTTAATGGTAATCAGAATCCAATATAGAAATTGTCTAGATTTTGTGTAAGTCGGGAAACCTATTCACCTTATTCAAGTATGAGAATTAATTAAATTTCAAATGACGAATGTGACAACTATGACAAAGCGAAAATAAATTTAAAATTATTTTCAGCAGTCTTGTTTCCACTTAACTATTAATAGTATTAAATTATTATTAAGTTTACTGACTTGTATTAAATCAAAATGAATATACCCGACAATAGAGGGTATAAAACTTTAATGAGTTGTTATTCGGACTGACACAGCCCAAAGAGAGGGCGGGAATGGACGAGTGTCCGTCTGTCGAGGGTTGTCTATGATACGGCACAGTCGCGCACTGTGGTGAATGTACTTTAGTTTAACTTGATTTAAGACAGTGTTTGTTTATCGCGGCCCCATTTTTGTTATCAGCTAATAAAAAAAATAATTGCGGTAATTAGAAATGCATAAATCCAAAGATTTAATTAAATTTTTTCTATGATTTTAATGTTCTCACATATAGTCACTAACTTTGATGGAAGGTGAACAGATCGTACCCAAGACCTATCCAATTGCTCTAATTGACAAGGACTGGAGCAAGCGTAAATTGTTTTTTAGCCCAAATTCAAAAGATTTTCTAGATAAAGTCCATGATTTGGAGGTAAGGGAAGATGATATTTGGATTGTGACCTATCCCAAATGCGGCACTACTTGGATGCAGGAGCTGCTCTGGCTAATGATTAACAATTTCGACTTTGACACTGCCTTGTCAACAGATCTAGAAATACGCTCCCGTTTCTTGGAGTAAGTTTAAGAAACAACGTATTCAATGTCCAGTCAAAAATTAAATGTCAATCTATGTTTCAGATTCGATTTCTTTAGACATGGTGATGCAGATAAAGCCATTCAAATAATAAAGGATTCTCCCCCTCCTCGACTAATTAAAACGCATCTTCCGCTGGCCCTGTTACCCGCTCAGCTTTGGCAAATGAAGGCCAAAGTAGTCTATGTCTCTCGGAATCCTTTGGATGCGTGGGTCTCTAGCTATTACCATGGACTGGCATGGGGTTATAATTATGGCAAGTCATTGCAGCAGTATTTTGAGCAGGATATATTGCAGAAAAGGATGCTTGAGGAGAATCCCATTGCTCATTTCTCTGAATTTTATCAGCTGAGGCTTCTGCCATGGCTTTTCTATACCAGTTTCGAGCGTATAAAGAGCAATCTACGAGAAGTAATCGAGGATGTCGGTGAATTCCTGAATAAACGTGTTACAGTTGAGCAAATGGATCGCTTACTGAAGCATTTATCGTTTGAGGAAATGAAAAGTAAGTTCGTAGGTCATTTTTAGCAAGGATGGGCAAGCTCACTTGGTTCATCGAGGTCTTTGCCCGCTCTTGATTTATAGTAAAAATGTTGGTCCTCTTCAATGTCTTCTCTCTTGTAGGTAATCCCACAACAAATCATCTGTGGGAACGGAAACGTGTAAATCATCCAAATGATGGGAAAGAAGATCACAAGTAAGTGGCCGATACTATTCGCTTTATATCGTAAATCTGTAATATTTAACTATATTTATCCTAAGTTTTGTACGTCGTGGCAAGGTGAATGGCTATAAGGATGAACTTAAACCTGATCAGATTGAAAAAGTTAATCGTTTACTAGAGAAAGATCTTTTGGAGCATAATGTTACACTGGAAAAAATTCTACTGCTCGACAAAAATTAGTTTTTAGTAAAATGTATTGTGTTTAAATGTGTATAAAAAATCCAATATACATATGTATAGTATTTATAAAATATACTAACTAATTTACATGTGAATATAAAAAAAAATCAGTTTTCATGCTAAGCACTTTTTAGGCTGTGGACGTTTCCACTTTCTTGGCATTGTCCTCCTTGGAGGAGGGACCAGTCTGTGTGATTTGCACTAGGCGTTCAGATGATGGGGGCGGCAATCTTTTCATCGGCGCCGTAATGGTCAGAAGACCATCTGAGGAGAGGGAAGATGTGACATTGTCCGGGTTGACATCACCTAGAGAGACAAACAGATTAACTATCCGTATTTATACGTTCTCTCAAAAGTAACTCACTTGGCAGCTGATAGCGTCGGGAAAATTGACGTGACACATAACCATGTTCATCCTGCTTCTCCTCGTGTTTGCCCTCTACAATAACAAATTTGTCGGCCACCTTGACGGTGATTTCGTTCGGTGAGAATTGCTGCACATCCAGGATTACCTCGAATTTTTCGTTGTCAATGTTCAATGTGGAGCCGGATTCCTGTTTTTGTAAACTATTCTTTTGCCAGGGACGTAGGTAACCAGAACGCAGAACCGTGGGACGAGAATTCCAAACAGAGGACATCAGATCATCGCGCTTTAATCCTTGGCCAAAGTGTTGATCCAAAAGGCGCGATGTGCGCATTGGGAAATCGAGTTCATCCCACCAGTCGCGAAACATTAGAGGCACTACAGACATCTACGTGAACACATTGGGAAACAAAAACTAGTTAATTGCAAAACGCTTTTATATTTTAATCCTTGTTTTCGTACCTTCGCACAAGTCTTTTTCTACTCGCGTTCAAAATGCTTTTGATGAAGAACTCGGTCTGTCCACTGGGTTATATACCCTCCTCATCGTCTTTAGCCAAGAACTGTTTACATCTGTAGCGCTAAAAATATGAATATTTATTCGCCATCTAATTTTAGCCAAGCGTCATACATTTTGACTCGTTTGTATAGTTATAGAAAATCATACAGAGGAACGTATGTACATACATATGAACATATGTGAATTGGATTTGTTTGGTTTTATTAGAAGGAGCAGAAGCCGACAATGACGCTGACCTATGGAACATTCTATAACATTTTCTGGCTAAAATCAAATGAACATATGTATGTATCTTATATATTTGTTTAATGTTTGGGCAAATCTTTTAGCTACAATGTGATCGTTTGAGATACTAAACACAGCCCACACAACCAGTTCAATTCAATTTGAGAATTTGTATCATTCTATCGTGTATTCTAAAGGATTAACAGGGTATACTAGAACAAATGAAACATTAGTAAGCCGCAGAAGGAAGTCGATCACAATTAATTTCCAATCGGTTATTAACATCAGTTAAAAGACTTCATTTAACTATAGATCTATTAGAAACAATAAGAGAATAATATTATGTATAATATAATGCATTGTGAACGCTAAAAGGGTATTTCAAAGTCGGTGCCTGGACTTGTTTATGGGAGGTTTCTACTAGAAGTTACTCGAATACAATGTGGAATGTATTCAAATTTGATTGTTCAGAGTCATAGTCGATAATGTTGATAAAACCAGTGAAGTATTTTATATATAGTACGAATTGCAGGGGGACGCTACTTTTATTTTACTATATATTTATGTACATATATACATACGTAGTATAATATTTGGATAGATACTACCCTACCACGGTACGCATCAAAGTAAAGCAGGAATATATGCATACAATTTCTACTTTCATTATCTTTACTTCACACTGTTGATAGGAAATTATTTAAAATGATCGTAACTAATGGTAAAATCGATAAATATTTTTCTTTATTTTATAAATTTCCATAAAAATACATGCACCTCTGTTTTATTTGGCCAGTTTTGGATACTATATATATGTACATATGTATATTGTATAAATAGATACTGACAAGACTGTTTTGGGTTATTTTTGTTTTATTTTATTATTATTGTATTTTTTTACCTGTTGAAATATCGTGATATTTTTATAATATGCACATATATTTAGTATTCATATATATATGTATGTATATCTACACATTTTTTGGCACACAAATAAATGAGTTTTTAAACTATTTAAAACATCTGCTGCTGAGTCATGTCGCGTGTGTTTTGATTCTGTGTGGATATGACGTAGCTGGGAGCAATAGAAAGATATATACCTACATACATAGATAGATACATAGATGGATAGATACATACATATTTTAATGTTTGTCTGCAAGTATTTGTCAGACGGAGTGTAACACCCTGTATTTCCATATGAACCTACCGCCCATTGCTACCCATACTCTGACTGGTGAATATGAATGCAAGGAAAAACCGACCGACCGACCAACTTATGCAAGGCTGCCGATGACGATTCCCAGCAAAAGCAAAGAAACATTCGCCGCAGGACATGCCGTACGAGAAGTACAGTGAAGCAAGCGGTTAGTTCAAGAAGCAGAACAAGAAGAAAAACGAAAAGGAAGACCATGCGTGAGGTGAAACCTTGGATCGAATGGGTTTGTTTTGGTTGTAAATATTGTGGAATTGCAGGCAACGTTGCGGCTGTTGCTTCTCATTGGCATCGTTTGGCCCGGAGGATGCTTCTGCCACTTGACCAAACGCAGCTTCTCGGATCAAAGTGTCCATGGCTACACTACAGAGCGGACTTGCTGGTGGAATGAGGTATGCAAGGAAGAGTTCCAGAGTCTCTTTCGATGCAAGTGTCCGCAATATTCCTATTGCCGGTAAGTGAAATGGTTCATGTAAATGGGAACAAATCTATTGGAATTGGCACTCTCCTCCAGTTCACCGGGCCGCTATTACAATGCCTACTGCTCTATGACGGATACAGGTTATATTTGGACACAGCCCAATTGGGATTGGGGGCCGTAGCAGTAGAGCTAGAGGGTAGAACTTGCCGGGTCCTGTGACGTCAAAACACTGACTGCAAAAAATATTTTTCCATTTGCCAAGTGGCCTTTCTCTCCTAACTTAGGTCCACAAATTCCCCATTTATCACATTTCTGCACCTATAATCAATTCAAAATTGTAAATTTATTAATGGAACAATAAAATGCAACATTTTCCTTCAAAATAAAATGTGTTTGAGCCCATTGTTGCCGGAAATTGAAAAATCAATAACATAATAAAATATTCTCATATCAAGTAGAGAGTGCGGCAGCGCCACAGTGGCACCGAAAGACATATTTCCCGACATATCCGAAATTTTAATAATGCAGACTAGGAGTTAATTGTATGACAGGCACTTAGGATATTAAAAATATAAGGACGAAATATATTTACGAAACTTTCATTTTCATTTGTAATCTTTTTGGTCCCACTGTAATCAATTGAAACATCCAGGCGCAGGCGTCGGCAATGAAAGCGAAAATCGAATCGAAAGCGTGGGAGTTTGTTGGTTTACGTGTGTGATTGTGTGTGTGTGTGTGTGTGTGGGGTCCAAAGCCAGTTAAGCTATTCCCGTTGCCAGCTCAACATATAGACAACGCCAACAGATGTTGGCTGTAAAGAAAATTTCTTAAAGGAATCCAAATAGAAACAAATAGAAAGATTTATTCAACGAACTTTCATCATGTCGAGCACATTATTTCTCTCGCTAGTAATGGCGGTGCTTAGCATCCGAGTCGCCTCCTGTTCCAGTGTCAGTGACATTGGCAACCACCTGCCAGATGCTACAATCAACCTAAATGAACGGTTCTTTGACCAGGTGCGGGATCTGATTAAACGTCGCATGCAGGAAAAAGGTCTAAAGGTGGTAAGAGAAGTGAATCAATTTTCCAATTGCCAATTACTCTACGAGTACACTGGAATTTCATTGATAGGCCCACGAATTGCCCATGGCCAGTGATGAAGTTGCTTTGCAAAATCAGCGTAGCTATGATAACGTCCCCATTCCGGCTGCTAGTGTGCCAACTCCGGTGCTTGTAGAGAATTGGCCCACAGAGCAACATAGCTTTGGCCAGGTAACTGCTGTTTCAGTCGATCCCAAAGGCAATCCAGTGATTTTCCATCGCGCCGACCGCTACTGGGATGTTAAGTAGGTCAACAGCTGGCTGTTCCCCCAACTGAAGTAACAAGTGTCAAGTCTTTCCCTTTCGTTCCAGCACCTTCAATGAGAGCAATATTTATTATCTGATTGAATACGGTCCAATCACAGAGAAGACCATTTATGTTTTGGACTCCAAGACGGGGGCTATAAAATCGGGCTGGGGCTCAAATATGTTTTTTATGCCTCACGG
Organism: Drosophila emarginata; assembly: GCA_037075365.1. Classification (NCBI taxonomy): domain Eukaryota; kingdom Metazoa; phylum Arthropoda; class Insecta; order Diptera; family Drosophilidae; genus Drosophila; species Drosophila emarginata. The sequence goes on from JBAMCD010000324.1 coordinate 7,130,208, forward strand.
CATGACCATAGACGGACATGGCAACTACTGGATCACCGATGTAGCCATGCATCAGGCATTTAAGGTTGTCACATAAATGGACCCACTACCTACCACTTGCCTTTCTTGAGCCATAAACCCAAATTTCTAATTGCAGTTTAAACCGTTTGAAGCGAAGCCCCTTCTTACCATAGGCAAGCGTTTTCGTCCCGGATCTTCCGTCAAACATTTGTGCAAGCCCACTTCCATTGCTGTGGCCAAAACGGGAGAGTTCTTTATAGCCGATGGATACTGCAACAGTCGCATCTTAAAATTCAATGCAGCTGGGAAGCTTCTACGTACCATACCCCAGCCTCCTGAGTTTATGTCATTGCAAATTCCCCATGCCATAACCTTGTTGGAGCATTTGGATTTACTTTGCATTGCGGATCGCGAGAACATGAGAGTGGTGTGCCCCAAGGCAGGTCTGAAGTCATCGCATGGTGAGGGACAACCGGCAGCTACCATTCAGGAGCCTGATTTGGGTCGTGTGTTTGGCGTTGCCAGTTATGGTGACATTGTTTTTGCTGTGAATGGACCAACTTCGATGTTACCAGTAAGGGGGTTCACAATCGATCCACGCTCCGAAGCCATCATTGGCCATTGGGGTGAATTCAAGAATCCGCATTCTATGGCAGTGAGCGTTAATGGATCGGCATTGTACGTTACAGAGATTGGTAGCAATCATCAAACGAATCGGGTTTGGAAATATGTTTTAGCCTGAACTTGAATGAACCACGCCTGCATATAACCCCCCACCCAACCAACACCCTTCCATACACACACACACACACACACACTTTATAAATATATAAAGTAATAGTCAATAGCCAATAGCAGATACTAAATAGAACAAATGAGAATCCATTAATGTTAGTCTTCTTGCTTTCAAACTGAACATTCAATATTACATATAAATATTAAATGTTAAAAGTTATACAATTTAAGTGTATAAATTTTGCTTGGTCAAAAGGAAATACCACAACAAACATAACCTCAAATCTCTTATGTTCTTGCACTTTAATGAGCGCAACCACAAAAACACTAAACAAAAAGGAGTTACAAAAATTTTCTGCTTAATTAACTAGAATTTGACTACATTAATTAAAGGCACATTTTTTGGAGGAGGGGCGTGAGCATATAAACCTTAACCATAGCACTGAGCCAAACATATTATGAAACTATTATACACATTTAATTATTATACTAAAACAGTTATATGTACCATATGAGATAACCCTATAACCGTATACCCGTATAAATACGAGTACAAAAACACACATATATATATATATACATATATCTCGTATTATCTAACAATCCATGTACATTATGTATGTAATAAATTGTTGTTATTGTAGCATATGTACTTGTAGCCCACAGTACGAAAGATAAAGTCCATGTTGGAAGGCGGAATGTGGCGACAAAATATTAAATACATATTATTATTATATTAGCCCAATCATAATTAAAACCATGAAAACTATATGCCAACAAAAAAACTATATAAAATTAAAAAGAGAAAAAATTTAGAAATATCTTCTAGCCCTCGCGTTTCGATAAACACAAATTCAAAATTGAGCAATATTTAGTCTTATACATAATTAACTCCAATTCCTACAAAATAGATATGCCTTATTATAAAGATATATGAACTGTTACAGTACTGAACATTTCCAACAAATGTCAGACTCCCCCACCTCGGAGCCACTTTTTGGAAAAGGCCAAAACCTCATTCAAATGATTTAGCCAGTCGTTTAACTCGGTTTGAGTGTCTGTCGCAAAGTAGACTTCCATTGTTCCCCCCTCGGATTTCGTGCAATTGAGGACAAAAGCCCGTGCCCGGGCGCACAGCTCTCGAGGGGCAACATCCAAGCTTGATTGTCGATTATTCTCGAGATGCCAGGAAAACAGCGGAGGGTCGTCGCTTAGATTATTCTCATGCCGCCAAACACACAACTGCATTCCGTCTAGGGTGCACCAGTGGCGATTCCAATGATGCTTACTGTTCGGTTTCTGAACATTTAGATAGGCAGCATATTTAACTTTAGGCAGTCGAACTTCCACACGTCCAGTCACCGTTATTTGCGGTTCGAGATTCGTGAACTTTGTGTGAGACGTTAAAGGTAAAATCCAAGTACGAGAATTACGCAGACAGATCTTGTCGCTAGACTGAGTTTCGCTGGCCACCAAATCGAAAGGAGCCAGCAGGCTAGGACGTAAACTAAAGGAGGCATGCAGACGAAAGCGAGACACAATTTGTTCGCCGAAAGTAGAATTGCTGGACGAGGTAGAACCAAGGCTACCGCTGCCACGTTTCTGCAATTGGCAGGGATATGGAGCAGATGAAAACTGGGAACAATGAATGAAGCAAACGCCTACTCACCATTGTCTTGGTCGGCTCCAGAGCCAGTGTTGATACCTTACGAAGTCTCAGCATGAAGATCTGACAGCGCAACTCCAGCGTGTCCGCCTGGTCATCACTATAAAACTCCAATCCGCAGTCCCGAAAATTAGCCATGCCATTCTGACACTCAACTGACTGTGTGGAGCAAATGCGTCCTCCGCACTCAAAAGTGCTGATAAAATGATAGTTAAAGAACATATCCTGACTGGCATCAGATCTAATTGGCAACTGCATGGCATCTATGAGAAAATATTGTGCCTGTCGCCTGTCATGGCACTGACTCTGGAGGGGAACAACATCTGCCAACGATTTCTGTCGCAACGAAGAGAAAAGTAGCAAACGCTCGGCTTCCACCATTTCGGCCGATATCTCCAACTCTGGCATTTGCCGACAAATGGTTACAGCATGGGCAAGCTGTTCGTTTGTGCCGAGAGATTCGTTCAAAAGCGAGTCCAGTTGACAGCTGGCATAGTAGGTTGTACTGCTGTCCAAATCGGCCTCAGTCTGATTGGACTGATCGGGCGACAGATTGAGATTATGTGTCAGTCTTCGCTTCTCTGCAAGAATTAAACTCTTCCCCTTGCGATAAGAACGGCGCAAAGCATCCTTTAGCAGGCGATAGCGGGCTATAGCACTAACTGATAGCAATTGATTTTCAGAGGGTGTAGGCAGGGTTTGGATCGATCCTCCCACGCTTGTGGAGGAAGGCTGGTGAGGAGTTGTTGGGCAACTCTGGCTGAGATTGTGACCAAGCGGACGCGCTGGTGTTGTGGGACCATCGTTCATATTAACACTGAAGGTGCGGTTCAACTGAAAATCAAATAAATTTTTCTCATATTGAGCTGAATTCACAAGGCCATAATTTATATTGAAAAGATTGAAAGACCAACGAATATAAAGCGACAGATATATGTATGTGTGTATATATATATATATATCCAATATATATATATATATATATATATATATATATATATATATATATATATATATATAATCCATATAGATGCGAAAAGGAAAGTTCTTAAATTCTAATGAGAATCAACAAAAATCTCTACCTTAGTTGTAAACCGAGGACTACACTTCTTCTTCGGTGTGCTCTGATTCTCCGTAGGTGGCGGCGGTGGCTCAATTTGACACGAGCCATACGCCGTTGCTGTTCCAAGGGATGTGCCTCCGGCACTGACATCCACAAAACTGAACTCGTTATATAGATCAGCTCCCGATTCATTGGGTAAATCATAGGAAACATCATCAGTGCTTGCACTTATACCCGTCACTTTTAGGCACTTCTAAAGATAGTCCAAACGTTAGTTTGACTTTTGATTAAATTGAAAAGATGTACTCACATTTGGCACCTTCTCCAAGCGAATACTGGCCTCCTGCTCAAGCACAATCTCACTCCGACACAAATTATCTAAGAAAATCTCGCTGCGCTGCAGCGATAACTCAGATTTGGAAAGATTTCTGTTCTTTTTTGGTGGCGAGTGCTGTTCGCTGATATTGTTCAGCGACTGATGCATAATTGAAGTTGATCTTCTTGTTTCAGACGCCTCGGTTAAGACGACACTTGAACTTGGTTCATTTGGCAGGAGAGTAAATTGAAAGAAGCTGCCGTCCTTAAAGGATTCCTGCAGAAATTGACCCAATGGCACCGGCTGTGGTAACATTTGTGTCTTGCTGGGTTTATTGACTTTCGCGTAAATTGCATCAAGATCGACTGGTCCTGCCACTCGACTAGATGCGGCTGCTGTTTCACTTGCAGATGGAGTGGTAATTAAGCTGGAGCTAGAAGCTGGTGCGGTGTGGGACAACTCAGCAGCGGTTCTAACCTCATAATGGGGGCTACCCCTGATGTGCAAGCAGTCTTCTTCAATCTCTGAGTATATTGGCTCGTTGCTAAGGAAATTTCCAATATGATTATGAGTGTGTTCTGAAGGAGCCTCCTCGGATGTAAGGCGATGAGGTCCATCGACGCAATCAAAACTTATATTTTGTTCTCGCTGCAAAAGGACAAAATTTGAACGAACGTAAGTCATAAATCAACATTTTTGCAATCTCAACGGAATAAAATGATTGTTCTTTACTCGCTATAATCCATGCAGTCGACAGGCGCTATACAGCCCACAAATACCAAAATTATAGTGTGCTTCTCAAACATCCATAGGAACGGGCATTATCTAAAAACGGGGTAAATCGGCACCAAGATTTGTTTTTTTGTATTTGTCATACCAAACAACATATGTATGTATAATGTACATTATAAATATACATAAGTCATTTTATATTCAGTGTATTGCTTCACAAAGACATTTATTTTTTTGTACGACAACCAATTATAAATTCTTATTGGGTCTAGGGTTAAATCCTTTATTCGTGAGCCGACTTACCCCGTTTTTCTATATAAATACACATCAAAAATTCAAAAAGACAATATATGGAGTATGATAACATATGAGAACAAATTCGAACTCTGCGCATTTTAAAACATCGATTAAACGTTTAATCGATAACTAATCTATGTCACCACCAGATCGATTGTCCCTCATCCAGCTGATTTAGGCATAAGTTTAGACGATTTTGCGGCATAAGTTATCCATGGTTTTTATTATTTGCATTCACTTGGTGAGATGTGCCAATCACTAAACCGCTTTTTAAACATTCATCTGTCCTTTATAAACAGCCGATCGCTAATCAAGCGCTGCAGCAACAACTACAGAAAGCAAATGGAACCACGATATGACTTTAATAGAAAATGGGTAACATTGCCATTGGACTCTGTGTTTCAGACTGGAAAAGGAGAACGGCGCGTCCCAAGCTTCAAACTCATTTCGTACAACATTCTTGCCCAGGATTTGTTGCTGGAGCATATGCATTTGTATATGAAGATAAAACCGGAATGGCTATCCTGGAGGCGTCGTTTCGAAAATATTCAAAGGGAAATAGTGAAGTTAGAACCAGATATTTTATGCCTCCAGGAGATGCAGTATGATCATTTACCGATGCTCGTCCAAGGCCTTCGATGCCAAAATGGTAGCAAACGTTTGGAGTATGTTTATAAGAAAAAAACAGGGCACCGAACCGATGGATGCGCCATTATCTACGATTCACTCAAGTTTGAGTTAGTAGGACTCCGGAGTGTAGAATTCTATGATGAACGTACGGCGTTGCTGAATCGAGAGAATGTAGCCCTTTTGGCAAAGTTTCGACTGAAAAATAATGGATATCCTAAGCAAGTGAAGGTAGAGTCAATGGAATTCACAGTGGCCACCACTCATTTGCTTTACAATCCGCGGCGTCAGGATGTGCGATGTGCGCAGGTTACAAGACTGCTTGAAGAACTTTTGACATTTACAGATCTAACAATTCCCATAATCCTAACCGGAGATTTTAATAGCGAACTCCACACATTGCCCATTCAGACGATGCTCAGCACACAGCAACAGGGATCTTTCAATTTTAAAGTTCTGGATCCTGGCAAGTGTACAGCCTCTACGCTGCAGCACGAATGGATAACGGTCGACTACATCCTGCTCTCAAATAGCCCACAAAGCAAACACAAACTGCAGGTAGATAGCATTTATAATTTACCCAGCATCGACAGTTGCTGTGAAATCGGACCTATACCAAATAACTACCTAGGATCGGATCACTACTCAATGGGAGCAGTTTTTCGAGTGGTTTAACCATATCGCACAAATAAACTTAACCTATAATTACTGTAACCAAGTACTTTTGGATACTACATCGAAATTAACCGTCCAATTCTAACGGGAAGCATTTTCTCTTACATTTGGGACTATCCTTAAGATTAAGTGAACTGAAAGACTAGTCATATAGTATAAAAGATCCGACGTGCATTTACTTTCACATAACTAGTTTTTAAGGGTCACTTACCTGAAATGTTTGGATGGCGCGATCATCGCTGGCTTCCAGTTTGGCTCGAATACTGCTAAGCAGGTAACCCATTTTGCTGATTGTCACGTCCTGATCAAGATACTTATGGTAGGAGCGATAGGTTTGTGCAGGTTTTGGCAGTTCTGTCGGTTTGAAATCCAGCTTGCGAGCACGATTGCAACGTTTCAACAGTTTGGGCGATGTTTTTGGAGCTGGAGCCGGAACCGCAACCTGACGATCAAAGTCGAAATAAGGTCGGCTTGTTTCCAAATCCGTACCATGCATCTGTCGGCCTGAGCTAGCTGAGGGTGTCGACTGTAAAGGTGAATGATAGCTGCCGGGTGGAGATTGTGATTGGGAAATAAAATCCAGATTCGATTGGGATTGCATGACAGTCTGAACACCCACCGAGCAGAGTCGTGGAGAGGCGAGAGATTGGTCTTGTTGTTGGTGATTGGTTTTTTTGGGCGAAACGAAGCGCAGAATTTTTTGTTTTGACTGATTAAGGAAGTTTTTCGATTTTTTTCCCAGGGATTTTCCTCTTTTTGGCCCGTTCCAGGGTGAGAGATTGCGCCACTGTTCACCCCAAATAAATTTCTGACCAGCTTGTCCACCGTTTGTTGAATACTTAATGGGCGTATGCTTTTTGCCTCTGTCGAGATTTTCGCATACACTTCCATCCACAGTGTCAAGGGATATCTTGGGCGTTACCTTTACGTGTCGCTGTTGGGATCGATGATGAGGTGGCGACTGCCAGCCAATCGACACTTGGGGCTCTGCCTGGGATTGATTGGGATTGCTGTGATAGTTAAGCATTTCCTTTATTTTCGGCTCTGTCCAGCCAATGATTATATCCTTCTCCACTGGATTCTTTCGGCTAAGAGACTGTTGAATATTTTTGGCATAATGGACGCTACGTTTCGATTTGACAATGCGCTCCATATCGCTCAAAGAGGGACAAGAAGGCATAACGTCATTTAATTCGCTTTTGGGCTTCTCCTTTGCCGCTTAAAGAAACAAGGAACCTTTAGTATGTATATTGTCGCCTATGTGTACTCAAAACTTACACATTGGATAGGATTTCCGTTTAGACTCCATATCGCTCAAAGAGGGACAAGAAGGCATAACGTCATTTGATTCGCTTTTGGGCTTCTCCTTTGCCGCTTAAAAAAACAAGGAACCATTAGTATGTATATTGTCGCCTATGTGTACTGAAAACTTACACATTGGATAGGATTTCCGTTTAGACTTTTTAGTCGGCGACAAATTGGAAGGCAATTGAATGCCCCGACTTTGCAGAAACTCATCGAGAACTTGCTCAGCTTCTCGCACCGAAGCCGAGGTGGAGGTCAACGAGGATAACGAGAATTTACCATCGAGACTCTGTGTGCTGCGGCGCGGAGGCTTTGGCGGTGGCTTCTGGGCATCACGTGTCTTGAAATTCACTTCTCCCTGCGAGGAAAGTCGCTTTTGCAACAAGCGGCCGCCTCCGCCGCTAGAGCTACGACGAGATCGACTACATTTAAGATTACTACGAACTACTTCCTGCTCCTCCTCTAGTGGTGTATCCTGCTGTTCGCTGATGCTCGACAAGAATGGGGCGGTGGGCTCATAGACAATCGGTTCATGTGGCTGCATTTTGACAATTCCGGGTTTAATCGGCGAAGAATTACCATTTGAACTTGCAGGGGATAATTTCTGGCGGTTTACTCTCACTTCCGATACTACACAGTTGTCGCGCAATTCTTGTATGATATGTATAAGTGGAGCATTCTTGCCCGTCGTGCACAAACGGCTGACTGCAGTTATGGGTGTCGACACCGGATTACTTCGGCAACGTCGCTGATTATCCTTCTCCGGTCTCTCGTTGGGTGGATGTTTATAAGCCTGAGAGCAACACAATTGAACCGAGGGAGAAACAAATATTTTAATTAATGGATTGTATTTTACATTTGAGGAAAATGTTGCTTCTCGCACCTTGTGGTTTTGGTGGTTGTCCGAACGCCTGCTCCGTTTCTGTTGGCGCACGTGTGACTCTCGTGTTCTGGTCGCAGCAGTTATGGAGGCACAATCTCCACTGTCGCTGGTGAAGCAATAGCAGAAACCATTTTTACATGGTTTTCCTTTGCGTTCCTGCGCTTTGTTGCAGCGGTTCTGGTTAATCAAGTCTGCATCCACAGAAGCGGCTTCGTGGGGAGCCGGCACGGATATGGGGCCGGTCATGTGGTTATTCTCGCAGTCGCGACTATGTGAGGAGACACGTCTAATGCGGCGGGCTCGAAACTCGTTTATGCATTCTTGCAAGCTAAATGAGTCGCTTGAGCAAGGGTCTTCTTCTTCCTCCTCATCATCTTCCTCCTGCTCCCGATATTTTGAACCTAAATATGTCTACGCAAAAGCTAATCGTTAAATTATACTCAATTTATTGATTAATGATGAATGATTGCTTACTGCTGCCATTTTCGAATAGAATTTGGCTGATAACGGCTTGTTCCATTTACACGTTGCACGCACACGCACACGACGCCTGCATTTTTTCTTGATTTGCTTTTGTGCCGCTTCTTCGCCGTTATCACAGTTAGGGATGACACAAAATGTTGATATTCAGATGGCGCCACTGTTTACAAAATCAGCTAACAGCATAGACGATTCAACTCATCTTAAAAATTAAATTTACTTTCCTTTTCTTACATAAATGTTGAAAGTGAATATGTAAATAATGTGCCCTATATTAATAATCTTAGTTTTGAATTTCAATTTTAAAACGTTTCTGGCAATAGCATTTAAAATCTTTAACGGCATCACTGTTGCTAAAAAACGGTCACACTTGGTTATAAAGGTTTTGTAATAATACGACCGCAGTTTGTTCAATTTACCAGGCATTTTCAATTAAAAAGATGTCCAACAGCCATTTATTTTTAAAGTCAGGTTTTCCCCGAGCTCCCTTGCAAAACGGATTGGGCCGCTATGTTTGCCAGCTTCAGAGAATTACACTAAAATTCTGCAAAAATAACGGATCCAGCCGCGGCATGCGGTAAGATTCTGATTTTTTATGGATGAAAAATTACATCTAATATCAACTTCAACACAAAATTAGCGACTTTATTGAGAACCATCTAATTGATTTTGCAAAAGAGAATCCCGGAGTCGTGGTTTATGTAAAGGCGCGACGCCATCGCACGCCTGTCCTAGTGGGAGAGTACTGTAAGTAGGAAAAATTAGTAATTTTCAACTAGTTTTCAATTTTCACTCGTTTCAGTAAATGGAGAGCGGGAGTGGCTTAGCTGCAGGAACAACAGTCAGGAAGAAATCTCCAAGTGGATTGACCTTCTAAAAACGCAAAATGGGAGCTCCAGCTCATTACGCCTCCGCAAAATGTGGCACACCGATGTGCCCTCCATTCAGGGTCCCTGGACACCATTTCTTTTACGCTCACCAGATAATCTTGGTCGGAAATATCCCAGTAATGAGGCATCTCAGCCCCTGGATGCTCCACAAACAGCCACTGAGAAACTTATTCAGCTCTTCAAACAACAGAAACTCGAGGCTACGGATCATCTTAATGAGAAACGCGCCCAGTAGCCACCGTTTAGATGATTTATTATCAGATAAGTGCGTACAATTGTAAAGAAATTACACTCAGTGCAAATGTATATAAGATTCTACGCAACAGTTTAGAATTGTTTAGAGATTGAACGATTAAATCATTGTTATATGTATTCAGTAATTTTTATTTTTCATAGTCAACATAATTTTGTGTGTTTTTAAACAATATAAACTTTAATGCGCTAAAATACAAACAGATGAACTTGTATATCAAAATAATTGTAATACCCCATAATTCTGTCAATCAAATCGAACAATTTATACTGATAATTTAAATGATATATGAATTTTGATATGTTTTGTATGTGGAATATCAGAATCACATGATAAAGCGGTTAAAATATCATAACTAGGACTTAAAACTAATGACCTATTTCGAGGTCTGGGAATCCAGGAAAGTAAAAGTAAAATTGTTGTCATTTGGTTTTGGGGGTGTGAAATAGTTTTGGTGGAGATCAGCAAAGTGAAGTGTTTTAAGTACATAAAAAAGGAGCAAATTTTATATATGTATACATATATATATATTTATTTATACATATGTATATATAGATATGTTGAATCCAATTGGATAAAGCGAGTTTTAGAGTATCAAAAGACGAGCACATTTACACAAATTTGTAACAAGAATGCCCGATATACATTTTTAAGAGTGTTTCGTTTACCCTTCATTTTAGATTATCGTTGTAATATCGTCTCCAACAAAAATAAAACAATTTTTACAACATTTACATACATGCATACAGTCAATCACTGACAAATACACGACAAAAATTTTGCATTTTCCCTGGAGTTCTCCACAATTGTTGCTTGAATTCCTTTGGCAAATGCAATTTTTTCACTTAAATTCTAGATTTTGAGTACACAAATGTTAACAGTTCTAGTTTCAAAATAAATCAAGTTGGACGAATTTCTTTTGAAGCTTTTAGTTTCTTGATATTGTTATCAACGATATCACCATTTAAAAATTGTAGTAAACTTTACATTCAAAAATGTGTTTTAGACATATACATACATAAATGTGTCCTACGATGAGTACTTAATAATTTGGTGTTTGGTGGGTGCAATACATATTGCTCTCTCTCTCTCTCTCTCTCAATCCTTCTCTATCATTCTCTCCTTTTCAATTAGCCCCATATGTGCCTAAGTGTTTTGTATTTGGTGTCATTGTTGATAGCCTTCAATCTATTCATATGTCCCCTGACTCCATGGCTGCATTTATGTCGGTTACAATTTTCCCCATTATCTCACGATAGGGAGAATCGCGCTTAAATGCAGTTTCCAGTAGTGTCGCATCGCCAAAGAAATCGAATACCTCATCGATGCGGCCCAATGATTTCTCCGTCAGATGCGGCTCCACAATGGACTTTAGTGCCTTTTGGGATTCCGCTATACTTTCTTGCAGGTAAGGGAGGTCGAAGGTGAAGTCAACTTCGTAGAATGATATGATAGACAGTTGCGTTTTCTACAAATTAATATTAATAGATGAGTACCTTATTATTGTTTAATATTTGTATTTTAACAACATATCACCTATTGGAAAGAAAACAATATTTAAAATACGAAACAATTGCTTTAAAGTGATATGCTTTATATTGTTCAGAACTGTTTCTTTTTAAATTTACTATAAGTTTACATATAAAACACTTGTCTTGGCTTACCTGAAATTTGCGTTTAAAGTACTCGGCCTTTTGCAGCTCTGCGTCACTAAATTGATTATTTCGATGTAGAACGCCAATTTTAATGACAATTTTAATGATGTTCTTGATCAGTTTCTCCGCTCGAACTTTATTTCCCGTATGCATTTTGCAGAGTCTATAGAGATTATCAAGCAGGGAGGCTGTGTTGCCATCAATGAACGACTTCGCTATGTTCTTTGTGGCCATGCGTGAGAGGATTTTCTTTTGAGCGCGTAACCCAATATCTTGCGACTTGAACACATTGTCCGTCATAACTACATGAGGTAAGGGGGCAAGAAGAAATATAAATATGTGCATAAATATTAATATTATTTGCGTTGGAAATTATGTTCATAAAAAACAACGAAAATCACTTAGAGATTTTATAGTTTTATGCATATATGTATGTACATACATACATAGATAGTATACATACATACATATGTATGTATGCATAACTATATATGTATGTGTGTATGTACATACATATATTGAAAGTTGTACCTTCCAAATTCCAAAAGTCGACACTCCAGAACAATAAGCTCTGACGCAAACTGGCCACCGACATGATTAGGTGTAGGTGGCTATTCCCAAAGTTGCAAGCATGAATTAGAGAAAAGTTTTTGATAAGAAATTTCAAATTACAATTGGGTACTATGTCAATCAAATACTGTATCTTTGCCAGATAAAGAAACCTATTCTTTATATTTATTTTGCTTTCCTTTGTGTTCTAATCAGAGAGAACTCACCCAGCTGTATTTTTTTAAGAAATGACTACGGTGGTGCTCATTGAATTAACACAATGAATTAAGGCTCGCCTTCTAACGGATTTTGCGGTGGCCCCATGAGTCAAATATATTTATGGATATCTATGTCGTACATATGTACATATCTACATACATATGTATGTATGTATGTATGCATGTATGTATGTATGTAAGAGGTACGTGTCCATCCCGTATATAGCCTGTAACAGTGCGTGTCGCAACAATGTTCGTTGAGAAGCGCTTAGAAAAGACTGTCATCAGGGCTTCATACTTACAATAAAAGCGAATAAAAACAAAACTTCAATTTGTATACACACGTATGTTTTTAGTTTTCTTTTGATGAAAATTAGATCGTCCTTTTTCAAAAATTTGTATACTATAATACTAGATTTAAGGACCACAAAGGTAGCCTGTAGAAAGTTAAGCTATTTCAAAGCAATATCTAATGTAAGATTACCTAGGAAATCTTTTAAATATAAAGAATTTAGAAAAGCTTTGTTTTTGTATTACGATTTTTATAAGACTTTTTCAAATCCATCCCTGTGTCTTTAATTTATTTGAGTGGAATGCTAACTGCTTTCTCTGTGTCTTTTCGATTTGGTATCCCTAACACGGACAGCTCCAAAAATGTATAGTCACGCGAAATCTAATGTTATGGTCTTGCTTTCTTAGAAACGAGCCTAAAGAGGGCGTCGGCCTTCCGTCATCCACTCCCCGCACTCAAGGACAAATGGGTATTTAGTCACAGCAGCAACACAAACTAAAGACGGAAATGCGCTACACTCTTTAACGCTGGTCATATCAGTCAACCATATAAAGTTACTGAATTATAACTCGCGACATGTGTGTACAGCTTAAAGCAGTTGCTGTGGTTGGCCCAGGGCAAACTTTATCGTCATTCCGTTGTCGTTTATTTTATTTTCTCTGCATTTGCGTGTTTGATATGGTCATTGTTGTAGTTGCTGTTGTTATTACACATTCCCCGATTGTGGTTTCAGGTTTGAGGAATTTACTAAATTTATTGATTGCAACAAGCCACTACTTAATGTAAGTTTACAACTACGCAGTCAAAGAGTTAATTTTGGCGCTTTAGTTTTCCCTCTCACCTGTTTCACTAAGGTCCTGGGAGAAATATCCTTGGCAATGAGTAATTGACGACTCTGAAAAATCAGCTTGTATCTATGGCGAAATAGAACAAATTTTTACCACGAGGTTTTTTTTAATTACAAGGTATTTCATGCAATCTAAACACAAAACAAGCAGGAGCAGCAACAAAACAAAAACACTAAGCCGATAGACGGAACAATCGTTTTACCCTATTATTACAATCGATTAGAGATGGCCTAAAACTTTAGCTGCTTTAACAGTGTCTAGTCATTATTTACATGAAAGTATTAAGGGTAATCCAGTAACAGTGAAATGGCTGAGTCTCAAAGGCAAGTGCCTTTTTTCTCTTTTTGGGTTGTTCGAGTAACAGTTAATTCTTTTGTTGAATGTCTCGCGATAAGAAATAGTGTTTCCCATTTGAGGGATCATTTAATAACTATTGCCCAGTATCCTTACTCGGCTTAACGTAGGCGTTCCTTAACAAAAATACTTTTATCCATGTTATTGCTACGTTTGTCACTGTTTAGTGTTTTTCAAGTCACATTTCAATTCAATTTCCTTCTCTTCAATCGATAGTTGTGAGGTTTGCATCTGGAAATATCTAACAATCGATAGCATTCTCCTAGTGCAGCAGCTGCGTCGTTAAAAAATGTACTAGTTTGAGTAAAATTTGTTATTTATATTTACTAATAATTGCCAAAAAAAAAAATCTAAAACTCTTCAAAATAGTTTTTCCCCTACTGCATTCGCTAGAAAATGAATATATATAATAAATTGCTAAACAGAGAGCACGGGCTTGGTAAGTATTTGGAATGGCGGGAGAATTTCACATTTTGGCGGTTGAATATTTTCAACTGAAAATTAAATATATTAAGACTAGAGAAAGAAAATATAAATAAAGTACAAAATCACTAAATAGTTACATGTAATAAAGGAAGAAACAAAGTTTCATTCAGTTAAATTTCGATGTCTCAAATAAAATATGCTGAGCCAGCGGAAAATAAAATCGTAGATACTAGAGTTTGGTGAAAATTGCGTTAATTATTTATTATTTCTGTTTATTATTATCTTTCCGTGCCCACCCCGATGCAGTCGATGATCGGACCTATGACTTCGTCTTGAATCGCCTCTGTGTGGCCAGGGAGGATAGCTGGCGGGGCATTGCGCCATTCAATTATGGTCCCGACTTCAATCCAGAGCCTCCAATTTTTTCAGCAAAGTTTGCCAATTGTGATGGCTATCGTCACATTCTAGCCATTGCTAATGAGGATGGCAAAATAGCTCTGCAGGACACAACCCAACGGAATAAGGATCACGAGGAGCAGTCATTGACCGGTCCGCAGTGTCATTTTAATGCAGTTTTTGATCTGGAATGGGCACCGGGTCAGATGCGATTTGTATCAGCTTCCGGTGACCACACAGCTAGACTATGGGAGGTGACCGGATCAAGTATTCGAGGACTGAACTCATATATGGGCCACACAAGATCCGTTAAGACGGCGGCTTTTAAACGCACGGATCCTGCTGTTTTTGCCACAGGAGGTCGGGATGGCGCTATTTTAATCTGGGATATTCGAGCCAATCTGAATATGGACCTCACCTCGAGGGTGGACAACTGTATATATAGTGGTCACACAGGCGGACCAGGCACGCCCATTTCCCAGAGAAAACAGCGCACCCGCACTCCAAGAATGTCTTCGACGAATACGTCAAGCAGCATTACAGGTCTGGCCTTCCAGGATAATGATACGCTGATTTCGTGCGGGGCTGGCGATGGAGTGATTAAAGTATGGGATCTGCGACGGAATTACACGGCCTACAAAAAGGAGCCCTTGCCCCGACATAGCCTACCGTATGCCGGCCAATCCACCTTTAAGGGATTCACTAATCTAATTGTGGATGCGCCAGGTGCGCGACTCTATGCCAATTGCATGGACAATACCATTTACTGCTACAACCTAATGTCGTATTCTCCGCACCCTTTGGCCTGCTACAAAGGACTCCTCAATTCGACATTCTATATCAAATCGTGTCTCAGCCCAGATGGCAAGTATCTGCTGAGTGGCAGTAGCGATGAGCGTGCCTATATATGGAATCTGGATCATGCCGAGGAGCCATTGGTAGCCCTATCCGGGCATACCGTGGAGGTGACCTGTGTGGCGTGGGGATCCACACATGATCAGCCGATAGTCACCTGCAGCGATGATGCCCGTCACAAGATCTGGCGCATTGGGCCCAACCTCGAGCACCTTAGCGAGGCTGAGCGGGCAGAGCAATATCGCGGCCAATCTAACTACGTTAGAGAATTCAATAGGAAGGTATCATTAACGACCACTGGCAGCCATAAGTACAATCTAAGGGATTTGGAGTCCACTCCACGTTCGCTGAAGCGTTTAATGGATCAAAATGAGCGAACGCCTGGATCCATGGAGAAGGTATCAATAAAGCGATCTTTTTCCGATATGTTGGGTGTGGCAGATACCGAACTCCAGTCACAAAAACGGCAAAAGCCTTTGGAGTCCCGCGGCCGTCGGTTATTTGGTCCTACTCCATCAACCAGCTCTAGCGGCACTCAAGAGTCCAGACACATTCATTTAGCCACCATTGGAGAAGAAATTGTAACACCCAGCAAAGAAAATACCGTTTCTCTGGAACAAGATGTCACGCCCTTGCCCAAGCTTCTGAATCTTAATTTAAATAGCACCCCCTCACCCCTTAGTGAAAATATAAATTATATGTATACCTCGCCGCCAACCACATCAACAGCTGCAGCTGCAACAGCGTCTGAGTCATCAGCCCCTTCTTTCTCCTCTGTGATATATTCGCCAACTTCGAACTTGCCCAACTTTGTGGTCGATGGTGATGCGCCTCATTTGGGGATAATGTCACCCAAACGAAAGGCCAAAGAGAAGGTAGACTGGTTGACCAAAATCCGTAAGCAGAAACTTATGTCGAGCAGTCGCAGTGGAAGTTCCATTACATTTATTGACAAAATCAATGATGAACAGCAGCAGTCCACGGATATGTTGGCATCGCCGCGACTCCAAAGTTTGCGCCACTCGGAAAGCAGTCCGCGACTACAAGCCACGCCCAGGAGGCGTATATCACACAACGACGGTGGAATGGCGGGAGCAACTGCACCACGCACGCCGACTTCCAGTCGCAGGAATAGTGAGACAACCCTGCTGCGTTTCTTCAGTGTACAACGGAGCGCAAGCGTGGCGCCCGAAGAACCACTGCCAGCTTCCTCCTCTCTTGCATTAGGCACGTCCAACACATCAACAGTGGGTAGTGATTGAATAGGAAGAATATCACCTGAGTAGGGAGAATTCAAACAATTACCGGTTAAAACTTGGCTCAAAGTGGGGCTAAAGTGTAGCATAGAGATCGATCAGCTTTAACCAGGCTCCATTCAAGTCGCAAAACAAGTGTAGTATAGTGTTTGGAATGATTCCAGTAAAAATTGTTTAACGGATTCGGATTCCATTGTTATGTAAATATAATGTTTGAGTTTCGGTTCGTATCGGTATGCCGGTATGTGGTGTACCAAAACCCACTCTATAACCGAATCCTCTGTTCGTCTATCCGAATTTTACGCTACTATCATTTTAATATTGAGGAAGTGATCTTCTACTTTCGGCCTTTTCAAAAGTCCTTGCCCACTTGTGTCCTACTTTAAGCAAAAATATACATACATACATATAATATAATATAAAATTTTATAAACAGGCGTCACTTATACCAAAATCAGGTCTTAGAAATGGTTATCTTCGCAGAAATGAAAGTTATCAGAATCGGCCCCAATGAATATATATTTTTTTAAATAATTGCAATTAAGATTAATTTTAACCGCTTTTGAAATACCCTCCTATATGATTATTACATTTTTAGTTTTTAAGTGGACATAGTTGTAAATTATTTTTATCGTAGGTTTTAGACATGCACATAATTGATATGTCTAGAGGTGGAAAGAGTTGGTGACCAATTCCTTTACCAATCCAAAAATAAAAGACTAAATACATGTTATTCGCATATATTTTAAATACATGTTATTCACACATTCTTTTATTGCACCTTTTTCGAAGTGGTTCCATTTGAATTCAGTTGTTGCTGCTTCACGGCTGCGTTTAATCTTAAAGTCTGATAGATCTGTCGCGATACTCCGACCAACAAAAGCAAGTGGCATAAATGTAGGGCCCCACTGGACAAATTGGTGCTGGGATAGGCGTTCCAGCAGTACTCAATAATCCCCAAAATAAGGTAACGTACACCTAGGGAATAAGGAGTAGACCAGACTAGATAGGGAAGAGTGTGGAAGTACCACACGTAGAACTGATAGTGCAGTGAACGGGCACACATGAGACCAATGAAGTTACATAGGAAAAATGGCAAGATGGCCAGCTGGGTGCACTGATCGAAGTGAATGCCATAGGGCTGGGAGGAAACCGTTGGAGTCGGTACATTTGCCCCGCCTACTGATGATTTTTGCAATGTCTTTTCGAAAGCCTTCAAAAATGATTTCTGTTGTTCGCTTAGTTTCCCCTCAGTCTGCGGCTCCTTAAGATTTTTTTTTGCCTTTTTCTGATCTCTTTGCTCGCGATTCTTTTTGGCTATTTGAGGCTGTATCTGATCTTGGATGGAACGAAGGCGTACGTAGCTTTTGAAATAGGTCCACATGGGCTTGGCAAAGATAAGTAACAGTATCAAATGCACTCCTAGTAAGGCCAAATGAAATATGCCCCACTCAAAAACTTCCTCCGAAAGGAATCTATAATTCACTGTCCATTTATGTTCAAAGATGCGTCCTAAATCAAAACTACCTCGCAAATACTGTAACGGGTACGTGGCTAGAAACGGTGCCCCCAACAGCAATTGAAGTCCTCCACATATGGCCAACTGAATTAGTGTTTTTATCACTCCCAGATTGGCGAGATAGAAGAGAAAAAGAGCTGGCGCAAATAATAATATGTTCATCTTGACACCGACGGCGACACTAAAGAACAGACTGCCCCAGGACCAACGACGGTCTACGAAGAGATTAAGTGCCGCATAGAACAGAAGGACGGCCACCGGATCATTGAAAAGGCGTAGCACATAGATTGAGTGGATTCGATAAGAGGTGAAGGCGCTCAAAACCACCACATATGGCGGTACTTTCCGACTTTTGGCATACAAGCGGAGAACTAAACCCATTTGCAGTAAATATATTCCGGCAAATATATATTGGGCTAGCCGCACATTCGATCCATGGGATGTGATGAAATATAAAGCCGTGTAAATGTAGACAAAGGCAGCCGGATAGACCAACGGACCAGTGTTCCCTGCAAAAAAAAAAAAAAAGTCATATAAATTAAGAAAAATACAAACGCCAATGTAACGCAAAATTAGAAAAACCCTGAATCAAAAAAATATAGGGATTTCTGATTTAGAGCACAAACATAAAAAATAAACATACCTATGTAGCTTAAGAGACAGCATGAATATTTATGCAAGAAATAAAATTAAGTAATAAAAAATCTCTGGGATGTAAACTTTAGTTTATGTTTACATTATTCTTATTTATATTTGAATAAGTCAACTTTAATTGCAAAGTTCAATTGAAATACAAACCATTTCAGTAGGCCAAGACCCCATATTCAACACCACAAGAATTTTCAATCCCCGATCTTTGGATTACGAGAATTTGTTTGAAACAGCTTACTAAAAAGTTGACAAATAAGGTTAAGCGATATAGAGATTCAAATACGGTAACCATCGATATTTTCGATTATTTTCAATAATCTAAAATATCGATAGTGCCATCGATGGTTTTTTTGCCAGCTCTAGTCTGAAGTTACGGCATGTGTTTCTTCTGTCTAATTTAGGTTTATTGAAAATGATTTCGTGTAAAAATTTTTTTGTATTTCGGAATCTGTCGACAGCAAGGAGTTGCCGGCAGTATCAAGCCCATTTACGGGCAGCTCTGTCGTGCAACTCCAGCGTCGGTAGAACCGCCTCAACTAGAGCGGTTACAACATGGAGAACCGCAGACCTTCTGGACAAGACGAAAAAAAACACAGCCGTAGGCTCAGCCTCAGTTCGAAATATACACACTTCTAACAAACTAAAGGCGAAAGATTACTACTCCATTCTGGGGGTGGCCAAGAATTCCAGCGCTAAGGATATTAAGAAGGCATACTACCAGCTAGCGAAAAAGTATCACCCAGACACAAATAAAGACGATCCAGATTCTAGTCGAAAGTTCCAGGAGGTCTCTGAAGCCTACGAGGTCCTTAGCGATGATCAAAAGAGGCGGGAATATGATACTTACGGCCAGACGACGGAAAATATGAATCGGCAAGGCTCAGCCGGATTCGGAGGTGCAGCTGGTGGACCCTTTGGGGCGGATGGCTTTTCACAGAGCTGGAATTTTCGCTCTAGCATTGATCCAGAAGAACTTTTTCGAAAGATTTTTGGCGAGGGAAATTTTCGAACTAACAGTTTTGATGATTTCGCTGACTCGAAGTTTGGCTTTGGTCAGGCCCAGGAACTGGTGATGGATCTGACTTTTGCCCAAGCAGCTAGGGGAGTCAATAAAGATGTAAATGTCAATGTGGTGGACCAATGTCCAAAGTGCTCAGGATCCAAATGTGAACCGGGCACCAAGCCTGGACGTTGTCAGTACTGCAATGGTACTGGATTTGAGACGATCTCGACCGGGCCGTTTGTGATGCGTTCAACTTGCCGTTATTGTCAGGGCACGCGTCAGTATATTAAATATCCTTGCCTAGAGTGCGAGGGCAAGGGAAAGACAGTTCAGCGACGCAAAGTCACGGTACCTGTCCCAGCGGGTATAGAGAATGGCCAGACAGTGCGCATGCAAGTGGGCAGCAAGGAGCTCTTTGTCACCTTCCGCGTGGAGCGCAGTGACCACTTCCGCCGTGATGGAGCTGATGTTCATACAGAAGTAGCGATTTCCCTATCTCAAGCTATACTGGGAGGCACTGTTCGTGTTCAGGGCGTCTATGAGGATCAGTGGATCAATATTGAGGCTGGAACCTCTTCACATCACAAGATTACTATGCGTGGAAAGGGTCTGAAGCGAGTGAATGCGCATGGGCATGGTGATCATTACGTCCACATCAAAATTGATATCCCACGAAAGATAAGCAAGGAACAGCGAGCCCTAGTCGAGGCCTACGCCGAATTGGAACAGGACACTCCCGGTCAGATTCATGGCATAGCCAACCGAAGAGATGGCAGTAAGAAAGCAACGTAATTACTTCCTTTTTGCACATCCAAATACAATCCAAGAATCTCATGACCGCATTTGAAGTTCATTACGTTCATTCTCTACTTCAAATACATATTTTAATATATGTATTTAAAAAAACTTATAATGTCTCCATCGTTCTTTTCGTTGCACCCTCACTCGTTGCAGCACAGGCACAACGGGAAAAACTGATGCGCCCCAAGGAGCAGCTGGAACTGAAGAAACAAGAACAACGGCAGAAGCCAAATCCAAAGAAGACGCCAACCGACATGACGGAGAAGATCGCGGAGCTCGACAAAGTGAAGGTGGAGGCTTCTTGAAAAAACTTAAATCAATGTTTAACTAAAAGTTATTCTATCCCAGTGTGTTTGTTAAAGTTAAAGCAGATGTAACCCCTATGATAAGCTATATTTAAGTCAAGGGGGGTTCTTTATTCCAATATGAGACGGAAGCAGCCAAGATGAATAAACCAAATTGACACTCCGAGTTACTCAATAAGTCGGCTATATATTTTTACCTGTGGAACAACCTCTCACTATTGATTGTTAAGAATTTTTTGTTATAGAATTTTTAAAAGAATTAAAATCTAAAATGAAGAATTTGCGCGGTCAGTCTCTACGGAAGAATGTAATGAAAATTAAAACAGTCAATAAGCAACTGAGGCTTTGGATATTGGCCAGTTTTAATGCCCACATATTTGACAGAAATCTTTTTCTTTTAGGAAAGAATATTTCTAAATCTTTTGCTTCAAATAAAAATCCTCACCTTAGATTGTATTTCTGCTGTGGCCAGAGGAATAATATTAATCTCTATTTAAAAGTTTACAGTACTGTTTCAGTACTGGTTATTTTAGCCAGCTTGCTTTTTGTAATAAGTACTCAAATTGATCGCAAATGATTCTATGTATAGAACATATATATGTACATATGGTACATTCGTCTATTTAGTCTGGTCGGGCGTCCAAAAATAAACCGAAACCACATTGTGTGGTGCGTGTACTTACCACGCAGCAGAGCATAATTGGTGGTTCCATTCAGAAAACCTTCGCACTCCTGCATATAGGCCACCCAATCGATTTCCGTATATGGCACACGTCTTATTACTACTATATTTATGACAGCCTCGGCCAACACAATTAAAACGCTGATAATGGGCAAGGCAGCCGGCTCAAATATCAAATACTTAATAAAGTTCCAATTAAAGTATTTATCTAGTTGCGTTTGCAACACGTTGTTTGATTTTTTGCGCCTTGCCGGCGCCCGATTGGCCACAGTGGCTTTCGGCGGTGCCATTTGTGTAGCTGTCACACAGACACAGATGTGTGGAAAATTAAGGAATAAATGTAGAATGTCAAATAAACGAGGTGCACGGCAAAAAACACAACACACACAATCCCACCAATTCGAATCAGCTGTTGAGCAAATTGGTGCTGACGGTTTTTTCCTGTTTATCGATAACATTTTTCTAAAATTTCAAAGACAAAAAAGGATAACATACTTTCAAGAGTGAAATCACAAAAGATAAAAAAGAAAAAATTTCTGAGAATGTTTATTTTTTATAATCATTGATAAATAATATGATGCTCCCAATTGATATAGACGAATTAGGTAATTTTTAGAACAGAAGCGAACAAAGACAAATGGGAAAACTAAGTTGGGTAGATAGGAGCATAACGGTTTCTAACCGACAAGATAATGTTTTTGGGAAAAAATTTTAGTTTTTTAGGTAATATTTTTTATTTGTCACGAGATTTTTACTGTTTTTAATGGGATATAATGAATCCAAGCACAGTTGCAAAGCTTTGCTTTGCTTCTAGATTTTTCCTTTAATGCTTTTTTGTTTCCGATTTTTTTTTCAATTTGGCTCATTTCACATCAGAATAAACTAAGTACCATTCCAAAATGAAAACTGTTACTTTTTTTGGAAAGTACATGTGAAAAACTCATCAAAATGTATTTATTCTAGCGTTCAAAGTCCCGTTAATATTAACTAGAAAGATGGGCTAACTTCAGCCGTGCCGAAGTTCTTCTACTTTTGCAAACTGTCTTTTTGAGTTATGTATGTATGTATGTATGTATATATAATTTGCCAGAATCATAAGGAAGTACATATATAAAACCCATCAAATATAAATTTGATGTCCGTGGCATTAAAAAAATTTTAAAATTTAATACCCAAATTTTTTTTTGCCCCGATTGTTCCTATGACAGCTATAGCATATAGCCGACTGATTCTGATGAAACTTGAAAGATATATTTCTTTTTATATCAAATTTCCAAATAACAAAATTCGTGCTTCAAAAACACCCAAGTTGTTGATCAAAAACTATATATTTGACCGATCGTTCATATGGGAGCTATATGATATAGTCATCCGATCGGGATGATTCTGAGATATACAATGCCAGCAGCAAAAAGAAGCCTATGTGCAAATTTTCAGCTCTGTAGCTCCAAGGGTCTCGGACGAGATTGCGATGATCCAGATAGACGGAGAGACGGTCAGACGGACAAGGCTATATCAACTCAGCTCATCATAATGATCAAGAATATATATGCATATAGTCGGAGATGCTTCCTTCTATGCGTTGTAAGCTTCTGACCAAAATTAATATACATTTTTTGCAAGGGTATAAAAATCGGAGAAACATAAAGGTTCTGTTTATTGAAAAGTAAAACAGATAAATATACAAATTAGATTCTTTTTATACCCATAGGGTAAAAGGGTATATTAAAGTCCCTAAAATGTATGTAACAGGCAGAAGGAAAATTTTCCGACCCATAAAGTATATATATTCTTGATTAGTATTAATAGCGAAGTCGATTGAGACTTGTCCGTCTGTCTGTCCGTCAGTCCGTCTGTATGAACACCGAGATCTCGGAGAGTATAAGAGCTAGGCAACCAAATTTGGTGTCAATATCCGTCTATTGTATGAGCAGGTCAAGTTTGTTTTAAATTTTTGCCACGCCCACTTCCGCCCCCGTAATTTAGGAAAAACTATAACTAAAGCTGTAATAAAGATATCGCATTCTTGCACTCAAAATCGGCCAATAATTATCGGAGATATACGTATTTCCGTTTTGTACTGAAACGCTCAGTGCAAAATGGGCTGAGCGAGATAGCATGCGTTGGTTGTTGCTGCATGCTAAGACTTTTTTTTTGTAAATTGATGGCGATTTTGATAGTTTTGGACTTTATAGAATACTTTTACTCGGTACAGGGTATACTCAATGTCGGCGGGGACGACTTGCTTGCTTCATTATACACTTGCAAAAAGTGTATATTAATTTTGGTCAGAAGTTTGCAACGCATAGAAGGAAGCATCTCCGACTATATAAAGTATATATATTCTTGATCAGCATGATGAGCTGAGTTGATATAGCCTTGTCCGTCTGTCCGTCCGTCCGTCTGTCCGTCTGTCTGGATCAACGCAATCTCCTCCGAGACCCTTGGAGCTACAGAGCTGAAATTTTGCACCTAGGCTTCTTTTTGCTGCAGGCATTGTATATCTCGGAATCATCCCGATCGGATGACTATATCATATAGCTCCCATAGGAACGATCGGTCAGGAATAAGGTTTAACATCAATAACTCAGTTGTTTGTTAATCGAATGTCACTAAATTTGGTGTTTATGAGTTTTATATAATCCCCAACATATATACCAAGTTTACTTAGAATCGGTCGACTATATGATATAGCTCCCATAGGAACGATCGGCCAAGAATTGGGTTTAACATCTATAACTCTGTTGTTTTTCAATCGAATGTCACTAAATTTGGTGTTTATGAGTTTTATATAATCCTCAACACATATACCAAGTTTTATCAGAATCGGTCGACTATATCATATAGCTCCCATAGGAACGATCGGTCAGGAATAAGGTTTAACATCAATAACTCAGTTGTTTCTTAATCGAATGTCACTAAATTTGGTGTTTATGAGTTTTATATAATCCTCAATACATATACCAAATTTTATCAGAATCGGTCGACTATATCATATAGCTCCCATAGGCACGATCAGTCAAAAATATAGTTTTTGATCAATAACTTCGGTGTTTTTGAAGCAATCGTCACGAAATTTGTTATTTGACAATTTTATATAAAAAGAAATATATCTTTTAAGTTTTATCAGAATCGGTCGACTATATGCTATAGCTGTCATAGGAACAATCGGGGAAAAAAAATAGGTTTTAATTTTTTGTTTATGCCACGGACATCAAATTTATATTTGATGGGTTTTATATACTTCCTTATGATTCAGGCAAATTATATATAAATCAAAAAGACAGTTTGCAAGGGTATACGAACTTCGGCACGGCCGAAGTTAGCCCATCCTTCTAGTTTTATTTTAAATCAGGGTAAAAACGTTAGAAACTTTCAGTTTCAAAGTGAGCACCTGTTGTTTTAAATCATCAGATCCACCACGTATGTATGTATGTATGTATGTACATATGTACATAAATATATGGTACATTCATATGTACATATGTATGTACGTACATACATTTGTCGTTTATTTTACCTACTTATTAGCAAAATGTCTTAGGTGCGTTAAATGAACAAACAAATCGTATTTAACGGCATGCAGGTGATTTCATAAATAAACACAACGGAATGACAATTAATTACAATTGTTGATTCTATTTTCAGAAGAGCGATAAAGTAACTTGGGCATGGCGTGTGAGGCGTGTGTGGCCTATACACAAGTGTGCCTATGTACCTACTCGAATTATTATTTCTGTTCGTTTGATTATTTGATGGAAACTTTCTTTTGCTTTCTTTATCAATATGGCCGGAAACGTTTTACCGCTTTATCATAAAATGAGTTAACAATTAAGTTTCAAAAGCGTATTAAACATAAACTTAAAACTTACAATTATAAATGATGCAAACGAAAAGTCCCCCTTTCAAAAAGTTAACAAATTTATTTATTCAAGGTCTTTGGCCTTCAGATACCCTGTGTATTGACTAAGTATGTACAACCTCGACTGTTGTAGTTATGTATGTACATAACTACATATGTACGTATGTATGTACATAACTTTGTACGTATGTATGTATGTACACAGATTGAGTTTATTTTAATTTATACATAGATTCTGATGAAAGATGATGAAGACATGCGGATGCATCTTTGTTTCTATATATCCTTCCATCCCAAAAAAGCACGTGTCACTAATGTGAAAACGATTCAAATTTCGGCCAATTTGTTTGGCGGTTAAACAGCCTGCATAGGCCGCAACCTGTGCGGCGAAAAGGTAAACGGGCGTATTGTGAACCGAAATGGATATGTTTTGGCATCTGGTTCTGGCTCTTACCATCGGCTAGTTGACTCAATGTTAGTTATGGGGCTTGCGCGGTTAACGCATCGCTCACAAATATTGGCTAACGGCAAAATATGTACCTTTGGCTAGGGTCGATGGATCACTGCCACATCCATCGCAGGCGGTGGCATGTAAATGCTGGCCATTTAAAAAGTAACATCTTCCTACCAACGTAACCCGCAAAACCTCCTACACGTGGCTCGACATCCTTCGGAGCCTTTTCGCCCTTTAGGTGCAGCGCAATTAATTGGCAACCAGCGGATGTGAATGTTTTTCCTGATTTCCTTTTGGCATGTCTTTCTCCATATTTGCCTTTTTTTGCATTGAGTTTCATGTGTATATTTGCAAAAAGTTGTCAAATGGCAAACGTACTCGAACTTTCCGCACCCATCCTTCGATTCGTCCCTCTGTCAATATATGTATGTATGTATTTCTGTGCGACCAGGTGAAATGTTAAAATGTCTGCAATTATGTGCAGCATATTTACCTATGTATGTATGTATTCATGTAAGTCTGTATGTATGTATGTCTTTATATGTGTTGTTGCTTGTCATTCGTTCGGGCTGATTACGGAAGAGGAACTGAGTGTGTGGGGTCCAGATTACAGAGATGCCGGGCAGAGTAAAATCGTGTGTTTGGAATTCAATATGCAATTTTATATTGAACTTATTGCCACTGCCTTCGATTCAAAATGCTTAAATTTTAATCAACATTTTTGGCATGCTTTCATTTTCGATTAATTCTGATTGAATGGTACAGAAAAAAAAAAACATCACAAAAATCAAAAAGTAAAAAAGAGTATAAAAATCAAACCCTTAAATTGATTTATCCAGATAATTTTATTTTCATTTCATTCATCCCATTTCTTTTTAATTGGATTCCCTCGTATATACAAAGAAATTTGTTTACCGATTTCAGAACATTTCAAAATATCTGTTGCTTCTCATAGTTGTGCCATCATTTTTGTGGGTATTAAATTGCTGTCTTGCCTAGTTCAATTTTTTCCAATTCGCGGACTCATTTCTTATTTCAATGTCAAATATGACAAATAGCAGATACAGCATCCTGAAGGAATAAGACCCTTTCTGGTTGCTCTATCCACACAAAGACCTTTTTACAAGTGTAAGCTATTCATTTTTATAATAAATAAATTAATTTGTTAATACATACATACATACGTATGTATGTACATATATACATACATACATACCTTTTAGGATTTTCGAAAGAAATAATTGTTTTTTTTTTTTTTGCTAATAAAGTCTGAAATAAATTAATTTTTCATATTGATTGAATTGAACATTTACAGAATTTTTTGTAAATTTTGTAAGTGAAAATTATTTTTTGTAACCGAATCTCCGAGATATGTATATGTATGTATGTATTTACTTTCTTTTATGTACAGCTATGGTCACATAATTGGCACAAAAAAAAATTTTGCTTTAAAGACTTTTTTTTTGGGAAATTTGGTCACATTTTTTTTCAAGTTTTTGGATTTTTTATTTTATTTAGCTCATGCTCTTTAAATGTAACGGACAATTGTTCCGTTACATTTATTGGTTTTGTCTTGATCTGCATTTTCTTAGAACAGCTTGGTTTTTTGTTGGACATAGAATTGGCGCAAAACTAGGGAAAGCACGTTTTTCTCGTAAAAAAGGCGCATTAGTTGAATATTTTGGGATATTTTGCTAAAATATAATCAATTTAATAAATTTATTAAAAAAAATGGGTAGTGGAAAGACGTGTACCATTGAGGAAAGAGCAATCATTCACCGGCTAAGTTTATCGGGTAAAAAGCCAGCAGAAATCGCTGAGCTAATGAAATGTTCCAGAAAAAAGGTATACAACGCACTGGCATTGGTTAAAAACAATCCCAAATACCTAAAAGAGAAGAAGAACAGGAAGCCAAAGCCTCGAAAGACTGGCCCCAACATCGACAAAGTCATGGCGCGCAAGAGTAAAGCTGACCCTTTTAAGTCTGCACGGGACATTATGGTTGAAATCAACGAGGAATACGACTTAAACGTATCCAGAAGACTGGTATCAAGGCGTTTGAACGAAAATTCACTCTTTGGGCGCATGAGCAGGAAGAAACCGCTCCTGTCAAAAGCGAATATTCAAAAACGATTGCTTTTCGCAAAGGCCCATAAGGATAAAGATGGCCAATTCTGGAAAAACGTGCTCTGGAGTGACGAAACTAAGATTAATAGAATGGGACCTGATGGAAAAACATTTGTACGTCGCCCAAAAAACCAAGCCCTTAATCCCAGGTACACCACTAAGACCATCAAACATGGAGGAGGTAGAATCATGTGTTGGGGTGCATTTTCTTGGCACGGTGTGGGCCCGCTCGTAAGGATTGAGGGTAATATGGACAAATTTCAGTATTTGGATATACTAAAAAATACAATGGAACCTTTTGCCTTCGACAACATGCCTGTGAGATGGACATTTATGCAGGACAACGACCCCAAGCACACATCAAAGGTCGTGAAACGCTGGTTTGAGGAAGAAAAGCTGCATGTTATGGAATGGCCACCTCAAAGTCCAGACCTTAATCCTATCGAAAATCTGTGGAACGATGTCAAAGTGGAGATTTCAAAGAAAAAGTTTAAAAATTTGGAAGATTTGTGGTCTGGAGTCAAGGAAGCGTGGTATTCCATACCTAAGGACAAATGTCAGAAGCTAGTGGAGATTATGAACAGAAGATGTCAGGCTGTCATCGAAAATAATGGATATAGTACGAAATACTAGTATTCAATGCTGTTTTCATCGAACAATTATAGTTAGTTTTTGTAAAAAAACGATTCTTTAAGATTTTGTGCCAATTATGTATCCAGGCAATTTTTCAGTTTTTTATTAAGTTTTTGATTTTTTATGAGTTTATGAATTTAAATTAATATTTTTGTTTTTTGAATAGATTAGTCAAACATTGGGCTAGAAAATGCCATCCAGTATGTGTTCCTTTTTTTTTATTATGTAATAAATGAAGCAAGCAAGTCGTCCCTGCCGACATTGAGTATACCCTGTACCAAGTAAAAGTACTCCATGAAGTCAAAAACGATCAAAATCGCCATCAATTTACAAAAAAAATTCTCTTAGCATGCACTGCTTGCCATGCAGCAACAGCGAACGCATGCTATCTCGCTCACACTTAACAGCCCATTTTGCATGGGGCGTTTCAGTACAAAACGGAAATACGTATATCTCCGATAATTATTATCCGATTTTGACAAAATTTGGTCAAGTCGTGCATTTTGGCCATATAAATGTGCATGCCAAATAAGAATACGATATCTTTAATATTGCTCTAGTTATAGGTTTTTCCCGAATTGCGGGGGCGGAAGTGGGCGTGGCAAAAATTTAAAATAAACTTGAGTTGCTTATACAATAGACGGATGTGGACACCAAATTTGGTTGCTCTAGCTCTTATAGTCTCTGAGATCTCGGTGTTCATACGGACGGACGGACAGACGGACAGACGGACATGTCTCAATCGACTTCGCTATTGATACTGATCAAGAATATATATACTTTATGGGGTCGGAAAATTTTCCTTCTGCCTGTTACATACATTTTAGCGACTTTAATATACCCTTTTACCCTATGGGTACAGGGTATAAAAATTCCCCTTAAAAATAAAAATTTTTTTTGTGCCAATTATGTGACCATAGCTGTATGTACATTTTAAATATTTTAAAAGATAATGACATTTTTCTCATTAATCGATTATTTATACATACATATGTATGTATGTAGTTAATGTTGTATTGAGCAAAGTATAACAAGTGCATACTTGTTGCAAATTGGTGACAAAGTAATTATCGGTCCCGTTAAACTGATTGGCCTAAGTTAGTCTAGAGTCTAGACCCTTGATTTCAAATATGTATTTTCGAATTTGATTTCCAACTGAATACGTTAGTCAACTTTGGAATCGAGTATTTCAGTATGGGTGCACGTACACACATTCATATGTATGTATGTATGTATGTATGTATGTATGTATGTATGTATGTACATATGTACATAGGTATGTATGTATATAGTTTTACATATTGATTTTAATGTTGGCGTCTCAACTTTGTGGGTCACTCGAGTCTAAGTTGGTTATCATAAAATATTTGTATGTACATACATATATACACATACTATAGAACTAAATCGGTCATTCCTTATCAGAAGCGTTGTCATTGCCTTAACACCAGCCTACAGAAATAGAAATACAAATACGAACAAATTAACGGAATATGTATACATACATACATACATATGTATATACATATGCACGCAGATACATCGTAATGTAATGTATAATGCATGTACATATGTACATACATAGTAAGAGGAAATACACACAACAGATTCTTTAATAATCAAACAATTTTTATGGCACGAAAAAGTAAAGAAAAGATAATTCAAGGATAATTCTTTTTTTTTTTAAACAGATTCATTTCAGCATAGTAGCCATATCATTTAATAACCATCTTAAATATCAAAAGATCCGGAGAAAGGCGTAGAAGTGACTTTCCTTTCCATACATCGCGATCGCCTAGAGTGGCATTAAATGTACTTGATATCTACATATATGTATGTATGTATATGTACATACATACATGCATACATAAATACATATGTACATATGTATGCATGCATTGGATGGACAGCTAAATGGTATTCTTTACAACCCATCCGCCCCATTCTGTGATAGAAGAAGAATCAACAATTGTTCATGCTATTGTTGTGCCCTGGCACTTTGCATTGACGCCTCATGGAAATGCTTAAACAGAATGGGTGGCGACAGTGGGGTTCGGGTGGGGGTCTTGCTATGAGGGCGTCGCGCGCGACCAAACAAACTGTTGATAATTGAGCAAAGAAACGGCGTGAAGCTAGCTAAAGCAAGAGCATATTCAATTGAAATACACATGCAACCATACATATGTATGTATATACATATGTAGATACTTACATACATACATACATACATATGTAGGCCTCAGTTTCAGACATTTCGCTGTTTGCTGCTGGCCCTGCTTTGTAGGCGTCAGAGAAGGTGGCAGCAGACGGGCAGAGTAGGCCATTTAAGAGTTCAATCATATGTGTAGCTAAAGCGTCGTTGTCAATTTGTATAGATATGTACATACATACATACATACATAACTGAATTCATGGGGTAACGGGTATATAGGGATCCATATGATGATCTATTTGATGTATCCTTAGTGGATTGTGGAAAAATATATTTGCAAAAAATCCAAAATAAAATTACAACCAGTGCAATTCCAAGACTTATAAATCGATGAAGAAGGATTATTACTTCAGAGAGCAGAATTAATAGGATAGAGCCAAAAATAAGTGCGCGAATTATATTATATTATATATAGGAGCTAGGCGTAGTGTATACACGCATTTTTCATACAGGGTATTCTGAATTCGATTTGTAAAATTAACGAACTTAAATTTTAGTATACTGTTGTTGTGCCCCGACTCCCAATACAGTCTGACGACTTTGTTGTTGCCTTTACATGTGCACTGCCCATATGTTGAAAAAATATTAAAAAGAAAAACACCAACAAAATCAAAAACAGAAAAACAACTGCTAGTGTAAGCACGGCAGTGAAGGCTTTTAAAATACGCTACTTACATATACATATGGTGAAGAATTTTGTGCTAGTATAAAAATATGAAATATTTCCAAATTATCAAAAAAAACTTTCATCAACGATTCTCATTTTTAGCAAAATCATTTGCTTATAACTGAGTTTTATTGTTTTATAAGTTATGAAAATATTTTTTGTTTCATTTTTTAATATTTTTGGTTTAAAATCTCAATGCTTCACTTTACTTTAGTCATTAAAACACATTAAAAGTTAATTCAAATGGTGTACTGAACACCAAACTTCTATAATTTACTTTTAAATAAAAGATAAATATGTATAAATTTTTGCCAAACATTTTTGTCAATAAAAACTTACCATAATTTTGTATCAAATTTAAAAAAGCTTATTAATGGTTTGCTTCATAGCGAATCACTGAACTCACTTTATGTAGGGTGCACGGCGATGTAGGGTAACCAACGGCAACAAACTTTTTGTATTTTCATACATATATGTGTGAATGTATGCATGTTTCAGGTATTTCTGTCTCTTTCCACTGCATGTAATAAGCTTATTGCAAGTGTAGAATGTGTGTGAGTGTGTGGGTGTATGCGTGCGGTGCCTGCTGCCGCTATCTATGTGTGTATGTATTAATGTGTGTCTGCATCTGTGTGAGTGCTCGTACTTCGCTTGTTTGTTATACCCTTGTAAAGAAGAATATTCATTTTGATCTAAAGTTAGGTCTACATCAGCACTATACACGCAAACATACATAGTTACATATAAGTGATAAGACTATATCTCCATAAGATTATAATAACAATAAAATATTTGTATTCGAAGCGACGGTCAAAATAAGTTTTTCTTAGTTTTAGTATAGTTTACGTGAAATTCAAAATTGGTGGACTATATCAAATAGTGCGGCAGAATAGTTATACTAAATTTAAGTTAGCCTGATTTGGATATCATATAACTACTCAAAAAATAATTTAAAAGGGTATCCGCAGTTCAGCATGGTCGAAGCTAGTGAGCCCTCTGGTTTTCATCTTTCTTGTTTCTTGTTTCAGTTTGATTTTGTCAGTGGACGCGTTCGGTTCTATTGCCGAGAGTAACGGCCGCCTAGCAGCAGCACTAGAGCAGCACTGGACCTTCGCCGTCTCCTTTTAGAAAGCCTAGCTTACCTTTTTTGTTTCCCCTCTTTCTCCTTTATTTTCCAACAAAGAAAATAAAAACGAAAAAAAAATCGGAAAACGCAAAAGACAAAAACTTTAAAACTTTTGTTTCGTTTTTAATTTGTTTTGAATTTTACTGGTAATTTTTTATTTTAATATTGCAAAGCTCAGAACACAAAATTTGATTTTGAAATTTAATAGAGAGAGCGCGAAAAATAACGCACAAATAACCATAATAAAAAAATATCAAACTCATTGTTATTGCATGGAAAATTACTACAGAAATTTTAGTTGTTGTTCGGCGAGCAAAGCAAAAATACCAAAAACAAAAAATAAAAAAGAAGAAAAAATCAAGTTGAAAACAAAATATACAGAAAAAAATTCGAGAAGAGGCAGCAGTAAAAAAGCATAAATAAATTGGATGAATACAAAATGCGAGCAGCATAAACAAATTAAATGAAGCTATGATTTTCACCTATTGTCGTTGTTGTTGTTGCAAAATTCAAATTTTATGGTTATTGTTGTTGTGTTGGTTGTTGTTGTTGCAGTGAAATAAAAAAAACATTTTTGTTCTACATTTCGCGCCAAAAAACATTAAGTTAAAAACTTAAGAGTAATCAAAGCTAAGGTAGATTAAAAAAAAATGTTAGTCCAAAATACTAATTAATTTTAATATCAATCATTAATTGTCTCCGAATTGTTCTCTTGTACTCGGTGTACTTTTTCTCAAATAAATGAAGTTTGTTTGCATATTTCATTTTCGATTTTCAGATAAAATAAATTGTTATATAATTTTCCCAATTTTGACTTTCATAAAGGAAGGACAGAGACTACATTTGGATGACCTAAAATTTGATCGTATATTCGGACTTTATAATTTAGCTTTTGTAGACACAGTGATTTTTAAAAATAGTCTACGTGACTGTGTAGTTAAAAGAAAAACTCCTAATTTGGAATAGACTCTGAGATGTTAAATAAACTTGTTTGGTTAAACGACATTTTTCCATATTTATTATATTTGAATATCTGTGTATATAACAGAGTTTTCAGGTAATCTTAATAATAATAATAGACGATTTAAATGGTTTACTCTTATAGATTCACATGGGCAGGTTTTTTTGAATAGATTGTTTTAGTATTTTAGCCCAGCTCATAGTACGCCCCTGATCAAAGACATAACAACAACAGCAACAATGTATACACGTGCCACTTTTACTTTTTATATTTTCCAAAAACAAATTTTGTTTTTTCAACGTCCAAAAAAAGAACGCTTATTTATATTCTATATTTTCTTTATCCACAGTGTTCTTCTCATCTGCTCTCCATATCCCTCTCTCTCTCTCTCTATATACATATGTATATCTTTGGCTTTTTATGTGCATGTATTTACACTATCCA
The DNA here is from genome assembly GCA_037075365.1 of Drosophila emarginata. Lineage (NCBI taxonomy): Eukaryota > Metazoa > Arthropoda > Insecta > Diptera > Drosophilidae > Drosophila > Drosophila emarginata. The sequence goes on from JBAMCD010000324.1 coordinate 7,164,426, forward strand.
ACTGCAATTCGGTGTTTATAACGCGAAAATTTAATGTCATCGTTGCCGATACCTCCACCCCGCAGTCTAAGTTGCCGTTGCATCGGTGTGTGTTTGTATGCTTGTTATCAGAAGTCCCGAAAAACCCGTGTGTCCGCTTTATCAGCAAAGTATCCAACAACAAAAAAGTTTACAACAAAAAAACGACCTCAAAACAATTATAACAACAACAGCAGCAGCGACAGCAACAAGCGTTCGCTCTCTCTCTGTCTCTAAAATTCTCACTCACTCACTGATGGTGTCGACGCCGTCCTTCTCTTCCGCGTTACTGTTTTTATGTCGTTAATTTCCAGTATCGTCGCCAATAAACTGACATTGACAAAGCAAGGAAAAAACAACAAATAAAAAGCTAGAGAGCTAGTTTGTTACCTTTTCGGTTCCCGGTTCCCGGTTCGGTTGAATTTCGGATTACACACACCCGCTAAACGGAATAAATGTAGAAATACAAATATTTCCGCTGATTTAATGGGTAAGTTTTATACTTTTTATTGTACCTACTGTTGGGTTTATGTCCGAATTTCGTTTAAAAGGCTGCATTTTAATCAGGCCTCATGATAAAAACCTGTTTTGTGAGCGACTTATAGAGGTAGTTTAATTGAATTGACTTCGATTTTAATGATTTGACCTAGATAACGCATTTAATTTATTCGATTTCCCATTACAAGAATGTTAAATAAAGATGTTCCAGACACAAGAACTATCTTACTCTACATGTCCTCCTATTTACTTGCCAATTCTCTATGTATTAGCTGTAATCTCCCACTCTATAGTGGAGAAATTTTGAATGTACCCCACCCATTTTCCCGTGGACTGCGTGTCTGTGTATCCAACATCAGTTATAGAGAACACATATTAGGCCCACAGAAAATAACGTTTTAATGGGGAATAAATACGATCTGTCAGACAGAATTGAAATCTGTTTATGTATGTACATATGTATGTATGTATGTACATGTGGATATATGCATATATGTATACGTATCTATGTACATATATTAAAAATCCGAGTTGGTTAATGTCACTATTACTTTAGTTACGTATGTAGATTTAAAAATATTCGGCTTATATTTTGTATCTCATTCGTCGGATGAAAATTAACTCGCTATAGGAGAGAGGAGAAAGAGATACGCCAAATATAAGGATTGTTTTTATACCCTTGCAAAAAGGTTTTATTACTAATCTCTTCTCCGAGACCCTTAATGATTTTGAACATGGTCTTTATTTTGCAGTAGGCATTGTAAATCTCGAAATCATCCCGATCTGATGACTGTATCATATAGCATCCATATAAAAGATCGCTCGAGAATGGAGTTTAAAATCAATAACTTTCTTGTGTTTTAATTGCACATCATGAAATTTAGTGGCGGTGAGTTCTATATATTTCATACATATCCACCAAGTTTCATAAGGATCGGTTGACTAAATATTATGTAGTCCATAGGAACGATCGCTCAACAATATATTTTAAGAGATCGCAACAAAATTTTGTATTTGTAATTTTGGTATACGTGGGCTGCTATTTGTATTTCGGGAATTGGCAATACTAATATCAATACGTAAAATCTGGCAACGTAAGTACAACGTTTTTATGTACAATTGGTTTTTGATTTGTTTACAAAAAGTTAAAAGAAAAATAAATTTGGCAAAACAATGGAAATTTATCGAGAGGGTTTTTTGTTGGATTATTTTTCACAACTTTTGACGTGGATTAATCCCCATGAGCATGTGTCGATGAACTTCGTTCTTTGTATGGCGAGAAAGCACCAACAAAAACTACAGTTCATCGTGAATTTAGTCGTAGTCGTAGTTATGTATGTCGCTGACGAATTTCGTGAAGGTCGTTTAAAATCGGTTGTTGTGTCACAAAACATCGATGGTCTGGTCTGCGTGTGCTGATAGTACGAGATCGACATATGACATGTGGTGAGAAAAAGGTATCCTTGCACATTAGTTCAATACAAAACTTAGTTGTAAAATGATTGTACCCGTTGGATACCCCAGAACTAATCAATCGCTTAAAAAGAGGCCGATTGGCGTAAGCACCGTGGTGCTTCAAAAGACGTTTATAAAATCGTGACAGGTGATGAATCATGGATATATGTGTATGAGCCGGAAATTAAACAGCCGACTTGGCACCTAATGACTATTTTTATTCCTTTACATAAAAAAGGAGCCGAAGTTTCTTGAAAAGTTCAATCTTTTGGAGGTGTCTGAAAAGGAATGGAAAAGCTGCTCTGACCAATGGTTCGAACGAATGCAAAATTATATGAATCATCAGGGGGAATATTTTGAAAAACAATAAAGCCATTTTCATTCAAAAATTGTTGTTCTTATTTGCTATTATCGACATATAAATGACAAATTCATAAGAATGATTTAAAAAGCAAATAAATTATTAATCTAAGGTTTAGATTCTAAACTTTCGTGGGAGCTGGATATAGTTGTCCGATTCCATGTCTGCATATTCTTGAAAGGGGTATGAAAATACGGAATGAGTAGCTAACAGTAATTTAAACGGATTCGAAAAATGTGAAGAAGATATTGATTGATAGTTATAGATATTTCAGAAGTTCAAGTTTTTCCAGATATTGTCATATTTACAGAAAAATTTTGGTTGTCCAGATAAAGGGGTCTGCAACTGATTGACGTCTGTATCAACAGTCAGAAGAGATGTTGGTTACTCTCTGAACTAAGAAATTAGCAAGGAATTTCCATTTGACATGTGTAGGCTAGAGTATGCCTAGTATGCTCCGAGTTGAGTTGCCTTTGGCTTTCACTTTTGACTTTACCTTTTTAATATTTTCCAACGACAAAACCACAATTCAAAGCTGCAAAAAGTTCTTGATTGACTGGCTGGCTGGCTGTTGTGGTTGCAGCATCTTTTCCCTAGCAAGTTGTGGCCCCCCTACAAAGGTGGTTACATAATTGTATATTTGAAATTAAAAATCGATCCTTAAACAACAGCCACAGCCAATCAAAACCAACAGGTGAATCCACAATCGCACATTTTCACATCTGCTAGATAATTAACCGAAACAGACACAGGAGGGAAACGAAGCCAAATAATTTGAAAATTTTATTTCATATCATGTGCCACAAAAAGCAGCATTTCGTTGAATTGAGTAAGAGAAATTGGCACTTGACCTACCACACGGAAATCTAAATTAAGCAACAGCCAAACTGCCAACATGTTTTGTGTGTTTCGTTCTCTGTCTCTGTTGCTGTCTTTTCCCTTCCACCTCCTTCTCTTTCTTTCTTTCTCACTGTATCTTTCTATACGTTTTGCTGTGGTTTCTTAGTGCTACGCATATAATTTAATATTCTTTGTACATATGTACATTGTACATACATACATACATATGTACATATGTATAAAGGTATGTATGTATATATGTACATATATACTTGTATACTTAAACTTAAATTGTTTTGTTCTGGGTGTACATATGTACATACATACAATTTAGATCGAATTTAGAGTTTTACCTTAGCAAGCAGCTTATTTCAATTGGGGGATTATGCAACGACCTTTGAATTTGATACCCTGTACGGGACGCAAGGTTATGTTGAAATTATCGCCTATTTTGTTAATATCTTAAGGCGCCGCCAACTCAAGGGGAAAACTTGCAAAGGAGATCACAATTTCGTTTAAACCTTAAAATTGAAATAAATATTTGTTTTTCAGTCAGCCGTTTTAATTTTATTATATCATACAAGGTATAGTTGATGCCCATGCTAAGCGTATGGAATATTTATTTTGTTTGTGTTTTTGCTTTATCAATTGCCATCACACACAAATGTATGTATGTATGTACATACATATATAGGTGATAAGCCAATCACTTGGTAACAGCAAAGTTACCATGAGTGCAGACAGACAATTCAAGATCCAGCTTATCTATAAAACAATACAATGTAATGCATATAAAAAGTCAGTTTTCGTAATTTATTTCTATTAGTTTGCCGACAATATCTTGATAAATGTTATATTTGTCTACTTCCGTTTTGAACTTCTTCAAATTCATTGTAAAAATTTAAATTCATTAAATTCAGGATTATGAAATAATTATCAATTGCAAAAATGATGAACAAACATTGCGTATACGTAACGTATGACCGTAGAACACAACACACAAGCTAAGAAAAGAGAGGGGAAAACAAGCAACAGCAAAATGATATTAAAGAATTGTTGGTTAGTAGTTAATGCCAATTATGATATCAACACGGTTGCTATGCCAACAACGGCACACACAATTACACACAACCACACACAGCCATACAAATACACAGACATTGCACTGGAACAACTGTTGCTGGCGGTTTGTGTTGTTGTCGATGGTTGCTGTTGCCAGGCGCGTCTGTATGTGTGTGTGAGTATATATTTGTGTGTGTGTGTGTGTATGATGGGAAATCACTTGAACTGAAAATTTTCATTGAATGTTGCAATCAATTTTAAGCAGCTTTTGAGTGGATTCACTTGGTTAGATCGTAGGCAGGCAATATATAATATATGTTTATTTATGTACATATGTATGCGTTTGTGTGTACTTATACATGCTCATTGGGGTAGCTTAAAATAATAGTATCATGAGTTTTCCAGCAGAAAACAGGCATTTATGTCAGTCTACATATGTATATTGTCTATATAAAATTGTGATCTATACAAGTTTGCATATTCTGTAAAAAGTTATTTGAAATTTGTGCATTCTAAATTTATCTGTGCTCCTTGACCTTCGACCAGTGTGTTTTTCACTTATTCCATATAAATTATATGATTAAAGAAATCGTTAATCGATGCAACGTAATGAAATGAAATAACTTAGGTTGTTCACGACGAATTAGTTTCATTTATAGTAATTTAACAAATTGGAGAAAACTCATTTAATATATGAAATTCGAACGACCAACACATGGGTCACATGTATGTACATATCTAGAGAATGAATGGACTTTTATATATCTTTTTCTCCGATGGATAGAGAGACTCAAATTTAACAATTCTGCAACTAACTTTTATAATTGGAACATTAGAAAATTTGAATTTTTTGTTCTACGGTTTTTATTTATCGAATATACATAAATCAAACACAAAATCGAAATCATTTGTTCTTTTTCTCTAATATGCCATTTCACTATTGCTAATAACTTATTCAGTTTGCTTTCTGTCGTTGTCATAATCCGATTAATTATCGCACTGTGTACGTATTTGTAATGAAAGTATATATGTATGTGTGTATTTACATATATACATATATATTGTGTAATGCTGTTTGATTTACTTAGAATCTGCTCAACCTGAACGTGAACCATTATGCAATCGAACAACTCAAATTATGTAGTTAAGTCCGATGGCAGCAAATTGCTACTGAAATTGCCGTCACTTCCCTGGACTCGAAAGTGAGGTGGGTGACCTCAATGACTCCTTAGTATATTTAAGTTAGCCGTCAGTTATATTCTATCTACCATATTCCATTTTTCCTCCCCACCCTTGCCCTTGTGGTCTGTCTACCTCACCACTGTCTCTGCGATGTCTTTATTGCAAAAAGTAGTTATCTATGTATATCTATGAGTATCTACGATTTCTGTTTGAAAATAAAACTTTTCTACTTTTGTGCCGAGGTGGCGAGGGGGCGAGAGTGTGGACAATTTTCTTGGCCCACAGACTTGAAGGGGAAGGCAACTCATTAAAGTAATTAACGTATATATCCCATTCAGCTTGGCATAGATATCTCTTTGCAAACAAACTATACAAAACTAAAAGTTATATATATCTGTAAAAGGGGCTAAACAGTGTCTTAAATATTTTATTTAATTTATCTGTTAGTATTTTCTTTCTTTATTTATGAATGTATATATATGAACATATGTACAAAGTTGTCTGGCTTGAAACTCGAAAAAATATGCAAGAATATTTTCAAAATTTTCACAAACAATTCTTCTTCACAATCCTTTTCTGTCTTTATTTTTGAATTATTTATACATATGGAAAGAAATCATTTACTAAATAAACAAATGAAACTTATCTTTAATATAATTTCGCTATACTGCTGCAAGGTTTTACAATTTTTCGATCCACAAAGGAGTTATTTATTTTTAGATCTAGCAGCCCCCGAAAACCCAATCATCAAAGAATTTTTCATCCTACCACAACAGGTATCCAAAATGACTAAAACACTTTCCTTAGTTATACATAATTATGTATTGTATGTATACATTTCGATTTATGTATAGATGTGGGAAATATAAAGGGTCTGCTTTGTCTTAACTATCCTTTAGCTTCCCTTTCCTGTTGTTGCAGCTTCTCTTTTTTGAAGTTACCAACTTTTTAACCTTTCAATGGGATAATTTTTAAGGCTGCATTTTGCATTTATAATTGCTATCTGTTTTCGCTCAAAGGAAACCTGTAAGGGGTTTCCTTGATTGGCCAAAATGAGGCTTTTAGCCCAATTAGAAGGAAAACTAAGAACTAAAATTACCAGTCCCAAAGCATATACATTCATGTGAATAATAAAACTATTTTATTGTTGTTTTTTTTAAGTCAGTTATTGTTAGTTAATTAATATTGATTGGTAAATGGTTGACCGTTTAGTAGCTTGAACCTAAATAATGTAATTTCTACATTGTATTAACAAATAAAATAAATAAATCTAAACTATGTATGAATATATATACATATATATATATCTATTCAAAGTGTGTCAGAAGGATTCTTGGGAAAGGCAAAATTAGGTCAAATAATCTTAATTAAATAACTTAATAATATTGATATAGTATGACTTTCAACAGGAAAAAGTTACAGATTATAGAGACTATTCATTACAGCTCAGGTATTAGAAATTTAACAAATATTGTTAAATTTGTTATCATTAAAGGAAAGAAAAACACAAGAAATTATATGTTTTAATTTAAAAAAACAATTCAATTCCATAGAAGAAACATTTCTTGTAGGGTATCTCCAAGTTGATGCATTCGTTCAACCAATAAGTAAAGTTTTTATTCTTGCATTTATTTTTGTTTATTTTCTTATTTACGTTTAATTATTTTGTACTCTGTATCTAGTTCTTGTTGCTATTTTCGGAATAGGTGACTAGTTGTTTATGTCTTGGCAATTTGTTGTTGCTTTTGCTGTCAACTACATATATAGTTACACTATATACATATATGTATATACATACATGTATGTACATATATGTATGTACTTAGATATATCAAATGGAAATTAAACTTGATTAGTTTATTAGAATTTTCCACTCTACTGGCGTCCAGTGAAATGTGTCAAGAGATTTCAAAAACAGTTTGATTACAAATATACATACAAGTAAGACAGGACGGGACATAAAAATATTTATTAACTTGGTAATTCATCCCGTTCCGCCTTCCATTCTAGTTAACAGATGTAACTAGTTAGTAGCTAAAGCTAGTTATCATCACATATTCATATCTATGCAGTTATCGTTTAGAATATACATATATAACCATGTTTATATTGAAATAAATGAACTAATTTTCGTATAAAATGTTTTCGCGTGCTCAGCTGTTTGCCATTTAAATCGCATTTGGCGACAATCGACAGATGCGCAATTGAAATGCCAAAACTATTTGGTTGACATCCATCCAACCATCCATCCATTCATCTATCTATCTATCTATCTATCTTTCTATCTATCGATCCACCCATCCATCCAATCCATCCGATCCCAGAGCATCTGACCATCTGACATGACGCATTTCAATTGTTGGCAAGTCGCAAATGGACGCACAAATTCATCGAATGCCTTTCGATACTATTTTAAAATTGAAATTGAAATTGAAATTGCGATTCCCGATCACTGAACTGCAGTGACACTGCCAAAGGCAAACTGGTTTAATAAATATAGGAAAGAAATTGAATATCCAGTTAACATTTTCAATAATCATCAGCAATTGAATGTGGTTTGATGAACTTTCCTCAAATAAAAAAAGGTCAAAACACAAACAGAAAAACTGCGAATTGTATATGTATGAAAAACCTCAACGTCAGATAAAACGAAATAAATGCATGATCGCACATAGAACCCACACAAAAACACATAATACTCGAAAAACATGCAAAACTCAATAAAAAACAGCGCGTGGCTAAATTTTTCTATATATGTATGTATATATCTATACGTGTATGTATACATACATATATACATATGTATAGATCGGCATGTGTGTGTCTGGGCAATCAGTTTCAATAATGGGACTCGACGAGCCAAGAAAACAATTGTCATCGTCGTAATCATCTTCATATAAATCGCACAGTAGACCAAAAACCGACAATATGGAATTAAGATAAAATAATATTATAGCATATACAGTAATACATTAATAGAAACCACTGATTATTAGATTTGCCAAAAACAATTGCTTCTTATATAGTAAAATTTATATTTTACACTCTGTTCCAATTATTTACTCTTTTTACCAACAACCAAATAAACAATACCAATCAATTATTATATGTAAATATAAAGATATATATAAAATATATGTAGTTACATAAATGCATTTTAGCTAAAATGTGCGAAATATCGAGTACCAGCGATAAGCACAGGCTATTTGACAGTAGACAATGTGACACCAGGCAATTTAACACAGACAAATAGTAGACATTGATCCATAGAGCTAATCAGCGTCAGGTGCACCTGCTGTTTGTCTCTCTTCTGGGTCGGAGGAGTCTGTGGGGCGATGCTCATCGAGCGCTGTTTTGTTGCAATGTAAAAATACGCATATTAAGTGAGGCGAGATTCGTTTACTTTCTATGGTGATTATATATGACATTTAATGGTGATCGATTTAATAAATTCGATTTCGAAATTCGATCAGACGTCATTCTGTATGTCGTAGATAAGTCGGGCGACCAGCTCGTAGCAGACCTGCTGCTGCTTCATAAAAGATTCCGGGTTCATTAGGATAGCATCTTCTTCACCATTGCTGGACACTGTAATTAGGCCAAGAGAGAAGATCCTTAGTCCACAATGATGGGCCACAATTACCTCATGGACCTGTGACATGCCGACCGCATCTACCCCGAGTAGATTTAGAAATTTTTGTTCAGCCTCCGTCTCATGGACGGGGGAGCCCAAGCCGGCAAAGACACCAATCCGAAGGCAATCATCATAGCCCAACGAATTTGCTATTTCCAAACCCTTCTCCAACATATCATTGTCATAGGCGTTCGTCATTGAAAATCGGGGGGTCCCAAAGCGCGGATCCTGCGGTCCAATCAAAGGCGAGGATCCCATCATGCCAATCAAATTGATGTGATCCTTAATTAACAGTATGTCTCCGACAGAGTAAGCGGGATTAACAGCTCCGGCGGCACACATGAAGAACGCATACTTTACCCCGCACAATTTCATCACACGTACTGCCAGGGTGCAACTGGCCAACTCGAATCCCTCATAGGGATGAATGCGACCCTGCATAGCCATCACTGTGGCGCCCATTAAAGTGCCAACAACTAGTTTGTTTTCGTGCCCCTCCACTGTGGATACTGGAAATAGTGGTATTTGCTCAAATGGAATATCAACGGAATTCTCAATCATGTCGGCCATCGATGATAGCACTGTTCCGCAAACCACACCAAATTTGGGACGAACTTTGCAGGCTCCAAGGATAAAGTCAGCCATAGCCTTTACGTCCTCATATCTATATAGAAGACTTTGCGGTGTGGCTACGATTTGCTTGGCTCCAGCTTTAGCTTCCGCCTCTTCGGCTTCCTTCTGTTTATTCAGCTGTAGAAGTCGGGCCAAGGGGGTTTTGGACGAGCAACAATCGTGACAACCCATCTTGGTGTCAGAGGAGCCCGAGACGAAAACAAAAGTCAACACTTGGAGCCGACACAAAATACAACTTTTATCTTCTTTTGTACAAATATTTGTTTTACAATTAACCAAATAAAACCAATAATTTGACAAATTTCTCAGACAGTAATTCATGAATCTGGTCTTGAGATTAAATGGCGAAACATCATTCCATTTTTAAATCGATTGATAACCGAAAAGGCGTTAGTAAACTAGAATATAATCATTATTATTATATATATCCTAATACTTTTTTGGTCAGTTTGTATCCAATTGGAACTATAGCATAAAGTCGACTGACTTTGCTCAAAACTCAAGGTGTTTCCATATTACTATTCTAACGAATACCAAATTTCGAAATTTAAGAGAAGAGTATTGAAAAGAATATAAAACTAATGAAAATTAAATCCGAAGTGTTTTGAAGACCTATAGGCAGTCACTCGATTTTGATAAAACTTGGTGGACAAACTCGAAAACAGCGAATTCCGTGGTAACAAATATATATTTGTCCGACAACAAAATGCCCTTTGTTCTGTGAAAATGGGGTATAATGGATAAATGACGCCGCTATGACGACGTCCCTCTCTGCCTTTGTCCCTCTTTCTGTGTTGTTCTCTGGATTTCCACGTGGATCACGTCGGATATGAAAAGCAGTTGGAGGGGGAAACATGATTCATGTTTGCTTTCCCGCAGGGCGTTCAATTGCATTCAGATAGAACTTTTGCGCATTTCGCCTCTGCGGGGCAATCAGCGACTGACCATGTTGTCCATGACAGCCTTTATCATATACATATATAAATGGAAAACCTTTGTCGTGCAATGAAACTAAATCGTTTATTAATTAATTTATGAAAAATTCGAACCGGTGTATGTATCAAGTCCCACAAAGAATATGCTCACTCAAACGAATTGTTTACTGTACGTATACGTGATTTTTCGCTGTTCATACGCAGAGTGTGTCAACGATATTCATTTTGTTTGGTTTGGTTTGGTTTGGTTCAATGTCACTTTACCTCGAGCTCGTTTACAGACTCCCCGGTCTCCCCGTATAGCCGTAGAAATATTTTACAACAAATTTTCGAAAAGATGTAGATATGTATGTAGATGTTTGTATGTACATCTATATATACACACATAAATACATACATAAGTGATTGAATATTTAAATTCGTACGATTCTCTGCCGCACTTAAACAATGTGAGACTCCACAATGACAGCAACAGCTGTGCCCTGGCTGGGACTGGTCTGCCTGTTGCTAATTACTAGGGTAAACCAACAAAAAAAAAACAATTTTATATTTGTTTCAATGCGGTTTTCTTCAGCTCATCCACGCCCTCTAACTCTAACTCTAACATAAAAAAAAAAAATATATAAGCAAAATTCGAGATTGACTTTGAGCAAATCGCTGGATTGTTAGCATGCTCAAAGCATTAAACTCAATAAAATTACTACAAAAAGAAAAACATAAAAATTAAAATTGAAAACTTCTTGTTGTGGTTCTTTTTGTTATTTGAGTGAACACAGTGTGGCTTAAGTTACATCAACAATAACAATTTGTAGGCTGAGCGCCTAAAAAACACTCACTAATCTCCACCACGTTCCCCCCTCACGAATTGTAGTTTTAACACCCTGTAGTCGTCGCGGATAAGGTATATATGCACATAGGTTAAATTACGCATCAGACAACTTTATTGAAAGCCATAACTAGATCCAGAATATAGTTTAATTAAACACGCTAACAAGACTTGTTTAACATGACATAAGTAGAGCCGAGATCTTCATTGATAATCGGTATGAGGAAGTCGACTCCTGGAACTGTAAGCATTACATTCTTTTTTGTGATAGGGAAAGATTGATTTTTGTTTTACAATAATTCAATAGTCTAAATTTTAGACTTTGAAGCAGTGAGAGTATATAAAACTTTTGCTAAACAATACGAATACTTCGGAGACATTTTTTAAATAATTTTTCTACTGCTTGAGGGCGATGATAGGTGATGATTCGAAAACTGCAAAAAGATTATCAGGCAAATGCTATAAGTTACATGAAACCGTGACAACAGATCGAGCTGGACTATGGCCAGTTGTCTGGTTCATGGTTCACCTTTTATTTTCGCTATTCCCTTTCGACTTGTTTGTTTTGTTTGCCACTTTTCGCTTGCATGCCAAAAAAAAAATCAATGTTTACATTTTAGATAAATTTCAGTTCGTTGTTGTTGCTGTTCCAGCAGGAAAAGCAGGTGGAGTACGAGAAGGGGAACCAGAAGATGCAGAGGGAGAGGTAGAGAGATAAAGAGCAGCGGCTGTTGTTGACGTGCAAACTCGTTTTTACCATATACCGTTCCGCTTCTCTTTCCGCATCTTTATACCGTTGCAAAAAGGGTATATTAATTTTGGTCAGAAGCTTGCAACGCATAGAAGGAAGCATCTTCGACTATATAAAGTATATATATTCTTGATCAGCATGATGACCTGAGTTGGAGACCCTTGGAGATACAGAGCTGAAATTTTACATCTGGGATTCTTTTTGCTGCAGGCATTGTATATATCGGAATCATCCCGATCGGTTGACTGTATCATATAGCTGCCATAGGAACGATCGGTCAAATAACTTGGGTGTTTTTGAAGCAATCGTCACGAAATTTGTTATTTGGCAATTTGATATAAAAAGAAATATATCTTTTAAGTTTCATAAGAATCAGTCAACTATATGCTATAGCTGTCACAGGAACAATCGGGGCAAAAAAAAATTAATTTGTTTTACATTTTTTTTTATGCCACGGACATCAATTTTATATTTGATGGGTTTTATATACTTCCCTATGATTCTGGCAAATTATACAAAACTCAAAAAGACAGTTTGCAAGGGTATACAAATTTCGGCACGGCCGAAGTTTGCCCATCCTTCTAGTTTTTTGTTATTTACCCTTTATTTTGGTCTGCTGTTTGCTCTTTATTTTTGGCATTTCGGTTATTTTTCTTTAAGCTTTTGCAATGAAATGTGTTTTTTTTAGCGCCCATTTTTCTTCTTTGGCTTATTGAATATTTTGACTGGCATTTGAATGCTAATTGAAATTAAAAAAAAAAAACATATTCGCATTTTTTGCCTTGACTGCTGGGTGCAGAGAAAGAGTGGTTTATTAATTTAAGTTATAAATATTTACTTGTCTGCTTTAGCAGAGGAAAAATTAACAAGATTTAGTTATAAAATATTTTGTGCATTTTTTCCAGTTGGAATCTAATACCGTAGAAGAAAAAGAGGAGCACGATCAACGTTTCCCTGGCTGTTTTTCACTGGAATAAGTCGAGTTACTTCACTTCCAACCAATGAAAACCAACAGCAATTACAACAAATCAGATACAAGAGCACCAACTACAACATCGTTGAGGAGCCGCGTCATCAATTTGAGACTAGGCAAAAAGGATACCAATATAGGAAGAGTACGAAATCATACATACAAGTGTCTCAACCACAATCCGCGACTCAAGATACTTACCTGAAATCAACCACCGCACTAAAAAACCACGAACCACCAGCAAAACCCACCAACCACCCACTTATCGAAGTCCGTTTTCCGTCTATTGCACAAAATTCAATTTAACAAATTGATTTAATTGTCCCAGTAATAAAAAGTAAAAACGAAACAAAATCAAATACAAAGAAGACAACGGATAAATATCTACGAAGAAATCAAAAAACGTACTCGGACTCTCAGCTGAACCTGCAGCAAAGCAAATCAGGTTTCTCCAAGAGTGGCTGCATCACCGCAAAAACCAGCCACAACAGACGAGCCTCCTCGCTTTTGGTATTGTCCAGTTTTGCTGCTCCACTTTCGTTGTTGTCGTCGTCGTCGTCGTCATCATTCTCATTGTCGTTGACGTTGTCGCAGCTTGTCGTGGTGGTGATAATAACAACAAAAGATAAAAAAACAAAATATCGAATTCCGAATACTGAATCAAAACTGGTATTCCTCGTCACGCTACTAAAAGTGATTGATATCGATAGGCCAAGTGGCTCGAAATTCACAGCCCGCCTACACTTAAATGTACTCCGCTGTTGATTTTTACGCGGGCATGGGACAAATCTCACAAGACGTAAGTTCAAACAAATCAGCATATAAAATATATTCCTAATTATATATTCACTATCGCATCCAGTGGATTTTAATATTGATATAAGTAATCCCTCTAACAGGACAAACTTAAATTACCCAAAATCATTTTGTCCACTGTTGTCCAGGTCTCATCTTCATCTCACCAGCAGACGAGATAGAAACAAAATCGGTGACTGGGGTGGAGAGAGAGAGTGAGTATAACTAGTAGCTCTCTAGTCATTGCAACCAATAGTTGCACCTGAAAATGTCAAGTTATATTTTGAGACTGGTTTCCTTATTAGCAGAGATTACTCATCTCCAGGTGATCTGTTTCTGTTGATTAATCCTTTTACGTTTGTTTTCCGTCTACTTTTGATATTTATTCTAAAAGTGAAGTGTGAATATTTGCCCCTCTTTGTCCATTAATGCTGATTAGGCAATTGAAAGCTAGCTGGGATGCTGCTGTAGCAGGTTGTGTTGGTACAGCATCGTCCTGTTGGAGAACGGAACGGGGACAACAGTTTAAAATGCAGAGCATGAAAAAGGATATAATTAAACATGTCATACTAATTAAAACTGTTCCTTTGACAATATAATATATATTTACCAGGATGAGGCAAAATGTGGTTATATCCATATTATATGATAATTTCTCTGCCTGACAATGAGTTACTTCATGCCTGTCATTCAATTATTATGCTTTTTTTTTACAGAATCTGACCAACGTTTCATTTCAACTTGTTTTACCCATCTACATCTCCCTCTGGCTGTTCCCATCCCACACACACTCTCTCTCTCTCTCTCTCTCTCTCTCTATCTCCCTCTATCTCTCTCTGTCTGTAGTATTTCAACAATTCGCTTCATTTACCTGCCTTAATGAAAAGATATTTGCCATGCAACAAGGACGCGCATGCTACTACTACTACTGCCTTGTATCCGTAGTTTCCTGCTGTGATTCTGATTCTGATTTTGATTCTGGAGCTCTCGGATAGTGATAGTGATGCAGGTTGCAAAAAGTTTTTCCTGTTACCAACAAACGTTGCCAGGCCAACAGCATTCGTACTCGCCCTCCTCACGGGTAGATAGATCAAGTAATTTCATTAAAACTCAACAAAAATGAAAATTATACGACTGAATAAAATGAGAACAATGCAAAAACAAACAAAAAAAAAGTTCATTTGGTTATACAAATACATTAGTTAAAACCAGATGCCCGACACAGCACCAAGTGCAGGTCCAACCACAGAATATAATATGAAATGGTACATGAGAAATGCGAAAATGAAATCAACTTACATATATACATACATACATACATATGTATGTACGTATGTACATATATGTATGTACATATGTCATTTATATGGACACTAATACTTTTCGAATTTATTTAATTAA
Source organism: Drosophila emarginata (assembly GCA_037075365.1). Classification (NCBI taxonomy): domain Eukaryota; kingdom Metazoa; phylum Arthropoda; class Insecta; order Diptera; family Drosophilidae; genus Drosophila; species Drosophila emarginata. The sequence continues at coordinate 7,179,787 of JBAMCD010000324.1, forward strand.
TTGTTGATGCGCAATTTCTCTTCATCACATTGTATTGTTCGTACATATGTATGTATGTATGTAAATATACATATACATATGTATACATACATATATAGGAACCCAAAACCTTGATAAGCCATTGATAAGAAAACTACTGCTCATGTGTGGGAGTGTGCGTCTGTGTGTGTTCTTATATTTAAAAACAAAAACTAAAACACAATATAACGTGAATAAAAATGTACATACTACATAGTTATGTATGTACATATGTACATATGCACATACATACATACATAAAAGATAACATTTTTAGTCAAGTTTTCCATTATGTATAAAAGAGAGAAAAAACTGGGTCATCTAATCAGCAAACGATGCAAATCTTACGTAATTCCAACTGATCTGGAAATAAATTGAATAAAAATAAATAAATAAATATGAAGAAGGTGTGTCGGAGTGACAACAAGTATGTATGTATGTATATATCCTTGCAGTTCCTCAGTCACGTCATGTAACCGTTAAAATCGTTTTAAAACCGTTAGATTTCGTATAATCCAATTTATGTCTTACGATTAAACCAACAACAACAACTATAATTGCCTTTTTGATTGTTGTTTTTGTCGGTATTATCGTATTTATGGTATCGATGAAATCAAAAGTTGCAATTATTCGATCTGAATATTATATATTTACAACTGTGAATATGATCAAAAACAAACAAAAACTATAAGCATATTAAGACACTAGCGCACGACTCGGTCAATTTAGAAACCTATTTATCTTTCAGTATATGTTTATTTTAGATTTATTTTAACTGATTCAAACAAAATTAATATTCACAAATTATTTATTTACCCATCTTGACCTGCGGACAAACTGACAACTCTAATCAAATTTATCTTTTTCCAAGGCATAGAATTAATAAAAGTCAACATATGAATGAGCTATTCATTAATGCAAAACAAATTATTGACCATAATTATTTTTCATGGGAATGGATGTAACAAGGTGGCCAATTTCAAAATATGTAATTACAATTGATTCAATAGTTTCAATAGTTATTATCCTTCTCAATTTGATCCTAGCTAACACCATGTTCTAGGGTGTAAAAGGGCCCATTACATTATTATTATAAACTTTTAAAATTATTATCATAAATTTAAATGTCGAAAATGACAAATCAGGTATAAGAAGTTGCAAATTAAATTTTAAATAGAACTGCAATTGAAAGTTTCCCCAAATATTATTAGAATTATACACATATTTCTTGCATTGGCGATTGTTGTTGTTTAGAGGTTAAGAATTTTATTTACGCATCATAAAACAAAAACACAATCAACAGAAGAAAAAAAATGGAATAAATTTGTACAAAAATACTCCAAACAAAAATAAACAGATGTGCGCAATTCTCGAAGGCTGGCAACAGTCCAAAAATTTGTCCGAGTGACTGACTGAGTGACGGAACTCAATTCGGGATACGAAAAATGATAATGATGGCCCAGAAATTAATTTGGGAAGAGTGAATACCTTGAAAGTGCACCAAAACCAACAAATTGTAATTTATATTTATAGAAATATTATGATAATATCAAGACAATTTAATTGAGGAAGTCTACAGGAAAACATATATCAATGTTAGCGTGTGTAGCAAATACTAAGACAAATTTGTTTTAAATTCCGAAGAGTTCCACTTAACCAGTTTTCACTGTGATACTTCCAAAAACAACATTTTCTTTAAATATATTTTTATAGACAAATTGAAATACGTATAAGTATCTTCTACAATAAATTGTGAAACACACACAAGAGAGGTTCATAAATGTCACCAAAATATTTTCGTATTTAGTTTAGTTTAGTTAGTTAAAGTTCGTTAACCTTGGGCAAATTGAACAAATAATATTTATATATTTATAAATGCTTTTGCGAAAGGAAATGACAATTAAAAGAATTGCAAATTCTTATCAATAAACGTTTACAAAAGTGTAACATAAGAATGGTGCAAGCAAGTTGTCCCATCCGACTTGGATATACACTTTATAAATACTACTAGACAAGTCTGAATACCAAATTTTGTAGCTTTAGCTCTAAAAGTCTTTGAAATGTGTGTACATTCATATAGACCGTAGATCTGGTTACCATACCTTACACATATGTACATACATAATATGTATTACATACATACATATGTCTTTATATATGTACATGTTTAATTCGTTCTATATAATCGGATATTATGAGAGAACATTTTTGATAGTGATTTTCTATATTGTATCGAATTAATATAAAAAATATTAATACAAAAACTGGAAAATCGGTCACAAATATTTCCATCTACCTGTTGAGTGTGTATGTATCTGAATATGTCTTTTCGTCAACCCTGTAACCACGGTATGTACACATATGTATGTACATAGCTGAGGGAGTTTGTCTGTTTAGGTTGAAATAGTAATGTGTAGCTAACAATTTGTCATACTTTTGCCTTTTTCTGTTTTTCTCAATTGTTTGCCCTTTATCAGTAGACAAAGTGCTATAACAAGTGCCCAGACAAGTTGGAGCTGTATAAAAGTCCAGGACAGGATCGAGTCAAGGCAGTCAGTGGCATTGTCAAGCACCAACACCTACAACCGTATCCACCCACACATGCATACATATATGTACATATACAAACATGTGTGAAGTAAACATATTGAGGTTGGTCAATGTTGTCTCATTCTATACATGAAGACACTTATACATAGAAATAATATGTATTTATGTATGAGTGTTACCATACATACGCATGGTTACACACACACACGTTCATACATACACATGTACGAGTGTATGCGAGTCATGCACAAGTGGAAAATATTTTGCATGGCGAGTCAAACAATGGGACGACAACACAAAAGGGAATTGGGCAAATGCATAACACGACAGAACATGATACTTGTATGTAAATTTCTACATACATACATATGTATGTATGCATGTATGTATGAGTGTTGCATACTGATAAATGAGTGTATGTATGTATGTATACACATATGTACATATATATATATATATATATATGTATAGATACATAGCCATGTATATATGTACATATGTATGTATATAAAGGAGTGTATTGTGTGGATATCAACAATAAATTTTTAAATACATACATACATATGTATGTATGTATACAGTACATATGTATGTATGTACATTCGCAACAACAACAATATAAATAATGATAATTGTATTTCCTATTGATAAAAATGGGAAAAGTGCAAGAAAGCAGAAAATTGTTTACACAAGCAAACTCCTCTCATTGTGTAAGTAAATGCAACCTAATTAGGTATGCCAGTGCCTCGATTTTAGCCCAGATCAAACCAATCGTTACACACTCTTTCAGCAGAGTTGTTACCAAAAGCCTGGATGAGATTATTCAAAATACAAAAAAAAGTTAATTATTATTATTAATTAAAACTCATTTTTTATTTTTTACCAGGAAATCCCAAAGTATTTAATAATTGAACACACATTGAAAACTATAGCAAGTAACAAAGATAAATAGGAAAGAATTGATAATTGAATTATTAGTAAAGGATTAAGCAGATTTGGGTCCACATCGAAACTTAATATTCATTTGTACATATGCACATATGTATGTATGTATGTAGGCATAGAGACATGCAAATACATACATGCATACATACATATGTACAGAGTATGTATGTAACTGTTTTATTTATTCAAAACATTTCAAAAAGTCAGCTAACCTTAACAGTAATAGAGCTATTTTACTTAGGTATAAATTTATTGTCCTGGGAATTTCTTTTCAATCATTCAGTTAAGCGAATCTCACAAAGTGTTTCACTTAATTGTAATACTCTTTACTGCTTACAGGCAATCGCATACACTGTTATATATGTACATACATATGTATGTATGTATGTATACGAATACGGTAAAAAAAAAATACAAATAAAGAAAAATAGTTTATCACGTCTAGACAAGTCTTTATTATTATTATCTACGCATACATTCATATTGTACAATATGTATGTGAACAATTTGTTGTTGTTTCTCTTTTTGTTTTTCTTATTATGCACACATGCTAATGGGAACTACTTGGAGCCTACTTTATTTTAGTTTCCATTAATGCAAAAATGTTTTTAATGAATATTTTGAATGAATAAAGTTTATTCATTCAAATTAGAAATTAGTATTAAAAGTAATCGTTTTAGAATGCATTTGTGTTGAAGATTGATTTTGGAATTGGAAATTTTAAACAGTTCTAAATTCTTATTTGAATGAATAAATTTGTTTACTATTTGAAAGAACCAGCTAACTGACTGCTTAGTTAGATCCATAGATTAAGTACTTTTATGAACTAGCACTGAAATAGAGGGTATCGCGATAACGGAACCCTCTGCTTACATACATACATACATATGTATGTATATCGTACGAAATTTGCATTTACGTATACATACATACATCTACATATACATTCATATTATAAGTATGTATGTATGTACATATGTATGTATCTATTTCCATGCTTTTAGCTGGCTTACATTATTCTATAACACCTGACGTTTTTTCCACTTTACTTGTTTACCTACCTACATACATACATACATACATACATACATATGTATTTGCTTACTTATTTGTGTACCATTGCCTATCCTATTCCTATCGCGATTTTTATTTCTATTGCCATTGCTACTTCTATTTCCATCTCATTCTTTCTCTCGGGCGCTTCTACCATTTATGCTAATTTATTTGCTTGTTTACCAGCTTTTGTTTTAATTTGTTGAGGTTGAGGCCGCTGTGTCTTGTGATGACATTTCACGGGGTGGGGGCGGAGGCAGTGCGACTCGCCCACGCTGGAATTAAATGGAATGAAACGTACGTTCTAAAGTTGAGTTTACAACATAAAAATTATGGCACATTACTAAGCTAATTATCTTAATTTATTAATTTGGCGTGTGTAGCTGTTGCAAACACAAAGGAAATCAAAATTGGTTTACAAAAATTAATTACCCTCAATTTGCATAAGCTCAAAAATGCGTAAAGCGCGCTATTCCCTTTTGTTTTGCGTTTTTTAGTTTTTTTTTTTTTGTATCGTGTTTTAGGTTCCGCTTACATCCGGTAGATACAAACGGCAGACACTATATTCATCGCACTGTTCATCTGGCAACAGCAGAGAAAAGCTGACATTATCTTTTGATTTTAATCGCTACGCTTCATGATTTCGCACGTAAGCACAGATGCCGTTTCACAGTGTCCAAGAAAAGTTTTCTAACTGAATATACTTATGTACATACATATGTCGTACATATTATGTACATACATACATAATATTAGAACGACTGTTCCGCCGGAGTTATCCTGCCCTTCTAGTAATTTAATATTTCGGGAGTTGGTCTCTTAAGAGAGTTTTTTAAAGTAAGCTTGTAAGGAGATGTTATGTTTTTCAAACAAAGGTATTTAATGACCGCAACTTCAGAGGTTTCAAATGGTAGCTCTGGTTAAGTCTGATAATGTGTAATCAGAGTTATGCCAACTAATTGTTTCATTTGATTGATTGATAAATATGTATGTATATGTACATACTGTTTGATTTTGTATGTTTTGCAATATCGTAAATATGGATATTATATTTATACTATATTATTACTATTTATATAATAGAAAGAATACATTTTCCGACTAATATTAACACACACAGTTTATACATATGTATGTACATATGTATGTGTCGCTTCATTAAATACACGATAAATGGCCACAAAGTTTCAATTTGGAGTACCTAAAATGCAACCCACATACACACACACAGAGAGACACTCGCACGCACATATGTACATACATACATACGTACATACATATGTATATGTAATTGAAATTGAAATTGAAACCCGATCAAATCACGTATACGCCATAATAGACGTACAAATTTTCAAAAATGAACAACAACAGTAAACACTCGTACTATGCGCACAGATATACAGGTTGTTGTTCTTGGCAGTTGTCGGATGCTACATATGTATGTGTAAATGATATCTTCCCTTCACGCATATCCATTACATTTGTCCTAAGTCAGTAGCCCACAGTAAATCCTCAAGATGATCCTGTGATCTGCATATTTTCCATCCATAATTATTAATTAATGTTATTACTTAAACATTTGGGCAATTCTTAAGTAAACTTAGTTTTCAATTTTCTCATCTTTAATGATCTGAAAATCAAGATTGTTGCATTTCTTTTGAAGTTATCATAATTCTATAAAAAAGAAGCAAATTGAAACGAAAATTTGAGTCTTTGTAAATTACCTTGACATAATACACATATGTATGTATGTAGATATGTAAGGTTGGTAAATGAACTAAGTTAACTCCTGGAAAAAGAAAATCAAACTAAACTAAACCAAAATCAAGTTTACTATGGATCAAAGTCAAACTTGTTTTTGCTTTTCCGAAACAGGTTTGTTTTGTATTAGTCATATATGTATGTATGTATGTATGTATGTATGTATATACGTATCTCCATTTGTATGTTTGTATGTACAATTGTTTTCTAATTTTCCTCACATATATGTATGTATGTATGTACATACATACATATATGTACAGAGATTTTGAAAATGTCAAGTTAAAGGTTGGGGCGCTTGCGGTCAATTAAAAGCAAACTTCATCATTTATATTGATTAAGTATTGTATTATTTTTTTGTCAGAGAGCCTGTTAAGCCCACTTTTAAATAGTTAAATTAGTTGTTTGAAGTTGCAAATTAATTGAAATAAATTCCCCTCCAAAATGTAGACATTTGCATAAAAATAGTTTGAAATATATCAAATTGATTAATGGCCAATACACGAAACTGACTCTCATGTCTAGTTTGTGTTTTGTTAAACATTTGTTAATTCATTCATTTTTTATTGGACATTTCGGAAGAAGGCGAAAGAAATGTGAAAGTGTTGGTATTTTTATACCCTTGCATGCAGAGTCTATTCATTTTGGTAAGACGTTTTGCAACGCGCAGGTGGAAACATTTCCAAATCTATAAAGTGCATAAATACATATGTTCTTGATCAGCACTAAGGGTTAAGTTTGGCTATATCCATGTCCGTCTGTCTTCTTCTTAAAAGTTTCTTTACATTTATATAATTGATTTTGGTGTTGCTGAATTCAATCAAAATCAGTTGACTGGACAGTATAACTGGAGAATTGGCAAGAGTATACAAACTTCGGCATGGCTGAAGATTTTATTTTATTTCCCCAAGTTAGAGAAATACAAATTTCAATAGTATCAAGTAAAGATTAACCGAATGAATTTTAATGTAGGCGTTAGTCCTAACAAGATCTATCAGATATATTATGATAATCATCGATTGATTGCCAATTGGCAACGGTAAAGCAACTTTGTTCGTGATCGTGGGTGTATCTCTGGTTGATATTAAACATATGATTTTATTTGCCAAGCTTTCGATTAGACCCATATATGAAATGGAACCCAATCAGCATTAAACTAACGATTTATGATATGAATACAGCCAAATCATAAACACTCGAACACATAATCTCACAATCTCTTATTTAGATGCTTATATGTACATAAGGGGTATTCAAATGAATTGTAACAACTTACCAAATATTGAAAGCTAAAATATTCAAATCAAAGTCAGAGTCAAATCTGCAATACATGGCCAACTAATTTCGTGTGCTTCCATGTTGGGAATAGAGCTAATTCTTCATAATAACAGAAATTAAACTAATAAGAAATGCCTAAAACTTAATAAAAAATGAATAGAGTTAATTGAATTAGTTTCAATACAGATGTGGAAATGTAGTTCAAATGCTTATACTACCGAAAATAACTCGGAAAATATCAGAAAATACTGAGATAGAGAGACTAAGTTTGGGAGTTTAAGAAGCATATTCAAATGTGTAAACATTTAGTTAAAATCAAAAATGGGAAAAATATTCTTGCAGATATTTGACATTAAAGCTCTAAGAGTTTTTTCTATTCATTATATGAACAATTAAATATAATTTTTTGTTTTAATAGTTTTTTTCATGTTAAATATTAGTATAACTAATAGGAAGCAATCAAGGGTTGCCAAGAAAATAATTCTTGATAGAATGTTGACCCATTTCGATCCGGCGAAATTCCGCGATAGCTACAACAAAATGGCTATCGGTCTGGTGTTTATCTTCTACATACATATGTATGTATGTATGTATGTACATATATGTATGTATGTATTTGTAGGCGGGCAACGATAAACATCTAACTGATTGCAAGTACATACAATGTGTCTAAACGCAAACAGACAAACTCATTTCGTTATCAACTACAAAGAAACAAGCAAAACCAACTAAAAAGTCATTGAACGCTTAATAACATCGCCCCAGTTAGTTAGTCTCATCAACAGCAGCAGCAAGAGGAGAAAAATAAAATAATAAAAAGCTTTGATTAAATTTTTCTGGCTCACTATGCGGCATAGAATAAAATGCCAAAAATAAAAATGTGTGCGTTTTGCTTAAGTTAAGATGCCTTTGCCTCGGGTTTATCTTTCACTTCCATGTTGGAGAGCTTTTGCGATAACTCTTTATGCTTCCAACTAGTGGGGAGTGGGAGTTGCCCTCGGAGTATGAGTGCTTAGTGAGCTAAGCTGCTTAAAATTATCTGCCACTGGTTGAGGCAATTGAATGGACCCAACAAGTAGCCAACAAAGGAACACGGCAGTCTTCTGGCAAAGATGCAAACGAATGCACCAGATATAAAATATATGTTCATGCAACTGCATAAGCCATTCCATCATCATTATTCCCTTAGGCTATCTATGTACTGCAGTTGCCTCTGACATTGCTCCGAGAGGGTAGGTCAACATAATATTGTACATCCAATATACACAAAGACTTTAATCGTACATGCTGGAAGCTGCATCCCTTTGAAACCAATTGGCCATTTCGCAACCTTTTATTATGGGACTTGGGCGAGTGAAGGAGAGTTTTAAGTTAAAAACTAAGGGTTGTCAATCAATTTCCACATTTTTAACATTATAAGTTATTTATATATTTTTTTTCCTATTGTTCATTTTGCAGTGTTCCAGCAGCACAGACTTCGGTGACATGGATTTCGATGATCTGGATCAGGTGACCCAGGTGATTGGCTATCATCCACGATACAAAGATCATTTTCTACACACTCAAAATTTTATAATGAAAGGTGATGGACCATTGCCCTATGATTACAGATACTATTTGGCCATAATTGTGAGTAAATTAACGAAAACCAACAAACGAAAGATAAAATGGGAAAATTTATCTATGTATTTATAATTCGAACCTTGTTTTTATAATTCAAACCAAGTTTTTCAAGCAATTTTCGTTTGGAGGGGAATTTTGTGTAAAATATGTATAATTGAAATTAGCATATCTTTGGATTATCTAATGGCACCTGATAGATTATTATCCAAAGTATCCCAAGGAAATACCCACATATGTACATATGTGATGCAAATTTTTGATACTTCATTTTCGGAGTGAATACTGGATTGACAGCAAGTGATTGTATTACTCCGAAAATATTATATTTCCAATTCCAATGGTTAAAAAATGCTTGTAAAACAAAATATTTAATTATATTTGTTGAACTCGAAACAAAGTCAAAATTTAATTTCTTATCTTTGCTAAATGTTGGAGAAGAGCTATCTAATACACTTAATCCTCTGTTCGTTAGAACACATCCTGTATAGATACAAGAAAATATATACATATGTATGTATATTTAAACCGATTGTCTGATACAGGGTATAAAATTGTCTAAACCTTCACTTATCCATTGAAATGTTTGCTTTTGCCTACTATTATAATTTCCAATTGACTTTAAATCAGTAGCATTAAAATAGATTATTTACTTTGTTTAAGCCAACCAAAATTGCATTTAATTGCTTTTACTAAATTCATTTTATAACTTTTGCATTTGTATAAATTTCACGCGGTACACTAATGAGTGTATATGTATATGTACATATGTATGTATATACATACATACATACGTACATATGTACATACATACATATACATACATACAGAATGAACGAAAACATTATTTGTGGCAGTCTGTGGTCTCTTTGAATGTATGTATATACACATGTATGTATGTATGTATGTAAGTATGTAAATGTGTATATGTTTTACATACACTTACATTATGTTACATTAGTATGATGTGTAATTTACCGACAGTTTTCTACTCTATCTACAAATGGTACTGAGATTCACTTAATGATTAGTAATCTGACTAATATATTTGTCATGGCATCTTTAGAATACATTCCTAGCGGAAATGCCTGTAGGAAACCACCTGGCCAAATCTTCCGCTTCTTTGACTGGAGCACGAAATTTACGATATATTTGGCAAATTAGAAAAAAGCTCATACATACATACATATGTACATACATAACAAAGCATCAAAATAACATTTAATTATATTACAACATAAACAAAACTTAATCGACTGAGAATTTTAAGTGTCAATTAATTCTTTGCCAACATACATACATACATGTGAGTTGAGTTGTTGGACTCAACCATTGTTTATTCAATATATAAACCAAATTAAATATAAATCTAGTTTTAGGATTAAGTTTTAGAATTATTTTCTACTGCTGTATATATGTATGTAATTATCTGCTTATTTTTCTGCTGCTGTATATGTCTCGGCTTTATTACTGCTGCTGCTGCTGTACTTTTCGGCGTTCCTCTTTATACTGCTCTGTCTACTTTTTACCACGCCAGATCACTTTCCCAATCGTTGCCAGATCACTGCAATTTAACTTCTGCCGTTGTTGTCTCTGTTATTATACTTTACATACATATGTACATACATACATACGTATATCGATGAAATACCGTTTTTACTGTATGTACATACATATGTATGTACATACATAAATATATCGCTCATTATTACTGATTAAACAATTCGATTTAATTTTAAAGTTTTTTTTTTTTGGTTTCGAGGAATCCAAGTATAAGCTTTCTCCCTTCGTGTTTCTGTATCATGGAGATATTACAGTAAAAATTCTGACAAAACAACCCACGGAGAGGCACTCATCTTTGCGGACTCCTCCTTCTTTTCATTACGTATCATTCCATTCCATTCTATTCCATTCTGTTTTGTTCTCTTGTAAAGTAAAAAGAGGCAGGGAGAGGGATTGTAATAGCTGTTATGCAGGACGTAAGGGGTAACCAATAAGAGGGTAAGGGGCGCTGTGTGGGCTATGTGGCATTGTATTGTGTGTTCATTGTTTGCCTCGGAGCAAATTTAAGCACATTAGCTCCCCTGTCGACTGGCGCTGTCAGTTTGCATTTGCTTCTCGCTTTTTGTTGCGTGTTTGCTGGTTTTTGATATCCTATCGATGCTGGATCTGATGCACCACCTCGTCGCCTCATTCCCCTCATCATCCTCCATCCACTCATCCATCTGTGGTCGCAAGTAACAACAACATGAGCAAATTATTTCCACAGATTTGAGCTCCCCTCAGCACCCAAACCCAACCAATACACCTGAGGCAGAGTTTTCCCCCTCTCCACCTGTCTCGCCGCTCACACATACATATGTACAGACAAAATATGTAAAAGACAAATAAATGTGTGCAGTAAAACAGCATTTGAACTAAACGAACTAAACTTATAAATATCAACGTCCGTTCCTACTAACAAATGCAACAACAATAATTCAGGTCCACACAGGCACACACACACACACACACATATGTATATCAATTGGTAACATAAAACGAAATAACATCAATTTTTATATATTTTTGTTTTTAATACATATTGATTATTTCCATACATTTTTGCGAAAATAGCTTTAAAATTTCTAAAAAGCAAAGGACATTCACTTAGTGGTAGATGGTCCTTCGTCTTTGGGCCACGCATATTCTTTTAAACACAAAGCCGATTTGAAAGGCAAAACGAAAGCAAATGTTAAAGAAGTCAGCGCAAGTTGATTGGGAACTGGGAACGTTGCATTTAATATTCTCATTTAGTATATAGACACAACACACATACATACATACATACATATGTATCTATGTATATAATTTTCATACTTATAAACTAAAGCTAGCGGAACTATGACTAACATACAACATGTAAATATGTACTACACATACAGGCTTGTGTATGTACATATGTGTGTGCGTATTTAAATACATACTGACATAAACATACATACATACATACATATAAAGCAATATTCAAGTAGCCGAACCCACCTCTTTCGTGCTTGTGAGACTGCTCTTTACCACCAACTTAAAACCACGTGGACCCGCTATTGCGGCGGCCCGCTCTTTCAAATTTCGTTCCTTCTACCTGTTAGATACAGTTTAGCGACTTTAAAATACTTTTTAATATACATACTAGAAATAATGGAATTCATTTTATCTCGACACATTCAGAGTTTGTAGGTCTGATCTCTACTTACTACACCACCAAAACACCGCAGTGCAAATGCTCTCTGTCTCAGTGCAGTGTCTGCTAGTAGTAGTTAGTATGTACATAAGTATAGATTTTTGACTGAAGTCAATTGATTCTATTGAAGATTTATTTTATTGCTTTATAACCGAAATAATTATCCGACACGATTACGATACTTTTCGGATAGTGTTTATGATACTTGTTGGATAGTGTACAGATGCAAATAGCATTTGAAAGCAAAAAGAAAAAAAATATTTATTTTCCGCTGAATTTTTTGATGCTGACTATACATTATCGAGGTATCCGAACAATTCTCGAACTTTCCCAGCGTACATGTACATACATACATATGTATGTATGTATCTAAGAAGTTTCTCTACCAAGTTTCATCCACATAGATTTAAATCTACGGTCGAAAAGTTGCGCAAAAAACAAACAGACGGCCATATCCCCTACAAGGGTCTACGTTTTTAATATTTGGGTCACACACACAGACAAGCAAACGGAGAGAGGGAGACAGACAGGCCGATATATAGACCGATCACGATTTGATAATTTTTAGCTAATCTTCAAGTAAACATGCTCTCCCAGAGTCTGGGAATATCGGGAATTTGAACATTGATTGATTGCAACAGGCTAATAATTATTATATGTATGTGTGAATTTTGGATTACAGGCAGCCGCCCGCCATCAGTGCCCCTACCTGGTGAAACGGTACGAGAAGGAGTTCATCAATCAAGGCGGTAGCAGCGATTGGCTTAATGGCCTGGACTCCATACCCGCCAAATTGCGTGCCATATATGATATAAATAAAATATTAGCACATCGTCCATGGTTGCTACGCAAGGAGCACATTGAGGTAACCACTTAACAGGAATACTGAATATTTAATAAGCAGCCACAACTGAAACTGAACCAAGAAACTTAAAAAACTTTATTTTGCAGCGCCTGACAAAGGGCAAAAATAGCTGGTCGTTGTCAGAGGTGGTACATGCAATGGTCCTGCTATCACATTTTCATTCGCTCTCTTCATTTGTATTCTCTTGCGGTCTGACACAAAAGCTTGATGGTTTGTCTAGTCCAAAATTGAAAAATGCTCCAACAGAGATAGCTCCCAATATGAATGCGAATGGTGTTGCTGCTGGCTCACGTCAGACCACAACAAGTCCTATACATCAGCAGCAATTGCAACTGCAGCAGCAACAATATCAACAACAGCAGAAAACTGTTCTGGGTGAGATATCCCTAAATGGAAGCACAACAAATCTTATTGATAATTCTGGTGGCGGAGCAACTGTAGCAGCTGCCCTCAATGGCTATTTGGGTAAGAAAGTTGCCCATTGGTTTTCTTTACATTTAGTTTTCTTCGGTCTGGTAGCTGACTTTAAATTTCTCTGTGGCACAGCTACCGCTCAGCAACAGCCCCAGCAACATGGCATCTGTGTGGAAGCTCTAATGGAACGCATGAAGGTTCTGTCCCAGAAGCAGGTGGAATGCAGCGAGGCCGAGCTAAGCAGCCGGTTCAAGAATGTGGAAATGCAAACGGCCGAATTGGCAGCTGCTACGCCCGAGGCCGCAGCGGCACTCCCACCCATCAACTCCCAGTATGTGGATGATCCAAACTTTATCTATCAAGACTTTGCCCGACGTGGAGCCGAGAATATTAACACATTTCGCATTCAGGACTACTCCTGGGATGATCATGGCTACTCATTGGTGGATGGGTAAGTATCTGACTCAAAAATCCACATTGGGAAGACAAATGAATTTGTCTTGACTTTCCAGATTGTATAACGAGGTGGGCACTTTTTTGGATGAGAAATTTCGAGCTGCCTATAATCTCACATACTTTACAATGGGCGGGATTAAAAATGTGGATACGTCGAAGTTTCGTCGGGCCATTTGGAATTACATCCAATGCATCTATGGCATCCGACACGATGACTATGACTATGGTGAAGTGAATCAGGTAAGTTTGGCAAATAGATGAAAGGGCAACATCAATCCTAAACAGAATACCTTTTCAGCTCCTGGTCCGACCCCTAAAAATGTTTATAAAGACAGCCTGTTGCTTTCCTGAGCGCATTACCACAAAGGACTATGACAGTGTGCTCGTCGAGCTGCAGGACAGTGAGAAGGTTAGAGAGGAGGGCGTAATCTCTCAATTCCATATTGCCTAAATTTCTATAATCTTTATCCTATTTCTGTGTTCAGGTCCACGTGAATCTAATGATAATGGAAGCCCGTAATCAGGCCGAATTACTATATGCACTGCGCGAAATAATGCGCTATATGACTTGATCTCATTAAGTGAATAAAAGATACACACACAGACACATCTGCATACGTCTATACATATACATATATACATACATATATGTGTACATTTGTACATGCCTACATACACACACATGCATGCATACATACATACATATAAATATAAAACATTTGTTATTTTAATGTCTAGAGTCTAGACGAAAAGGAACAGAACAAAATAGAACAGAGAATCAAAAACTATAAAATATACATACATACATACACACAACATGAATGTATATGTATACATACATACACATAGACGAATATGTACATAGGTATGTGAATAGATACATACATATGTACATATGTATTAACCAAATTGAAATTTTTCGTGCAATTGCCAAATCGAGTCAATGTATTTAAATAGAAGTAATAATTTAAAAATATTCCCAACTATACAATACTTACAAACATACATACATACATAGAGACATACTTACATATGTATGTACATACATATGTATCGATATGCAATATATTCCACGTAAATGTCCAATTTTATCAGTGTCAACAATTCTTAAACCAAATTTAAAAATATGTATCTATGCATGAGCATTAAAATATACATACATACAGATATACATATATATGTACATGCCTACATATGAATGTATAAGGCAATATTAAATTTGTATTAGATTAATCGAACACCCTTTACATACATATATATGTATGTACATACATATGTGGTCGAGGTTTTCGAGAGTTATCGAGCAGATAAAATCAAAAAATTAAAAGTTTCACATTTTGCATTCATTTTTCTGTTTCTTTCTCGTGCAAGCAGCCATCAATCAATCACTGTACAGATGTATTACGTTTTGTTTTAATTATTTTAGTGAAATAAATACTTACATATTTTATTTTAATTACAAAAAAAAAAAAAAAAATAAAATCAATTTTTTAATATTTGTTTTCTTTTTAGTTGGATAGGAAAAATAAGTAAACATACATACACTCATCATTATTTTTGACATTTTTCGATACTTGGCCAATAAAACTTATGAGTAGCATAGTTAGAACGAACTTTGCTACATCCTGTGCCAAGTAGAGGTATTTCAAAAAGTCAAATATAACCCCGAACACATACTATCTCGGTCACTTTTATGTGAAACACTAATGTTAAATATATCTATATCTCCGATGTTTATTATCTAAATTACTAAATTATACATACATTTAATACTGCTTCAGTTATTCGTTTTCGGAGGCGGAATCTCCGGGTTTGGTAGATGAACGTTTATTGTCTCAAAGATATCGGAATTTATCACTACAAACTGACTGTTGATACGGATCAAGAATATATTTAACCCTATTGCTATAGTTATTTTTGAGAATAAATTCCTAAAAAAAACTAGAAAGACGAGCTAACTTCTACCATGCCAAAGTTCATATACCTTTGCAAACTACATATATACAAACTTGACAATTACATATATTATATATAATTTTGAGGAATTCTTAGAAAGTTTATTAAACAAGTCATTCCGAAATTTAATATCCGTGGCTTTTGAAAAAATTTGTTTCATGCTAAAAATTTCTATATATATATACGAAACTTACAAATACCAAATTTTAAGACAATCGGTTTTAAAACAACCAAGTTATTGATCGTTCCTAAAGGAGCCGAACCGATTCAGGTTGTGAATATGTTAAGAGGTATATAAAACTTATAATATATCACAAAATTTCGTTATATTCGATTGAAACACAAAAATGTTATTGATGTTAAACCATATTCTTGACCGATCATTCCTATGACTTAGACATCCGATGGGGATTATTCCGAGATATGCAATGTCTGCAGACAAAAGAAGCCCACGGGCGGAATTTCATGCTCATCGTGCTCATCTCAGCTCATCGTGCTGATCAAGAATATACATACTTCTTTGCGTTGCAATCCTCTGATCAAAATTAACACACCCTTGTAAGGGTATAAAAAATGTTTGTAAACATTGCTAGCTTAAAAGACAAAACTGGTTGTTTTCTCAACTGAGAATTCAACTGAATTCAAAATAATAGCTTTGTTAGATTGGCCAGGGTTGAACCGATATCCATTATGCGAAAGGCGTTGCTAACCTTTTTATTTGGGCTCATCCGATTGATACCAACTGGAAGTTATTTAAAAGTATTTGTAACCGATTGTACTAGTGCAAAGCTTCAGTGCCATACATATAAAATTTATTTATTTAATATGTGTGCTATTTAATATATTTATTTATTTAATATATATGCACCAGAATATATTCAGGATTTCGTAAATATCATGCGATTGATACGACAACATTTTAGATTTCAAAAATTTAATTTTCACTTAAATTTCACTTTGCTATATACTTACGTACATACCCTTAGATAATTTTGAAATTTTCTTTCTAATACTGAGAAGTTTTCCTAAATTAGTTTTTGGTACATCTATACATTTTGTTGCATTCGTATTTGTACGATTCGTAGACTTTTATCCAACTTCAATGGCATATAGACACCATTACACAATAATCGAAGCTTAGATTTCTTAGAATTTCTAAGATAGAAACTTATTATGTAAAGGAATAGGGCAAATAGTTATCTGGAATCTAAGTACTATAGGAAGTCGGTCATTAAGGTTAATCAAGATTTGCTGAAAACAGTATATGTACATATAAGTATGTACATATGTATGTACTTATGCGTTACTATGAAAGATTGAAGAGTGTTTGTTGTGCTTATTGATGGTTTTTATTTATATACTTAAATAAATATTTTACAATCTTTCTCTAGAGAAATATTTGAATAAGTGTATATATCTTGGTCTTGAAACAGGTTTCGTGATATCGAATATGGCGTAATATGCTCAAATGGTAATATACATACATACATACTGTAGTTGATAAATAGTAGTATTAGAAAGGAGATTCCGATCTTCGATCGCTCTGCCAAGTCAAACTCTTTTTCCTTTCTCTCTTATTTTTTTTCTCAAAAATTTCAACACAATATTGAGATAAAGGAAACTAAAGATGATATGAGTTTTAGGCATTTTTTGGTGTGGTTTCTATCCTTTATTCTACATGTTTCCTATATGACAACACTACGAAACAGTGGACGAAGGCAGAGAGAAGAAGAAAGGGATTCCAATGGAGAGAAATATTCTTTATAGCTGATAATTGAATACTAATAAGTTCGTGTTAGCGTATTTGCCAGTCCAAATAAAGCGAGTTAGCAACAATTGTACATTCCTCTAACGAGCTATGGAGTAATCAAAGATGTGATTTAACCAAATATATATACATTAATGTATATCTTTGCATATAGTCATATACAGAAGATTCGTATATATATTTGAACTAGCCATTACACAAAGAAACATGATCGCCTACACACACTGAACACAGAGACACTGAAAAAAAACCTAGAAAATCTATCTAGGTAAAATTTAGTATTAATTTCGGATTTTAATTTTTGCATTAATGGAACGTAAAGTGCAAGTCAAAGGTGAAAGATATTTATATGTCTACACAAATTGTATTTACAAAATCAATAAAATATAGCTCAAAATCTGCGGAAGGCTGTTATTATGTATAGATGCATACATGTAAAGATATTCAAATAGACTTAACCATAATGCTAACGAATTTAATGGAATGAATCACTTTGTGAATTTTTCATTCGGATTTAGGTGAACGAATTGAAATCTGAGATCTGGTTTAAAATCATGACTTTTGGAATGAACTGAATCTATTTTCAAAAACATACATACATACATATGTATACAAAAATACACACATAAATAATATTAAGTATTATTAATCCAAAATTGTTCTATTTCAAATTTAGATACGAAGGCATCTGTTTGCCAGGTTTCTAAAACAAAAATAATAGTCAAACAAGTTTCAAATATCAAGAAAATTATAAGTACCACATTAATTTTACACATCAATATATATATGTATGTATAATGACATCAGTTCCGTCGAGTTTTTTATGTCTAACATAATCATAATTAACAATTTATATGTGTAACTAGTTGTTTAACATTATGTATATTTACATCGCTCAGTATTGTGAAATTTGTGAAGATCGAATTTGAATCGAAATAAAAGAACGATCAAAGAGAGCACCTATGGTTAAAAACCAGAAATTTTGGACAAATAATATGCAACAATATAGAACTTAAGTGGTGAAAATATAAAGCCAACACAGAAACTATTTATACGTATAAATATTATAATAAATTCATGTGTTGAATTTAGATAACCTAATTGTAAGCATATTTGTGAGTTACCAACATTAGTAGCCAGTATTGCTGATGCTTTACCAACTCTCTGAAGTATTTGCTTAATGGCTTTTACTCATTTCCGCCAACAACTAATATTGCACACTTACGGTAGTTAAATAAATATTCATATTTTCTCCTATATATCAATAAGAAATAAATTGTCAATGTTTGAAGCCTCTTGATGTTTTAAAACTACAAAATATAAATTTTCAAATATATTTACTCATCTCACCCCTCAAAACTAAAAAACGCATTTCAATTTGTTGTAAACTGTTCTGTTAGTCAAAAAGGTTTAGTCTATATGTTGTATCTATACTATTTAGATAGTTCTTAGTTAAGAATATAGCAGTAATTTGGATTGTCAGCAGACAGTATCCTACATAATGGAAAGGTAACAATTTCATCACAAATGTAATACGATTTTAATGTGATAATATATGTATGATATGATAATATGTTTATATACAATTTTTATTTAATTAGAACATACAATTTTACATATGTAAATTTATAATTGTTTTATAATCGTACAATTTCAAAAATATTTTGATTTTTAATTAAATTTCATTTGCTTATATTGACTACACAATTTGTTAATAATTATTAAATTGGTTTGATTAAACTAAAATTGAGTTTAATAAGCATTTTTTGTTATGAATATTATTATTATTTCCCGCCTATTTTATGTTTAAAATATATATGTTGTTCACTTTATTGATATGGCGACAAGGATATAAGTAAGTTGCATGTACGCTTGATGAACCTATACAAAAAATGAATATAAAGTTGCTGAGTAAAAAATAATGTTTTCGTGTAAAATACACATAAATCCATCGTGATTTGGACAATTTTGAAATTGCTTGCTATAGGCATTTACAATTTTAACGAATATAAAGATATTTGAAATTTATATTGTCCCGATAGCTTTGACTTTTTCCGAGGGAATACAAACACAGAAGTTCTCAATCAATGTGAGAAGTGCGATTCTTTCACTTACACTTTTGTTCACAATTAAGAAAATAATAATTAGTTAACAATTAATGAGTTATGTGATAATAGTTAATTATATTGTTGATTTTTATTGCAATGTTCAACATTTAGGCACAAAATATATTGCTTTTCAATTGGATATAAAAATGATTGCTTAGTTATGAATAGTAGATTATAGAATAGAGTTGAGAACTCGGGTCTTTTTTCGTTAAATTTATCCGATTACTGGTTCAATATAAAAATAGTAATGGAAAAAAAACATAATATGTCTGCGCTTTGCTCGTTAGGAATCATTGTTAAAAGAAAATTTTATAAAATTAGAATATGTATATATATTGCATGAGTGTGCGATCAAGCGATTTATGTGGAGGCCATAGTTTTCTTGGGTGAATTGGAATTGGGACCGGAGTCAGTTAATACCGCCTCCTTGGCTCGCTCATGCTCATCTTGAAAGAATATTTTCGTAATGACGACATCGCCAGTGCTTAACGTCTGAGTTTCTGTATCCACCAGTTTAACCACCCGTTTGTCCATTGGCCGTAGAATGGGTGTGACACTACGTTCCCCATGGCAGTTGCAGTTTTTATTACTGGAAATAAGGAAATCGCATTATGAAATTAGAATCTGACAGCATGTAGATTTTAACTCACTTTTTTGATTTCTCGCGTATAATTTGCAAATTCTCCGTGGTAGCAATGCTTGATCCCAGTTGTTCTTGCATTGAATTGGAAGCTATAATCTAACGATAAAAATAAAATAATAATTGATAAGTTAATAAGTATTTTCTATTCTTCTCTTATTCAATTACTTGATCGCATGGCAGCGAGGTGGCTGTGGTTAATATGGCCTCTAGCTTATCAATGCGTGCAATGCGGTCCATGGATTTATTTTGTAGAATTTCCTCCAACATTTGCATAGATTCCGTCAGGCTTGGCGGCTCTGAACTGAATCGTGGTGAGAAGGTGCCTGATAATGAATTATCTGACGGCACAGAGTCCAAACTTGGAAAAGCATCATTCTCGTTCTGTTCAGGCTCATCTTCGGAGTCGCTTTGATCCCTACAGATGAAAAATATTATGCGAGGAACAAATTTATTTTGTCATATACACGCAGCTTTTGATATTCACATCACTTACTTGTTGGGATTTCCGGCTGACTCCATTTTTTCAAGTTTCTTTGCCACTTTATAATAACCCTTGAGTCGCTCCTTCTCTTCCTCGGTCAAGTCCATGTAGCTGTAAGGAAATTTGGAATAAGTTTCCATCGACTTGAAAACTATAAATTAACTCACCGCAGCAGGCGAATTTCGCGATTCGAGAGCACAATACTTTTGCTAGATTGGCCTAGTTTCTGCTTGAGATCGGACACCTCTGTGCTAACCTTGCGCTGCTTCTTGCGTATTTTTACCTCGTTGGGTTTAATTTGCATTAGAATTTGCTCGGTGCACAGTTCCGAGAAGAGTTGTGTGTTCTCCGGTTTGATCTGTCGCGCCAAATTGCCAAATAGTTGATCGTGGATAAGAACAAGCACATCCCCAGCCGCATAGAGCATCATTTCACGGGTCAGGGGACGCTTTGCCCAAAATTTCTGATCCCGACGATAGATCTGCTTCAATTGGTCCTTAATTGGATTGCATGGCGCATTATATTGTTCGCACAGCGAGTTGAGTGATATATATTTGGCCTTATAGACCTGTTTGCCATTCTCCTGATACTGTAAAATGGCATGTGCCGCCTGCGTATCAAATACGTTTCGCAAAAGAATACCAAATTGTAGATATAAGTTGGCTGCATCATTGCGGCAGTCGTGTATGACTTTTATGACCTGCTCGTGCTCCAGAAGGGTCTTAAGCCCGCCATCACTGACCATAGCCGGACACGTTTGCACATCGAAGAGGAATGCCTCACCCCTTCCAGTGCCGATTTCAATTAGAGTGATTTCCCCCTTCAAGCCAAGATTAATGCCCTCGCAGTCTAGCGAAATCACAATGCCCTCATTTTTGGCTGCATACTTGAGCAAAATATCGGTAACGAATACTGATTGCTTAACATTAGCTATCACTGTGGTGTTCTGGAGCACTTTGATCTTCCAGGTGTCGCCCACAAAGTAGCTGTGACTAGGTGACTGATTGGCATTTGTCTGATTTGAGTTTACATTGGCACTGCTGGAATTTGAATTCGCTAAGTTGTGCACGGGACTAGACTGTGGTGATCCCGGACCGGCAGCATTAGCTGATTGCTGATTGGCCAAACATTGTTTGTCCTTCTCTAGATTCTCGGCTAGAGTGCGTATGACCAGAGTATTGATGCGTTGCTTCAGCGTCTGATTAGCATTCAGACGCTCTGTTGTTGGGCTCAGGGCAGATTGAAGTTGCTGCTGCTGCTGTTGTGTCTGCTGTTGTTGTCCATTGTTGGATATGGGATTGGGCCCTCCTATAGGTCCATAGCAAATATTCGCACTGGGATAATTATTTTCGCACAGATTCTCCAGCTTCAGATCCGACATCGGGACATAGCTATCAAAACCAGAATTGGGCTCCGATTTCGTTTGACCAAAGCCCTGATCCTGCCCTTCTCCATGGGCGTGTCCGCTAACTAATACATTTGATACGGGAGCATTTAGTTTAAAATTGGGCGATGCTATGCTGCTGCTGCTGCTGTTAATGCCATTATTATTGTTATTATTATTGTTGTTGTTGTTGTTGTTTATATTGGTATACTGCTGACTGAGATTATTATTGGTATGACCATTACTCCGAAACGACGGACTCTGCTGCAATCGCTGTTGGACTGAAGTTGATTCAGACTTTTGGCGGGAATTCGCCTGATGGCTGTTATTATTAATGACATTGAACTGCTCTCGAGTCTGGGCCTGGGCCTGCTGTATGTGGGTGTCACTGAGCTTTGGCTTCTGGAGCAAGGTGACTAGATTGGCTTGTATGTGAAAACAGTCGGCAAAGAGCTTTAGGAACGAGCTAAGATCGCCGGGTGTCTTAAACATACGCAGCCATTGGTCTTGCGGAAAATTGCTAGTAAGCAAATGAAAGAGTTGATCCACCAACAAAGGCCCCTTGATCTCAATGCATTGGGCAAAGAAGTCCAGCATCTGCTGCGTGCCTCTAGTATCGATGTTTGACTGAGGCAAGTGCAATCGATCCCGCGCCGGTAAGTCCATCATATTTTCACAACCCACTAGCACAACATAATCATCGACCACTTTAAAGGTGTCGGTGTGCTTCATCAGAAAGTCGGTGAATTCTTTTATGTGTTGCCCTAAAACGAAGAATGAATCAACAATTAGCCATGCACAGTGTCTGTCTATATAAATCAATACTCACCCGATATATGGCGCACTTGCGGCGATGCCTGTGAACGATGGCCGAGTAAACTTCTAACTGGCACCTCAGCAGCAGCCCCATATTGCAACATCTTATTCTTGAAGTAGTCTTTAGCCTCTTGTATATAATCTCGCTTGCCTCCGTAGCTGCCATCATCCGCACTAGTGTTCTGATAGGCATTTACCTGGACATAATCACCGTCAACCAGAAATATCGATGGATACTGGGCGAGAAACTTCTTCAGACCTTTATTCAAAAGGGGAAAGGAAGAGCAGAAAAGAATACGATTAAGATACGATGTCCATTACAATTAAGAAAAGCCATTAGTCCGAGTTAATGCAGTAAAAGTATAAAAGTGTTGCACCAACAGTAAATCTAATTATTGTTCGTGTCAACTCTCTGCCACGAGAGTGTAATGTAATTACACTGTCGAACAAACGAGACGGCTAAAAAGTCACTCACTGTTGTTGATTAATTCCCCTCCAATAGTCAGTTAGTCTACTATAGCTGTCATCGTATCTTCTTCCCATTGATCCCACTCAAACTTTAACGAGTGAATTGTCTGAACTTTTCCCTTTGCCATCATATCAGCAATGCTACATATGTACATATGCCTGACTTCCCATAATTAACATTATTGTTGTAATTGCGTAATCACAAAAAAAAAAAAAGAAAACTAACCAAGCCAGCATTCATTAATACATACATATGTACACACATACATACATACATTCGTATGTACATACGTATGTACATATAAACTGAATGTACAAGTTTGTTTGTTGTAAAGTTGGCAAAAGTTATTCGATTCATTGTTTTCATTCAACTGGCGGAAGGAAAACTCCTCCAGGACTCGTACAGTCAACAAAGCTTATTCACGGCTAAATGTTCAGTTTTCCGCATTTATCATCGGTTTATTTGGTATAAGTAACTTTAGTGCAGCAAAACAATTTTCTTCAGTGTATAAATTAAAAGTAAAATGAAAAGTGAATGCACTCAAGTTAGAAGAGCAGGCAGTCGGGCGGCAGCGTGAGCTATTTATTTGATAAATCAGGTCATACCAGCTGACTGACTGACTGCGGACGATGGCATTTCTACCCCTCTTGTCACCAATCCCTGTCCCCTGGCAACAATTGTTAGCAATGCGATGAGTACTCAACTCAAACAATAACCATATACCTCTTAGCCGCCCCCTCCCTTCCACCCCCTCGGTCGCCTTGTCGTCTACATATAGTCTATTTTCTATTGTTTGTGTAATATGACGTGACATAATGACATGGGGACAGACACGATCTGGAGGGAAAGGCGGCTTCTCGTTCATTGCGTGCAAATAAGGCAGCCCGGAGCAGAACAGAGGACAGCAGCGCAGAGATTCAGCATCATTCACATTGCCTGTAAATTCAATTTGCTTCAAAATTTTAACCGAGTTATTTTTATACCCTGTACCCATAGGGTAAAAGGGTATATTAAAGTCGCTAAAATGTATGTAACAGGCAGAAGGAGAATTTTCCGACCCCATAAAGTATATATATTCTTGATCAGTATCAATAGCGAAGTCGATTGAGACATGTCCGTCTGTCCGTCCGTCCGTCCGTCCGTCTGTCCGTCCGTCCGTCCGTCCGTCCGTCCGTCCGTCCGTCCGTATGAACACCGAGATCTCAGAGACTATAAGAGCTAGAGCGACCAAATTTGGTGTCAACATCCGTCTATTGTATAAGCAGATCAAGTTTATTTTAAATTTTTGCCACGCCCACTTCCGCCCCCGCAATTTGGGAAAAACCTATAACTATGGCAATATTAAACATATCGTATTCTTATTTGACATGCACATTAATATAGCCAAAATGCACCAGCTGACCAAATTTTATCGAAATCGGACAAAAAATATCGGAGATATACGTATTTCCGTTTTGTACTGAAACGCCCCATGCAAAATGGGCTGTTAAGTGTGAGCGAGATAGCATGCGTTCGCTGTTGCTGCGTGCTAAGAGAATTTTTTTTGTAAATTGATGGCGATTTTCATCGTTTTTGACTTTATGGAGTACTTTTACTTGGTACAGGGTATACTCAATGTCGGCAGGGACGACTTGCTTGCTTCATTTTCTTTTCGCTTCATTTGATTAATCGAATGCGAAGATAAAGATTTCAGGAATTCAGATAGGTCGAATCCCGCCTAGAACAATAAATATGCAGTCCTGCCAAATGAACCACAAAATTGACAAATGGCCAAAACGTGTGCGAACAGGACAGAAAATCCTTATATATTATTGTCAGGGCAAGTAAGGAGGGGAGTGGCAAGCAGCAAGCTGTGTGGCAGCAACATGTGCATAATTCAATTTTATGCTTACTTAGAGAAATTGAAAATTTTTCAACTGACGCAAATCGAAGTTCATAAAAATTGTAAGCCGCCAAATATTAATATTTATCGAAGAGGGCCAAAAGATTCTAACCCAAATATTTGAATACATATGTACATATATACATAAATACAATACGTATGTACATTTCTATGGATGAATGTACACATAAGTAAAAATATATATGTATGTATGTACATATCTGTTCTGTTTGTGTGTATTTAGCCGCATTTCTTGGCATACAACTTGGTTGGTTGTCTTTTATACCCCGTATGGGCACAAAGGGTATATTAGAGTCCTGCATACGATTCTTTAACTTAACTTTAAGAATGAAATTTTAACGTGTTGAATAAATATCGAGAGGATATACCACATACGGATCAAGTTACTGAGCACTAAGTACGCGGTATATCGAAGTCGTGTCTATGTGTGTGTGTCTTTTTTTTTGGAGCAGGTGACGCAGCAATGGGGATGAGTGTAAGGGAAACGTGACTAAGTGGGGTGGCATATTTTACGACTCGACCCACTTGGACACATTTTGTGGCAATTTTCAAAATGCACTGAGGACACTTGCTATAAATTTATGTATATTTATGGTTGCTTATTGGTAATATGTGTTATAAAAATTCAGGTGGGCAAAAAAGGGTTAACCTTACGAGTGTAAGCCTCGTGTGTGTGAGGCGGTGTATCATAAACTCACGATTTAAATGGTAAATGGTAATGGTAGGCGAAAGGCATAGGCATTGCTAAAAGTTTCGTTCTCTCAATTAATTTTGAACTAAATGCTTAAGACATTATGAACAAATGTCACATCATTTGAAATACGTTTGTAATAATGAACAGCAAATTCATTTTGTAGGGCAAAAATCAATGCTTCTTTACCCCAGTATCCCTTACACCCTACTGCCATTCCCATTCCCATTCCCCCCACCCCTTTCCATCATTCATTTCTCTTCCATGGCCATTGAAACGCAGGCAGTCACGCACGCAACAGTCAGAAGTCGGAGTTGGGTCTTAAAGGCTTTCCATGAGTCTTCAGGGGTAATCCGGGAGAAAGGGAACTGCTTGACTGACTGAGTGACTGCCGGCAGGCGAAATGCCTGCTGTTGTCATCATAAAATCGTTTGGTTTATTTGTGTGGCAAAAATTGAAATGTGTAACTGAAATGCAAAACGTCAAATGAAATAGAACTAAGTCTTAAAGAAAAACAAGTAATAGAAATTCAATGCCAAAAAGAAAATACAGAAACCGAAGGCGAAAGCCGAGGTAAAATCAAAAAGGAAAGAGAGAATTTCAGCACTTCCACAATCGATCATATAGTTATTTAATCGTTCAATTTCAGTTACGCTAACAAACATGTACACATTCCCATTTTTGTTAATGCGACCATGGATTATTATGCAATACCGGCCAGTTGAGACTGAAAGGTGATCTTGGGACACCCTGCAACAAATATTTATGTATCCATAACCAAAAAATGTACCATATCATTCAGTTCAGGTAAAATATACCCACTTTCCAGATCTCCTGTAAGGGACGTATCATTGCCCACTAAAACTAAATCAAGTTAAGACTTTAGGGAACAAGTAGTTAATTGTTAATCAGTAATAATACAATGAAAGATTTCTTTTTACTAGTTAATTCTAATAAATCGACGTAGACATAGATAGATTTACACTGACAATTCATTAAAGCAAATCTAAAATCAGTTTGAATCACTTTGTTTTATGATCTTCACATATCATACATATTAAACGGACTAATTTACACAATTTGGCATACGAAAGTCGATTAAATGATTCAAAGTTAATTTCGTACACAAAGCAACAAAACGAAATTTTTACCGCTTTGGTGTTAAATTATCAGTGAATGAGGTCACAACTATTTAACCAAACAATTAAACAAATTTTTAATGTTCTCTCTTTTTTGAAAATGAGGCACTTCTATTGACATCAATTTCCTCAAATATTTGTTCTTGAAAGAGATACAAAACACAAACAAACATTCTAACTCCCGTCAATCACTGGGGAATATCTGCTATATACTATGTCGTTTCCGACAAACATATATTATTGAAGCAAAAAAAATGGAAATGAAGACGAGAGTGAATTGGAAAGGGTAGAGTGAAAGATAGGTGGAGAGAGAGAGAGAGAGACACAACACAAATTGAGAGTATCATACAATTTTATTGAAATTCAATTGAACATTTTTGTCACGTAATCGACACTTTTTCTATTACAAATTTTGTATGCCCAACTGGCATACCCTCCTGCCCAATCTTTCGGTCCCCCGAACCCTCAGATTAAATCGCCTTTTACCCGCATTATAGACAAAGTTATAAAGGATAGTGAGTGGGGGCATTATCAAGGGTATTGTGGGTCTTAACGGTTAATACATACTTACAACAAGTTTTAGCCCAAATAACACGTTGACAAAAAGTGGTCAAAGCATAAAATATGTTTATAGGGATTTCCATTTGGTTATACGTGCATCTATGCGTATCCCTTCTGGCCCGCATCCCCGGGAGTATATAAATATTTGCCTTGCTGTTAAAGAGGCTCAAAAAAGATTGCCTTTTTTTTTTTGGCCAACTCTAATAATTATTTCTACTTATTTCAGCTGACTTTCTTTTCTATTTAAACATTTAGAAACCAACCCAAAACGAACAAAACGCACAACCTTGACATTGTATACTAATATTTATCCTGACCTACATCATCCTTCTTACACATGATTTGCGTGCCTGACTAAACTTCATGGGCAGAGCTTTTCAAACTGCAGTTTGAATATTAGTTTAGTTAGTATATGGTATACATATTAGCAAATAAGGGCACCCAATAAATGTATAAATAAATCAGCAATTCATGTCCAAGTTTCGCTATCTCTGTCACGCTTCAAAGAGCAAAACTTCGCATTAAAACAATTGCAATTCGTCTCGCCCACACCATTGAGCAACAGACTGCCTGACTGCAGTGAGCCTGATTACCTGTTTCATTCTTATCGTGAACAACAAAAGAAACGCATTTTTGGTCCTATACTTTTAATTACCATATTCAATCAAAGATATCAAGGTGTTTATACTTATCTGATCTAGTAATGAAATATTAAAAAAAAACCAAGCCCACCAAAAAAACGAAAGTCTCAGTACTTCTAATATGTTCTGTATATGCTAGAAGTCCGAGCTAATCGATCATGGCAAAGCGTGTATAACCTTCGAAATTCTCCGTTTTAAAATTTGGTGTTATGGATATTTGTGTAAAGAGGTTAATCTGTTCAGTTCAGACAGGCGAACAGGGCTACTTCTCTGAAATTTAGCGACATTTATTAGACTATTTGTCGCTAGGTTTTACTTGAAATATGATACTCAGCTGATAATTACATCAGCTGTTACATACATCAATTTTAAAAAGTCACGCACAAAGTTTTCCTTCAGAAGACATATGTTAGTTAATTTAAGACGTTGTTTAATAAATCGCATTTAATGTGATAACCATTTATTAAATTTTAAGTGCTGCATTAATGCAATTAATGCATTCAATAGGTGTGAGAAATAAATCATGATAAAAATTTAATTGAATTAAAAGTATAGTGGGCTTGAAAACGTGAAAACGAAATAGTTGTAATTGTTTGGTCGAAAATTTGACAATTTCAAAGCATTGTAAGTTCGGGTGCATTTTTGTTCTGTTACGTTTTCAAAGTATCCGATCAGCATACTTCAAAAAAACATAGTGAAAACGATCAAAATAATCTATGCAAGCAATTTTATCTTTAATTTTCTATATAGAAAATATGTATGTATCTCCCATCTGACACTTCTAATTATAATGCCAAATGGTTTTTAAATGAAAGTGCATTGCACCTCGTTTGTCTGTTTTTTGTTTTACTTTTGCTTTGAAGTGGAATTTATTTTTAAAGATTGAAAGTTGCTATCTATTTTTAAACAGTCGTTTTAATAAATAGGATGAACTTGTTAATGGACAGTAAAGGAAATTAGAAATCCATGGCGGAAAAATCCGAAGCTAGAAATGTGCACCAATAACAAACAATTTCGGTTGACAATACGTAAAACCAACTCGTCATTTTGGATTCGATTTCCTATCGTTTTTTTAAAGACATATTGTAAAAGGGAGGGGTTATGGGGCAATGGCCCTGCACTTGAACCCGTATTTATGTAGAAATGTATGTATCTAAGCAATAGTCTGTCTCTACTATGAATCTCGTACTTTGCTTAGGTATTTGTTGAATGTCGACAAACAAGTTTCTCATGTTACCCAAATGAATATGCAGAGAGATTACCACTCACCAGACTGACTGCCACCGGCAATTTGTCTCATTTCCTTGGTGAATTCCTTGTTGCCAAACTGACAGGACAAATCGTGGACAGTGCGTGGCTCTCCTTTATCCAGGAGACGTTCCAAAAAGAACAACAAAGTCATATTCCGTGCCATTTCATACTCCATGGATTCCATTTTCGCTGCTGCAGTGGTTCTTCTCCTATTATCGTTCCTAAATTATTAATCAACGGGCAACGCAAAACACAACAACTACAGCAACAACCGCGTCACGTTGCTTATCTGCAAAAGAAAAAGAAAAAAACAATAAAACAGAGGAAACCAAAGGAAAGACAAGAAAACAGGTAAGAAATGACTAAGAAAGTCACTTATGCAATGCGTCGCTGAAAATGTGTAAACAGAGGCTAAACAAATAAAATTAGCAACAAAAAAAACAAAACGTAAAACCAGAGAGAGCCGGACTAATTACATGTGTGCCATGTGATAACGTACGTTTAAACTCAAATCAATGAAACGGAAAACCATATTTGGTTTCAAAACCATTTCTATATTCTCCAAAATATTTCGAATTCGATGAGGAAACTAATAAAAACGTTACAAACTACGGCAGACAATATATGTATGTATGTATGTGTGTACATACATAAATCCATCTATGTATATATATAAGCCTATCTATAGCTATGTAGGTATGTATGTATATAGTATAAGCCACACAATAAGAACAAAAAACATACTATATTAGTCAAGTTGAGTTTAGTTTCGTTCTGTTTTTATTTATTTAATGCATTTGCACTTTGCACTTCCATCCTTTGCTTTGACTGTTGTTCTTTGGCATCTTCTCTTCGCTTGGCTGCGGCATTTGTTTTCTTTTTATTATTGCATTCGTTGTTGTTGCTTCTATTCTACTTTACTATTACATTCACTCTAGGAGGAGAGGCGCAAAACTACAGAGTAGTAAACTTTGCGACTTGAATAATTGAAAATAACACGTAGCCTAGACGGACTAGAGCTAAGCACAAATACACATGCTGAAAGCTTATCCTTGCGGCATATCCTTCCAAGCCGTTCAAAATTTCGATACCAACTGAACAAAAACCCGCAGAGGCAGCACCGACAAACATAAACACATGCGAATACATTGAGTCAGCTGTTTTGAAGTCAGGAGCGGACTAAGGGAAACTAGCTGTTGTGCTGATAAAAAATCACATAGATTTCATGAGTTTATAAGCTTTAATGGTATCCAAGAGTAGTACTACTTTTACTCAATTTTTTTGTTTTGATCAAAAATGAAGCAAGCAAGTCGTACCTGCCGACATTGAGTATACCCTGTACCAAGTAAAAGTACTCCATAAAGGCAAATACGATCAAAATCGCCATCAATTTACAAAAAAAATTCTCTTAGCATGCACTGCTTGCCATGCAGCAACAGCGAACGCATGCTATCTCGCTCACACTTAACAGCCCATTTTGCATGGGGCGTTTCAGTACAAAACGGAAATACGTATATCTCCGATAATTATTGTCCGATTTCGGTTTAATTTGGTCAGCTGGTGCATTTTGGCTATATTAATGTGCATGTCAAATAACAATACGATATGTTTAATATTGCCGTAGTTATAGGTTTTTCTCAAATTGCGTGGGCGGAAGTGGGCGTGGCAAAAATTTAAAATAAACTTGATCTGCTTATACAATAGACGGATGTTGACACCAAATTTGGTCGCTATAGCTGTTATAGTCTCTGAGATCTCGGTGTTCATACGGACGGACGGACGGACAGACGGACATGTCTCAATCGACTTCGCTATTGATACTGATCAAGAATATATATACTTTATGGGGTCGGAAAATTCTCCTTCTGCCTGTTACATACATTTTAGCGACTTTAATATACCCTTTTACCCTATGGGTACAGGGTATAAAAACACAAATATTCCATTTACGAGTATCTCTGTGGTTTTAAAAGGAAACAAAATAAAACCTAAAACTGAGAATTAACAGATTTAGCTTTAGTAAATTCTGATTATTATAAAATGAAGGTGTTCATATAAATATAATATACGAGTATTTACGCCAGATTGCGTAGAATTCCGACATATTTGTTCATAATAGTAAGTGAAAAATTAAACTATTAGATGGGGCAAATGCCTATTTACTTTAATACTCAACACTCTCTTTTAATAACTCTTTTATGCAACGGATCAAAGGATTTTATATGTATGTATTTCAGATTCTAGATACATACATAGATACAATGCTCTTCTATAATCTTATCCGATTGTGTGTGCGTTCTAAGCTTGAAAATTATTTTATGCTGTTGAAAAAACTATTTCGAAATTTGTTTCCTATTGATAATTTTGATCGATGGCAACTAAGTACAAAGGTTTTAAATAACATTAAATGTTCACGGATTATTCCGTTTTTTTTTTTTAATAATTGAAATATGTATATGTAAAATTTTTTATTCCAAAAGTTAAAATGTATGTATTTATGTATAAATGTTGTTTAACAATTTAATATAACAAACAGCATTTTTAACTGCAATTCGATAAGAGGCAATGAAAAGGAAAGGGAGCTAGATCTGCTCTCCTTGCTAATATAATTAACAACTAATAAATTACAATATAAATTAAAACGAATGAACTGTAACTAATTTAAGCTAAAAACTTGTATCGAAAAGGCAACATAAAACCAATTTTTTTTGTCTTTGAAAATTGAACATGTTTTTGTTAACATTTCTTAAACTTAAACCGGTTTGGAGCAACTCTAAAAAATATTTGATTTCAGAAGATACACTTTTATATTTGCACATATGTATGTATGTATATGTATATAGGTATGTACATACATACATACACATTTGTACATACATACATACATACATATGTGTACATAATATTTACACATATGTATGTATGTAGATTTGTACATATGTATGTACATTTATCAACTAAAAGTTATATTATAAACGGTAAATACATTTTTCTCTATGTACTTTCTTTGGGTAACTACAGTGCAACTGATAGTGGTCAATACTGTTGCAATAGGTCTATAAACATATGTATGTATGTATGTACATATAACATAACTATTTCAGTTCAATGCTGACTGGTTGGCATGGGAAAAATTGTTAGCAACAAGCCAAAAAGGAGAAGGAAGAGCGAAAAGACGAAGAAGAAGACAGAACGTGGAACATGCGATTGAAATGGAAAATGTGCCAACGGAAATGGAAAATGTCATCCGGCTGTTAGTTCGTTTTGACTCGAAACTTACAAGTGTTCATATAAGTTGGCTTTTTGAAATAAGATTATTTCCAACAATAATTCTAGCCGAAGAATAAGTTATCCATGGTTGTATGTGTGGGCATGTGTGTGTATAGAATCGTGTCTCTTATCAACTATCTCTCTTTCACACTCTCTTTCTCTTTTTCTCTCTCTCTGACTCTCAGTCGTTCCAAAATATTCGTTGATAAGCAAACAAAAGGTGAACCGTTGACAACAAATATGTATTGGGAACAGCTAGGGGCAAAAATAACAATACTAACAACAGTAACATTAATATTGCTGTCACATTCCTTAGCATGATTGGCCAGACCAAGTCCAACTGGATATATGACTGTGTGTGTAAGTATAAACACGAAACTCTCAAGTCTTATTAGACCAATGCTCTTATATCGAAGCAAAGAGAGGAAAGAAGGTGGTGGCGCAGAGGGGGTGAATAAAGTGAGAGAGATAGCAACATTGAAACAAGTGCCAAGCGACTTAAAAAAGAAAGGTAAAAACTACTAAAAACAATAAAAGAAAATATTTTGCAATATGCAAAAAGCTATAAAGAAAAAGCAATGTCATGAAAGAAATGTTTATTAATACGAATACGAATATACAGCACAAGCAGCGACAGCAAAAGAAGAGACAATTGGCAAACAACGAAACGAAACGAAATGAGGTAAATGAAGAAGGTGAAAAAAAGCGCCAGCGAAATGTCGGTTATAATTACCTTCGGTTCACCTTTTTGCTGTTGTTTTAGCTAAATGTTTATATTGTTTTATTTAGTTAAGTGCACTTGTAATCTATAATTAACATTTACTCGTATTCAATTAAACACAAATATTGATATTTATATTACTGTTGTATAAGTAAACGCGATACAGATCCTCGCGTTGGGGATTTCGATCTTTAGCTCGTTCCCTCTTACTCTTCTACACAGTCGTACACTTACTTTGCACTTTTGACGCGGCGTTTTTGTATTTGTATTTGTTTAAAGGCAACTCTTGTTAATTGAAATATGCATTAACTACGCGTTTAACATTTTTGTCTGTTTTCGGCGTAATTAAAAATTAAAAACAACATGCTACACTCTCTCGTTCTTGTTGTTGGTCAGGTAAAATTCTTAAATTGTGTGTGTTGTGTGAGTGTAGATATGTATGTATATGTTACTTAATGCACTTTAAACGTAAGGATAACCGGAGTTTAAACCACTTGTTGCTCCAATTTCAAACTCGAGCAACAGTTGGTCGCAGATGTGTCAATAGAATTTCAATGACTATATCAAGTTATTTAAGCAAATATTCGCGAACAGAGTAACAACAAACACACGGCTGCGTCGTAAAAAGAGACACGGCTGAATGGCGGTACGGTGCTGCCAGACACTGAGAAAACAAAAACAGCACTGAGGTATGTCATTGGTAATCCAACGAACATTTCGATGGAAAAGCATGCATGGTATATCCCAGCAGACTTCTCCGATAATTCATTTAATATGATTTTAGTTCCATTACCATATAACAATAAATTAAGCAATTTACAATGAAATCACAAATCTTCCATCAGCATTTCAGTAAAAACATAATTATATAATGGTTTTCGAAACTGCTCGGTTTTAACGAAATTTGAAGCAAGGAAGAAGCATTTTCACACCAAGTCTCCAGCACCTGCAGTCTGCAAGATATTGATGCTCCTACGGTTGGACGGACGAATAAGTCCCAATTGACTCGGCTGTTGATAAGAATCAAGGATATTTTTTATATGGTCGGAAAGGTTTTTTTCTGTCTGTTACATACATTTGCCAACTTAAATACAAATGTTTACCCTTTGGTACAGGGTATAATTAAATTAGAAGGTCGGGGTAACTTCGTCCGCGCCGTGGTTTAAATAAAAATTTTCTGTTATAAGGCAAATTTCTTTGAAACCGCTAAAGTAAAGAACTTTAAACGTTTACAAACTTTATATATTTATATATGTATAATTAATGGTTTATTCGATTGAAATGTTTTTTTTTATTCGAAAGATAATTTGAAATATAATTTCTGGTATATATGGCTCGGATATAGTCCAATCTGGACGTCCAATTTTCGGCAATAACACGGCGAATGTTGTCTTCCAAATTTTAATAAATTGATTGTGGCACGAGCCGTGTGACACGTTGCGCCGTCTTATTGGAACCACAGATCCTGGACATCACGATTGTTCACTTTAGAAAGGAAAAATTTAGTAATCATGGCTTTATACCCATCATCATTGACTGTAACGTTCTGACATAATCGTTTTTTAAAATCTACGGACTTCTGATTTCACCATCCCATAAATCGCACCAAGCAGTCCATTTTTCTGGATGTAACGGTGTGTCGACTTCAACTTGAGGATTAGCTTCACTACAAATGCGGCAGTTTAGTTTGTTGACTTAGCCATTCAACCAGAAGTGCGCTTCATCACTAAACAAAATAAAATGGACCTAGTGCTCGATACGTATTCCGCACAGAACTATTATTTTCGAAATAAAATTGCACAATTAGCAACCTTTGTTCTACTCATGATGAATTGCCAAACCAAACTAAGAATAAATCACTTAACAGTTGTCAAATCGGTCGCCATCATGAAAAGTAATGCCAACTTAAAGTTTTATACCTCGAAAAAACACCTTATACTTATGAACATACATAAGTATGTCAGTTGGTACATATAGACTATATTTTTAATCATTTTTGGGACTTCTATTAACTATTAACCCGAACTACAACTGATCACTCATGGTGATGTTTTAGGAATTGCAAAAATAATTATATTTTTTTTTATTTGGAGAGTAATCAATTTGAATAAAGAATTTTGGGATCGGACAATTATAAGATATATGTAGTAAGATATAAGGTATAGTTTTTTTTTGGATTTAATTCATTTGTATTTTAATTTTGCATTGGAACTTAAGTGACGGAAAAAGTTATAAAATAATGTAACACTGTAAGGATATGCAATCTTAGCTTCTTTGATATTTTTCAAATTTTTAGCGACTTAAAGTCAGCTGTCAATATGCTATATTATCTGGCAGCACTATAATTAGAAAACTCTCAACACTAATTTTGAATTGTTTAGCACTTTTTAGCGGCAAACCGCTGGATTTAGCATTATATCGATTTTTACGATTAAAAAGCCAATTTTATTTTGTTAATTATGCAAAAACTAAGCGATAAATCGTCAATGCGCACCCGAGGTGTTATTCCATGAATTTTTCCTATCGCTTGATATTGCATTAGTCCACCTTAAGGATGAATTGAGTTTGAGAAGTCCAAATAAATAATTAGCCTATCGATAACAACAACTGTGAAATAGTAGTCGTGTCCAAAAATGTTTTTCGCGCCAAGTAGAAATCAAATTTGTAGCTGTCACAAAAAAATAAATCAATTACAAAAAACTTTAAGCTTTTCGACTGACAAATATATTTGGCTGTTAGAAGTAGATTTAAAATATTTATTTTAATATAATGTTATTAAACATTTGGTGGTAGCACCCATCTCCGTTATTATTTATCACTTTTACATTGTTTAACAAGTAGAATTCTTAAGCTATGACTAACAACAGAAAATTTTATATTCCATAACCATTAACACTAACATTGAAATATCATTTCAACGCTTTCACATTTTGCCCCATCTCATCATAAGCAATCCTTTTGATTTGTGATCCGAACGCCCCGATCAGGTTACATAGCCGCACGCGTGGGCGTAATTTTCTCGCAATTAGGATGCGATTACGATGATGTGACCGAGCTTGGACTAAAGGGTAATTGAAGAATGGAGAACTCAACCCATTCTCAGTATCGGTGTGGGTCTTATCTCAACTTTTGTTGCTGGTGTGGCCACGTGCCATTCGAGTAGTAAGGTCTTACAGGAGCGCGGTGGGAACAAAAGTTTCAATTTTATATTCCTTTGCCTCGGCTTGGACGAACCGTCTTAGGGTTGTTTCCGAAGCAAGGATTAAGTTTTCAGAGGCAGCTGTGCGCTATGGTTATGGCTCTGTTGTCTCGCTCTCTCTCTTTGTCTATGTGTATGTGTGTGGGATTTGTCCAGAATTTGAATTTGACAAAGTGCAAAATCCTTTGCACTTTGAAGACTGATTGACTTCTTATCCTTGAATGGATTTGAATAGAAATTTTATTTCACTTTTTCTTTCTAATGGAGGGTTGTCTCTCTCTCTCTCTCTCTCGGTCCTCTTAGGCGCTGTGTGTGTCCTGTATAAACAAACGGAAGATAATCAAGATGTAAAACACAATCCGACAAGCGTGTGGCTATGGCAGGGGGATGGTCGGGATGAGGGAGTAATTCAAAACCAAACAAAACCAAAAGGAATCAAAAGGCAAACGGCTGGCAAATTACAGCCCCCATTCTGTGCTACAGTTTCAGTTCGAGGAGTGTGTGGAGCTGGGCGCGCGGAGCGAATGAGATGGCAAAGAAAAAGGAAAATCGACGGTGAAAAATTTTGAAACGAAATTTTGCAATTTCACTTTGTACTTTGGAAAACTGTTATTAAGTTAATGATGGAGTGTTGTGCGCGAACAGCATTTACCTGACACGTGATTCATATGGCCAAAAAGAGTTGAGGGAAAGGGAAGTTGTGTAAGCATTTTAAACACCCTTTACACATGTTCAAAAATCCAGCTTATAACAGCTATAAAAATAATAATTTTCAAGTTGGAGACAGTAGACAAGTATAAAATATATAATTTCTACTAAGAGATACGCGAGTGGAGGGTTTTCTTGATGCAGAGTATCTCAAAGTCGATGTAATGTGAGGACTTTTTATGTTCGATTTTATTTTTGCTGCTGTTGTTGCCAGGGCTTTGGGTCGAAGGTGTTGACTTGGCCAACCAGCAACCGATTGGAAAATGTGTCAAACAATGGATTCATAAATTTTCTCCGATTTCTTGAGATGTCAACCATTAGATTGCCAGACAAGTATGTCAAATGACAATTCAATTTTAAGGTGTCTTTGTGCTGGGATCATATAGACGAGTTTTTTAAGCAATGGGTCTTAATTTTTAAATATGAATTGCAATTTATTAAGCTTCACAACATACAGATAAATGCATTCATTTTTAAAATTTTTACTACTACTCTTAAGTCTAATAAATAAAAATGAAGAAAGCAAGTCGTCCCTGCCGACATTGAGTATACCCTGTACCAAGTAAAAGTACCCCATAAACTCAAAAATAATCAAAATCTCTATCAATTTACAAAAAATAATTCTCTTAGCATACACTGCTTGCCATGCAGCAACACTGCACTGCTTGCCATGCAGCAACAGCGAACGCATGCTATCTCGCTCACACTTAACAGCCCATTTTGCATGGGGGCGTTTCAGTACAAAACGGAAATACGTATATCTCCGATAATTATTGTCCGATTTCGGTCAAATTCGGTCAGCTGGTGCATTTTGGCTATATTAATGTGCATGCCAAATAAGAATACGATATGTTTAATATTGCCCTAGTTATAGGTTTTTCCCAAATTGCGGGGGCGGAAGTGGGCGTGGCAAAAATTTGAAACAAACTTAACCTGTCTACACAACAGACGGATGTTGACACCAAGTTTGGTTGCTCTAGCTCTTATAGTCTCTGAGATCTACATAGGTGTTCATACGGACGGACGGACAGACGGACAGACGGACATGGCTCAATCGACTCGGCTATTGATACTGATCAAGAATATATATACTTTATGGGGTCGGAAAATTCTCCTTCTGCCTGTTACATACATTTTAGCGACTTTAATATACCCTTTTACCCTATGGGTACAGGGTATAAAAACATCATAAAACTAAAACACATCATGTTTTTGTTAAATCTGTAGTTGGTAAACTAAGAAAATCTGTATATACTTTTGAAAATACTTTGCTTTGTATACACACTTTCCATCTACCAAACTATGTATGTATCCAAGTACGTGTCTAGATAAACAATAGTGTCCAGAACATGGAGATGATCACTGTTGTCCAAATGGGCTTTAAATTAATTTTGAGAGCAAAAGAAACAAATTTATATACGTATTAATACATACATATGTACTCCTCAAATGCGGATCGACCGATTGTCATGAAAGCCTTGTTATTCATATTAGAAAGAAGCATCTGCGACTATATAAAGTATATATATTAAATATCAGTGGATATAACCCTGTCCGTATGTTCGTCAGTCCGCATGTCTGGATCAACACGATCTCCTCCGCGACAAAGCTGAAATTATGCATATCCTTTTTTATATGTCCGAATTCCGTATGTAAAACAGCGATTAATTTGTTGGTGAACAACTTAAAAACACACAGTACATTCGATATTTTGTTATTTTACATTTTTCTGGGAAGCTGTTAATTAATATTATACAGATATCGAAGGTATTAGCAACTAATAGTATTTCAGGTCAATAAAAACTCCGGATTTATTTCAAAATTCCATATTCCATTCCGATTCGTCTGCTGTTTCTTTTTTGACACAAGGATTGTGAGAGGTTGCAGATTTAATAGGCGTTGACAAATCGGCTGGGTTGTTGTAATTAAACCAAAAGCCAAGCACACATCATTCAACGATTCAGCGTAAATGTACATACACATATACAATGTACATAAATGTGTATGTACATATCTATGTATGTATGTATGTGTGTATCTCCTTGCATGTGTATGGCTCTGTATCTATCTCTGTAAGCGCGCGCTCCGCTTACAATGTGGCTACGATGAAGCTCATCTGGCAAAGTGGCAAGTTAAGTAAACAGTTTCATTGTGCGAATTCAATTAAAATTTATTCAAAACGTCAACGGCAGCTACTCGAAACGCCAAAGGCAGTGGCAATGGTAGTGGCTGCAACGGCAGCAACAAAGTGTCACAGTATCTTTAACTGTTCTTACTTCACACAGGCACAAATCCATTATACATATGTATGTATTTGTATGTACTTGTAAAATGTATGTATATATGTCTGTGCAGGGCTGCCATTGGCAAAGGGGTGTGTCTAGACACGAGACACGCCTACCCAAAGACAAGAAAGAGACAACCCTATATGTATGTACATTATGTATCTGAACCTTTTTATTTGTATGTATATGTATATATGTATGTAGATTGCATCTGTGTGTGCACTTGCCTCGCCTCTCTTTCTGATTTTGACGCTACTCTTGTTGCTGTAGATGTAAGTGGTGTAAATGGCAAGTTGTTGTTGTAAGGCGCCGCTGCCGCCCTCGCATACAGTAGCACGCATTGGAATCGCTGACAGACAGACTGAGTCTCTTTGGAGGGGTGAAGCTGGTAGCACAGCCGCGTTTCTGCCATATCATCGCCTTCGTCATCATCATCTTTGATATCGACCATTTTCAAAAAGATTCTTTCTTTTATTGTATTTTCTGGTATTATTCCTTTATATGAAAACGTATTCGAGTTTATACATATATATGTACATACATATGTACATATGTTTAATACATACACATAAATACATACATACATACATATCAGTTGGGTTATTTTCAACTTCCTGCCTCCACCTCGCCCAACTACTCTTTCTTTCACTACTTCTTTCTCCACTGTTCAGTTTTAACTAATAATATTACTGAGCAACAAAATAATTGTTGTTACATACATACATATCTGTTAATTTAAGCAGAATGCGGCTTCAGCAATAATATGTATACAATATTATGGATATTAAAGTTAACAAACAATTTAATTATTTTTCTGTCTCTTTTTATATAGGTAATCGCATGAAGAATTTAGAACTATACGGTATAACAGTTATTTCTTTAAAGTGGATTAAATAGTTTTATACTTTTTGACAACATTTATTTGTAGTTTGAAATATTTTCAATTCACACATATTATTTTAGAACCAAATCTACTTTAAAACTAAAACAATTTTTTTAAATTATTTATTCATTATAATCTTTATCTTTTAGAGAGTTTAAAACGCAATTATTTAATAAGTAATACAGATTAATTTACGTAGCATTAATTATCTTCTGCTTTTTGACAGAATTAAGGACAGACAGCCAATCAGTTGAGCGGTGCCATTGGTAGGTCAGTTCCGTTTAGTCCTTTTTTCTGTTCTTTTCAGTCAGCAATGAAGCCATTTGGCAATTTTGCTAATGCGTTCTATCCCCGATTTCGATTTGTATGTATGAAGAAACATATGCTCTTTGGCCTGCAAACGGCTATATTTGTTTGCCGGTTTGTTTACGATTTAGGGGATAATGCGTTATAAAGCCAAACACGATTGACTGAGTCTCTTAGTGATGCGACCCAACTGCGTCTGCAACTAATAGACTTTTAGGGAACTGAGGGAATTGAGAATCGAGCCTGAACTGATCGCTTGCCGCTGCCAAGGATAATATACGGAAAGACCGTATTGTCAATGCATCAATAGCCATAATCGCTGGCATCAATATTTACCCATAGGAACAATGGAATGCCAACAGCAAATCTGCTGCCAACGCTCGAGAAAGGCGATTAACACCTAAACACCTAAATATGTGTGTCATTAGAGGCGACAAATGGAAAATAATGCAATGACAGGACGACGACTTTGACATCCTCATTCACATCGCTCGTATCCTAAACCCAGATCCCGATTCAGATCCAGATTCCCTTGCCAGTTTCTGTGGTTATCGCCAATGTGTATCCGTTCTGGTGTCGATAATGCGCGTGTTTTTATTTCCAAAAATGTTGATAGCTTGGCCTTAAGCCGATTTTTCCATACCACTTTATACCTGTATTTCCTGTATGTATAAATATGTGTAAACACGCACACATACGCACACATTTATCATTTAAGCATGCAAAACGGTTTGTGGTATATGCAAAGGATGCAAAATGAATCCCCTCATTTCGGGTCATATTATTCAGTTGGTATCATCATCATGCACTATCTTTGACATAATCAGGTAGATACATACATATATACATACATACATATATACATATATACATACATACATACACAAAAGCTGTGTGGGGTCCCCAAATTTAAGCCGATTATATACATATTGACAAATCAAATGACTATCAAGTGAAATCTATGATGGCATATACAAAGTCTTCTAAAAGGAAAAGATCGCAATTAAATGTACAATATGTAGGCACCACATATTTTTCTACACATGTTATTTCAATTAAGTTTTTTCGAATCATCCACTAAAGGGAATTTAACTAGATAAATGTATTGTCAAGTGAGTCCAAATCAAATCGTAGTCCTCTCAATTTAGTGTAATATAATACTTCAGATCGGTTTTTAATTTCCTTATTTGACTTGCAAAGTCTACAACTATGCATCGATTATATAAAATAAATCTACATATATTCTTGATTATCATACAGAGACTTAACGCTGTTTCATTCAAATAATTTTAATTTACAAAGTTAGAATTTGATTAGTTTCCGGTATAAGTTACTTTTCGATGCCTGTAACGGCAATAATATTCACATTTGCGGTCTAACTGATAGTTATATTTTTCATACCAGAGATAGGATATGGAATTTAATCCATCTTGTTGATCTAACAATCAGATTTATGTATGTATCTTTGCATCATCATCAAAAATCACACGATCTATAAAACGCTTGTGTCACGCAGTTTCAAATTACAATTAATTGTTGAAACATTTTGATTTCGATTTGAGTTACTAAAAACCAAGGGGGGCGAGGAGATGGCTTCTGCCTGCCAGAGTCCAAATCCATATCTGAATCAGAATCCCTGTTGCAAGCTTAATTTGTAAAAGAGATAACATTTACACGTCAAATCATGGTATGGGCAAGGGGTGGGAGGATTGGGCGTGACTGCAGTTGCGGGTGACGACGGTCTGAAGAGGATGAGGACGAGCATGATGGTAATGGTGATGATTTGATGATGCGATGATGGTAATGTCGTAATGATGATGATGATGATGCCTGTCGTGGTAGTTGGCCTGAAATACAATAAGTTCTGGCTGATGAGTTGGGTTGTGGCACTAAGTGAATTTGAATCTCAATTGAATTCTGAGTTTGAGTGAATATTCTTGTCGTTCCGTTTTACTGTTCGCTTTATTTTTGAATGAGTTTTTCGTTATTCGTAACGGGAACTTTACGCTTCCCTGGCGAACCCAATTATCTTTCAATAAAAAGGGGACAAGGGCAACGAATAGTGCATCCTCAAGTTACACACACTGGGAATAGATGTTGTTGCTGTAACGGATTTGTGTGTGTTTTGTGTGTGTTTGGCAAATCCAAAAAGCCAAAACGGCAACAACTCGGACCACAGAAGGAACACACACATCGTTTAGGAGTGGGTAGTGGAATGGCGAGTGGAGGGTTGCGTAACCCAAATCTTGCCTGCGGGCGAAACATCTTTATTAATTCATAATTCAATCGGGGCACTATGGAGCAGTAAGAACAATGCCTGACTTTGCCTTTTGCTATGAAACACAGTCTCTTTCCGGACCTCACTTTAATTTTTATTTTCTTTCTCCTTCTCTATCTTTTTCACCCTCTTTCTCTCTCTCTCTCTCTCACTGTCTCTTCCTCTTGTTTTTCAGTAATTTAATACGATTTTTCAATTTTACAATAATAGAGGAACAATAGGCTGACTACGGAGATTATTTCTAGGGGCAAAAAAGCTTTCGTCTCAATTTTTGATTTGAACGATGAGAAACGACGACAATGAACTAGCCAAATTATTGAGCAATTGGAAAAGTGGAAAAACAATTTCCATTTACATATTAGGTAAATGAACGAAAACGAATAAGCAGTACATTGGGGAGGGATTCCATCAGAATATAGTTAATGAACCAAGAAAGTTGTCCCAGCAGACGCCATCAATTTACAAAAAAATTCTCTTAACATGCCACAACAGCAAACGCATGCTATCTCGCTCACACGTACCTACTGATGTCGCACTTGACAAATCTTCGGTATTATTTTTCAATTTCGACTAAATTTAGTCACTTGGTTGACCATACTATTAGGCCAATAAGATTGCGATACCTTTAACATAGCACTAGCTACGCGTATTTTCAACATTACGGAGGCTGAAGTGGGCGTGGCAAAATTTTAAACAAATTTGATCTGAATTTTAGTCTGAACTGAACTCGGAGATACAGATGTGATAAACGGAGGTGCCTCTGTCGTATAAGTTTCCTTCTGCCTGTTACACACATTTTAGCGTCTTTAATATCACCTTTTAAACTATAAATGCAGAGTATAATTGATTAGCTAAATTAAGCCAACTTCATATAGACTAGAAGGATGAGCTATCTTCGGCCGTGCCGTGCAAACTCTTGCAAACTGTCTTTTTGGTTTATATGTACATACATACATATATAATTTGGCAGAATAATTGGGAAGTATATGAAACTCCTTAAAGCTAAATTTTAATATAAGTGGATAGAAAAACAAATTTTTTCATACAAACATTTTTTTTTGGGTCCGATTGTTTCTACGGAACCTATAACATATAGTCGACCAATTCTATTGAAACTCCATAGATATGTTTCTTTACGTATCAAACTAGCAGATACAAAATTTTGTGACAATCACTTTGAAAACAACCGATTTATTGATCTAAAACTATGTATATTTTTGGGGGATTTTATCTATAGGAGCTAC
Organism: Drosophila emarginata; assembly: GCA_037075365.1. Classification (NCBI taxonomy): domain Eukaryota; kingdom Metazoa; phylum Arthropoda; class Insecta; order Diptera; family Drosophilidae; genus Drosophila; species Drosophila emarginata. The sequence goes on from JBAMCD010000324.1 coordinate 7,224,672, forward strand.
ATGCTATAGTCAACTGATTCGTACAAAACTTGATGGATGTATTAAGGAATATATAAAACTTACAAAAACTAACATTCGATTAAAAAACAACAGTTATTGATGTCAAACCCCATTCTTGACCGATCGTTCCTATTGGAGCTATATGATATAGTCATCCGATCGGGTTGATTCCGAGATATACACAGCCATATATGTTATACTAAGTTTAAGTAAAACAATTCGACGGGTCGATCTCTTTTTTATCCGAATTTTATTATATTTTGATACAATCACTGACTTTTAATCCCGAACCATTTAATTTCACTAAGCATTTAAAGTCGTTCTGTACTACTAAGAATAGTATTCCGATTGACCAGCTCTCACACTCTAAATGCCAAAATTAATTATATAAATAAATATGAAAATTATTATATAAATTTAAATAAATATACATAGCTCTTATAGTCGCCGGGATCTCTATGTTCATAAGGACGAATCGAAGGAAAGACGAAAAGACTTATCCAGAATATAGAATATATACTTTAAAGGTTCAAAAATGCTTGACTTTTACTTTTTGTTTTAGTGCTTAATTTTATTCAATAAAGTAAATTTAATTTTTGAAGTTTCATAAAAGCCGTAAAATATTTCTACATTATACACATTTTGGGAATGGTTTTACATTTTATATAATGATGGTATCGGAAAATCGTTTACACCCGTATATAATAATCGTCTGAAAAATCTGCAAGCCGTTCGTATGGCTCTTTCTCTCCTCCCCGTTGTCCTTATTCTTGTCTTTGTCCCAATGTTCATGCTCATGAATATATGTATAAATGTGCATTATATTTTGTGTGTTTTTGTTTCTAATCCGTTTTCAAAATCTGTAAATCCAAGCGGTCTGTAGACAACAATAACAAAATCTACATCGAGCAGCGGAAATGTTTCAATCAGAATCAGATGTTGGCTGAGTGCTTTTGTTAATCCGAGGACCAAAGCGACCGTGAATATAGGAATAAGGATACAAACCGCACTGGGGCGAGTCTCTTTAGCCAGAGAGATATTGTTGAAGACTTTCCAACCACAAAACAGCCACGCCTTAGGACCTAAAACCGCCTTTTGTTTGTTTGGCCAGCAGCATCTTGATAGAAGAATATGAACGTCCGGGTCTAGATCTCCGTTTGTTTCTATTTCTGGGTTTGGATCTGCTTTTCCAATGCTCTTATGAATTAAGCATTGACGCCTTTTCCTTCGTTGCTTCGTTCCCTCTCTTCTTTGCTTTCTCTTTTTTCCTGATTGACTGACTGACTGACTGTCTTTTGTCTACTGCATCTGTATGCCCGAGTTTGAATCTGACTCCTTGTGAGCACCATGATGATGGCATCTTCATTATCATCATCAGTCTATAAATCTCATTAGGGTCTCCAAGCCGACAACAATGCCATCGTCTGAGCCTCATCTTTCATTCGAGATGACAATTAAGACAAGTGTCAAATTATTTGTAGCCCAATGCCAATACCGAGACTAGAATAAAGTAGACACTTTCAGGTGCCCCACAGACACGCCCATCACTGATGCTCGCTCCCATCCATTCACACTTGGAATGGAAGAGACGTAAAGTACAAAAATACTTATACATTATTGTATATATAGCTATACATGTACATATGTACATACATATGTATATACTATTCTTTATCTGCCCCTCGAAAGGGTTAAACACCGTGTGGCATGTGCGAAGTGTTTGCTTTGCGCATTTAATGCTGCAAATATTTTGACAAAGCCACTAACCAGAGAACAAAAAAAAAAAAAAGAAAAGCACAAAAAGGAACTTTTATAGCACCAACTCCACTAAATTTGTCACGCTAAATTATCATAATATAGTCGACGAGTTTATTGATTCGGCTTGTTGACTGTGGACCCAAACCAACCCAATCCAGTTCTCGGCACAGATGCTCACTGATTGTGTTTTGGTGGTGGTCGACAATTGTTTGCTCTGGGAATTTGCATTGGTATGGCCCATCCATTTTTCCATTTATCCATCCATCCACCCGTCCACCCAATATATGTATGTATGTATGTACACCACGACCGACAGACACACAAACAGTCAGAACAATGCAACTCTTTTCCGTTTGTGTAAAATTTATTCAAAACGCGTTTGTCTATTTACAGTACATTTACGCATTTAATGATGGGGGTGAACCCTGCTCTATCCCCTCCCACGATCCATTTATTTGGATTCTCTCTCTCTCTCTCTGTTTTCTGTCTTCGCTCCAACTCCCCCACACAAACATTATCCCTGCCGTTTGACAGGCGGGAAAAAAGTGCACAAATGTCTGCCAAAAGATTTTAAAGATGCGCAAAGCTAAATGGTTTTTTTTCTGCGGTATCGAGCAAGTGTATTCCCCTATTAAAAAAATATCAGGAAAGGCCAATAAACCGTTATGAATACAGTGAAGCAAAACGCATACATACATAGATATTACCATATAAAAAATAAATCAAATATATTAAAGAAAGAACTTTTGCACATACTTTAGTATATAAAATAATATTTGCACAAAAGTCAAAGAAATTTTATAGCCAAATATATCGATTTTATGGGCAAGACTAACTTTTGAACTTTACTGGTATATATGTATTTGATTAGATCTGTCCATTTATCGTAAGTCATAACAAGGCTGACTGGATATTGCCACACGCTGTGTTTTGGGTAACATGAATTGTGGCAATATAAATCAATAGTTCTAAATGTTACATATGTACATATAATATACAAATAAATAGTATCAAAATGCAAAATTTCAATTCTTTTGCTTCGTCACTGAGTAGATTTGTTATTTTGTGACCACAATAAATATTAATGTTTATATATTTGATCTATTTACGTTAAACAATAAAGTGTACAATATTATTTATAATCAATATTAAACTGTGTCTAAAAAATAACCAATGTTTTCCCCCTTTGGTATCGATCTAAAAGTTCTCTTTTAATATAATTAGAACCATTTTAGAATTTTAGGTCGCAAAGCCAAATTATTTCTTCCACTGATCAAAATATTATGTGCTGTTGTCCCAATGTACATAATAACTTGCTGGAATGGCAAGTGGAAAGGTGGGGAGGATTGTAAAACAACAATTCATTCCCAAACGAAGAGAGACATAGAAGCAAATTGACATAACAATTTCGCCCCCAAGAGGGGTGCATAAATTTAATTTTAAATATGTAAACCTTTTCCATTAAAGCATCTCTTTCTCTCTCTCTCTCTCTGTGTCGAGCCCGTTTCGATGTGTTTTCATGTACATGTTTTGTGGTTAAACTAATTGAGTCGTCTTGTAAAATATGTAAATGCAGTCACAGACATCCTTCTGAGCGAGCTCAGTGAAAAAGCGTTAATACCATTGCAGAACCCTCCTTGACTATAGGACAAGGTCCAGTTTCAATTCCATTTGGGTTTTCAAATCGAAGGCAGGCATTAATTTGATAAAACAACAGAAGCAGAAACGGTCCTGAGTCTGAAGATCAGTCAGGGACTCAGTCAATGGAGTTAGTTCCCCTCATTAGTCCTGCTGCTTGCCTTGTTGCCTCATTTGTCCCACTGTTTGTTGTGTTAGCTGCGGCTTTGAGTTTTTGGTTGAACGCTTCTCGCTGTAATCGGTAAATGGCCTTCGCATCGAATGAAACATTCACATTTATGTACACCTCTGCTACTCGGTCAATTTCGTGAATTGCATGTTGCCTTCTTTTTTGTGGGCCATTTGATCAGCCATTTTGTGGCTAATCGAGACATATGGCAATCGTCAAAGTAGTTCAACTATCGATTCCTCATTATATTGTCTGTTTGTCTTCCAAAAAAGGGAAATAAGGTCAAAAGTGTCACATCATTCGTAATGATGACGATGACGACGATGACGCCATGGCAAAAGGCCAGACTAAAAATAAATAATACTCTGAGCAGTTGCAGTGAAAATTAACTGACAAACCGGCGTATACTTAATGCGTCCAGGCAACAGCTACTGATAATTGCGCTTTCAAGTGTTTTGCCAGAGAGACGGACGACGACGTCTGACGGCTGACGGTTGACGACGACTGACATCTTGCACATGGTTTTTGGGGGTTTACTATGGGCCCGATCTCACCTTGTAATTTGAGCCGAAATTTGTGTAAGAAGGAAGCACTTATCCAACTAGTCAGTCATCTAGGCCCATCAATCTGGTACTGGCTGACTGGCTGGCGCTTGCATCTAACAGATTATATCGCATATATGCATATTCTTTTTTTCGGAATATGATTCTATATATGTATGTACATGGACGTACATATGTATGTATACATACTTACATACATATGTATGTATATGTAAGTTAAATATTCCCAGACAACTAACTCCTGAGCCCATAATGACGATGATGTGGTGCATTTGTACTATGCCAGCGAGTGAGTGACAGTGACGCGTCATTTTTAGTTTTTCGTTTTTTGGATTTTCATTGGTGTGTCTGTATTGGTGTATGTACGTACATATGTATGTATTTATGTATGTATGTGTACACACACGGTAAGAGTGCCGCTGTGGATCCGCTGATTCTGGCAACATCTTCTTCTGTTTGCCTACTGCACATTGGATATTTTCATAAGGCAGCTAAGTAAACCACTCAAGTAGGACATGGCAAGGCCGGACATGTCATCGTTGGCGCCAGTCAGTTAGTCAGCCAGTCAGCTAGTCAGCAGCATTCGATTCGACTGGTAGACGGTAAAGCAGTCTTCAACCAGGCCCTGGAACTGCCTCTTTTCCACATGTGAATGTGGGCGGCTGCCGTTGCTGTTGATTTCAATATTGTTGTTCTTTCTCTGGGACTTGTTTGTGGATCTCTGTGGTTCTCTGTCTTCAACTGTTGTTGATGTTTACACAGAAATTGATATTTTATTTCAAAATATAACAACACAAATGGCCACTATGCGGAAAGGCAAACTAAATAAGGGGAAGAGAAATATAAAATTGGTACCCATATCCATGTTCTTGTAAATGATCTGGAGAACCTTAAATTTATTCCTGAAATCGGAAAAGTTTCTTATTACAATACCACAACTTAAAAGATTGATTTAGGGACGACATCACAAACTAATCTTTAAGTTTAAATAAAAAAGTCCTTTAAAAGACTATTCGGAATTAAATTTTCTTTTTGAGAAATCATACCGAACAGTTGGTAAATATTTCCGATTGCACAGATTAATAACATCAAAGAAAAAGTAGGTCGTATCTCATAATTTTGATTTATGAAATAGACTTAATTAACGACTTAAATAAAGAAACCTTATCTAGATTCTATTATAATACCTGGTAATCGGCTGGTTGATCGATTAAGTACTGGAATGAATGAATCTGAAATAATGTTCAGTTCTGTACAAAATTCTTACAATCCGATCAACAGCTGACTTTGATGCGATAGTCTACTTGGATTCCACAGTCCATATCCATTTACCTCCCTTGTTAAAAAAACAGTTTTAATTTGAGTTTTCTCTTTGATTTTTTCAAATAGATTTAAATTCTTAACTTTTTATTCGCTTATTTCAGTTTTATTGCATTCTAAATATAGGTGTATATATAAATATACATGTTTATATATTTATATATACATATGTACGTAAGCTCTATGATTTGCATACTTAAACACTATTTACAAATTACGTACACACACAGAACTTAGAATGAGTAACGTTTTGAATTTCAGCTCCCCCAGATCAATGGGATTTACATGTGTACTCGGTTTTACTTAAGTGGCTATCTTTGAAAAGTGTGCGAAGAAGATCAAATGTCCTTCGGATAATGATGGGCATGAGCATTAGGAGTCGGTATGGGGGTGCGGCAAAGTCTTTTGGGCCAACTATTGGTTAGGAGTAAAAAATAATTATTATGTGCTTGTCTCGATTGCTCACTTGAGAATGCGCTTAACTATAGATGACTTAAAATTACAATTGAAACAATTTTTATAAGCTGGGCCTTAGTGTAGTAGAGTTTGGTAGGGAAGGAAATGGTAGGGTTTCGAAGATATTCGAGCGCAGAGCAAGCAGCAGCTCAAACCCTTTGATATCATGTGATTTCGGGGGCACTGTGCTTTAACTCGGGCGATGTGGAGAAGGGTCTGTGCAACAACTGCGCCGCACTGTGATGATGGTAAACCGAGGTGGTGTTGCTGTTTGCCTCAAGGCCAGCAGCCGCGGCGGCAGCAGCAGCAGCAACTCCCGCGGCAGCGGCAGCGGCCACAGCTGACACGGCCGTTGAATTGAGTTTCTCGGGTGAGTTGATACGCAGCTTGGGAGCCGGCGGCGGTGGAACGCATTCCACACTATAGGCAGCCGCATAGGCGGGATGATGCTGATGCAGATGATGAGTAGGCGGTGCTGGCGGCGGCGGGCCGGCACTTCCATTTAGAGCCAACGGCTGTGGCAACTGCGGATGAGGCCTGATGACAATCGGTTGAATAGGAAACTGCTGAGACATTTCCTTCAGGTTGCTAAAGCTCTGCAAGTAGCAGCCGGCGTTAAACAAACTATTGGCGGTCGGGTCCAACTTAAAGGGAGGCAGACACCCGGGCGGCAGCGAGCCAGCGCCAACTCCCCCATATGCCGACGGCAGTTGTATAGGCGGCGTAGGCGAAGGTAGCGAACTGCTCAAATCCCGCGGCTTTTCATCGTCCACACTTAGGCTCTCGTCACGATCGTTAGCTCCGTTCGAAGTGCTGCCAGGACTGTGCTGTAAATGTAGGCTACTCGGCACTGGCGAATGTGTACCCAGCGAAATATCAGAGTCCGAACTATCTGAGGGCGTGGGTGAAGCACCACCGTCGCCCCGTCGACTGCGGCAACCCAATCCCGTATTGTTTTGATTGTGCTGAATGCTGCGAACGAAATGAATAAGAAATTGTTAGAAAATCATTGCGTCATCAAATCCTTTAAAAACAATATATATAGCTTTAAGCACGGGGTTATTAAGATACTATTAAACTGCTTTATAGATAGTTTGGCATAAATCTTGTTAAAGACAACGAAGTTATTTATTTAGAAAATCTGATCGATCATTCTTATTGAATCTATATGATACAGTCGCTCGATTCGGAACTAACTTGACAGACAGATCCATCAACTCAGTTGATCGTGCTGATCTATAATCTATAAAGATACGATGCAAAGTTTTGTCCAAAATCCATTGACCCTTTTTGCAAAAGTATAATAGAACTTCTTAAATATAAATGTACATATACATACATACATAAATATTTCGTTATTTGACCTCTTGTTAAATAAATGGTTAACGATGATTTTGATAATTTTATCCCAGGAATAAGAAAAAATAATGCATTTATTGGACAAAATAAAGAGATTAAAAAATGGATTACCGGTTGCCGATCTATGCCCTTTCACCTTTCGCTTCCACCTTTCCCCAAACCAATCTCTTGAACAATTGCTTTTTCACGCCTTTCGATCTTTTAATTGCAGATTGGCCGATGTTCCAAAGCTCGTCAGTTGCATAAGCCCATTAGTCGGCTCATTTATCGTAGGCCTTTGGGCCTTAAATCTGACACAACTTTCACACATGCTTAAAGACGAATTGTCTCTGGCATCAAGCGAGGAAAATACAAAAGGTGCACCGCACCAGGCGGCAACACCAGCAGAAGCAGAAGATGAGGAAGAGGCTAAGAAGATGACTTGATTAGCCTCCGACTCATATACATCATCATCTGCATTTTGGACTCCTGCAATGTCATAATTATCGGTTAGGATTCGCTCAACTTGCTGGCAACAATTTGTTGACCCATCAACATTAATAATGCCAACTCGGAGTGTCGGCGTATTGGCGTTGTAGTTGGACTTGGACTCTGTGTTGGGGTCCTTTAGCGGCTCGTGTTGTGTGATTAATGATGTACATGATGCGCATGAGGCAGCGGGAGCTGCAATGCCAAATGGACAACTTAGCAGTGCCAACTCGGTTGAAGTAACAGTCACAGCATCGAAATATATCTGCGGCTACCTTTTTCCTCTTCCCTTTATCTTCACCGTTCATTTATCTCTCTTCATTTTTTTGTGTTCTTTGTTTTACGGCATAAAATCGTTTAGTTGCCTAATGTGCCAACTTGATGGATCGCTCTGGGGGTAGCTGATGAATTGTTAGCAAAAGATCAGGCAGGCAACCCGCTGCTGGGATTTTTACACAAAAACTTGAGGCCTATGGATTGGAAAGCTGGTTTTTGTTTTGGTAATTGGAGCCAATCAAACTATTGGTCTATTAGATAAGTAAATCAGTTTGCGGTGGGTCTTTTCGGTTGAAATTGTAGCTTTTGGAGCAGTAGGAAAAGATCGAAGGACGGGATTATTTTTATTTGGATTCTCTATTTATTCCAGATTGGCTGTTGTTGCCTGGTAGCCAATTTTGGCACGGGCGAATCAAGGCCATTTTCCACTTGATTTAAGCAGCCGGCACGCTTGGATTGAGTCAAAAAAAAAAAGAAGTTCATACATAAATTTGATATATATTTTCCACACAATTGACTAAGCAAGAGCAAAGGGTTTATCGGGTTTTGAATGGAAATTGGATATTGTGTGGCACCTAACCGAAATGACACGTATGTAATTACTGGTTTGGACATCCACATCGACATCCATAGCCCAACCCTTCCCTGGCCGATATTCACAATGAAGGTAGAGTCAGGCAGAGAGTTTTTTTGAAATCCGAGACCATTTGGCGTAAAGACATTGAAATGTTTTTTAATCGGCTCATGTCAGAAGATGAAGATTCCGATTCAGATTTTCGAATTGAATCGAAATGAAACTCATTCGGGCTGCAAGAACATTGGTAACATGATCTCCAAAAGGTGTACGTGTAGAACTCTTTTAATTTTTAAATCTGACTTAAAGACCCCAAACCAAACGAATGAAGAGAAATCTCGTCACCATACAGAAAAAAATCTCAAAAACAAATGTTAATATGAACTTGTTTTAAAAGTTCTATTCAATATTATGCTGGTACAAAATTATGAAATAATTAAATCTTGCACAACTAAATATAATTATATTAACTATAAAATATATATTAAAATATATGTACATATATTCAAATCGGATATGGTAATTTTATTGTACATGTGTACGTCGTCTACTGCCCAATTTTTTGGTAAGGACTCGAATATTTCTCCCTCTGCGATTTCTGCCGACAAAAAGCTAAGTAAAACAAAACAAAATAAAAGATTTTTTTTTAAAACAAAAAGCAAACTCAATAGCTAGACAAAATCATGCAGAAAATGTTCGGAAAAACGCTTTCACCAAATTGTCTCGCATTTAAATTGAATGTTATAAATTGTGTAAATATTTAGACAAACGAAACGGCAGCCGTTGACATAAAGAGCAGTTCCAGTGGCAATCCCGAGGGATAACTAACTATGTATGTATTTTGGGTGGTTGAATTGAGTGCAATCAACATTTAGGAATCTTTCAAGTTCGCTGCCTGTTTTGAGATCTGTTGACAAACTGGATTTCAATTTGCTCGCATTTGAATATTGTTCTTTTGGTATTTAAATAGCGTGCACCCCTGCTATGTGAGAGGGAGACGGCTACAGATACAGATAGGGAGGGATAGATGTATGTATGTATAATATGTGTTTACAGAGCTTGTTTCACTTGTGAATGAACAAGGCAAGACATCCATATCAAGATTCACATCCGGTCGTCATTATCGATGACTCTGACCCTCTCCCGCTGATTCTTATTAATTTCTTCAATACACTTTCTTTATGGCATTGAAGTGTCCGACATGACTGCTACCTCCCTCTCCCCTCAACATCTTTCATCTGGAGCTTCTTCTTATTCTGGTGCTCCCATTTGTATATTTTTCTCACAAGCCACCGAAAACGGTAGTTGTGTTGGGCAAACACCGTTGAGTGGTCGCTCCACTGGCTCCCCACCATATGGAGAATGGGTTTCGGTATGGGTATGGGTACTTATCCGACTCGAGTGGCTCTGTCCGAACGCGCAGCCAAGAGCACTCGGACTCGGATATTGACAATGGATGTGGCTTCTGCCCTGGTCCCAGACACAAAGCAACCAGTCCAGACCAGACCACGTCTTCACAGACCTTTCTTCATTAGAATTTCAATCGAATGCCTGGGAAATGATTGAGCAGTTGTTTCTCTGGTTTCTCTCTCTCTCTCTCTCTCTCTCTCTCTCTATCTCTCTCTCAATCCTTATCCCACCCATCATCGTATCCGCAAGTGTTTTGCGTGTTCTGTTTGTTATTTGATTTGATTGATCATTGACATTTACAACATATTATTTGTTGTTGTGTTTGCTTTTGTCCACTTTGATTAAACTTCTCGTTGAGCTTGACAAATTGTTGGATGATTTCTCACTCTCTTTTTCTCTCTGCCTTCCCCTACCCTAACCCTCCCGTGACAGCCACCCACAGTGGTCCTTATTTGGATTCGGTACCATCATCTTCAAGTAGCATGTGGGCGAATCCCACAATCTCAGTTGGCTATCATCACGAGCCACGCATTTCAATGCTCATGTAATTCACGCAATAAAACAATTGACGCCATTTGGTTGGGCTTTGCTTTGGATTTCCTTTTGAAGAGCCATCTTAGCATATCGCTGTCGTGCATCATGAAGAGGTAATTGATCAAAATCGAGAAGCTCCAAATCAAGCCGCCAAATGAATCATCAACCAATAGTATTATACATACATACCATACATACAAACAAGCATATATATGTATGTAAGTAATTGACAAAATATTTATGAGGTAACTGGTAGATTAGTTAACTTCTATATTACATATTTCAACAAATGTTGGAATTTCCAGATTTCCAGCTTAAGGTATTCCATCATATCTGTTTAATCGATAAAAATCCGAAGCATAATAATCCAAAGATTCTTAGTTTTCCCAATTCATTCATACTGAAACCGATCCAACAGCAAATTCCGCAGCAGATCACACAGGTGTCAAAATATGCATCATATTTATCTGTACTAAGGTACAAAGGGACATTTCTTCCCTGGTATTATCAAACTATTGTATTGAGACAGATAATGCAATATATTTTGGGATATACATATATAGTAGATAGACAGTTTTATGACCATGGAAACGCAAAGTTTGGAGCTATCTGAAATCGATGATTGTTTAACACTGGCAGTACGCGTTAAGTGGAGAAGGAAAATACAAAGTTTTTGAAAGCAGCTCGCTAGTTTTATTTCGCTTAAGAACCTATTATTTGAATGAATAATGAAGCAAGAAAGTCGTCCCAGCCGACATTAAGTATACTCTACACAATCCGATATTTATTGTCCTATTTCGACGAAATTTGATCAGATTATTGGTATATTATAGTACTATATTATAGTGTGCCAAATAAGAATGCGATACCTTTAGTTCTACAGTTTTAGTTAGTTTTTCTAAACTACCCTTCGGGTACAGTTTATAAACATTGAGTAAAGTGTTAATCAACTCCCTAAACAAAGACTATTTAATGGAATGATCGTTCGGATCTCTACTAGAGTAGCATTCGTTTCTGTGTTAATGTAACTAGTTGCATGATATTACAGATTATATTCTCTTTTTGAGCCCCCTTGAGACATTCGCTTTAAAGATTTTGTAGTGCAACTTGGGGTTTTTAATGGGTTGAGAAGAGCAGCCAGGTATGACCAGTTAGACTTGGTAGACACTACACAGTTATACGTATTTGTAGCAATTTATACATGTATACATATATAGAAATATCGTAATATATGTATATGTTTGATGCCTTAATTACTCAATTCGGGTGCGTTTGCCTTTCTCCATTAAGACTCTGAAGTAGTTGGCCTTTCTAATACAGAGCAAGAGACGGAGCAAGAGTTTGAGTTGCGTTTTGATTGATTTACCAACTTGCGTATCTACTCCCATCCTCTCCTCTTTCGCCTCCGTCTTGATCATGTTTTGGCTGCGACTACTACAGCTGCCAGTATCGGCTTCAGACCCAGTCCCAGTTCCAGTCTCAATTGCGTCTCTGCCATTTCTTATCCCCTTTGCACAAGTGCAGTAGCAAAAATGTTAACAATTTTTCAGCGCACAATGCTTGAAGTCAGCGCCTTGTATTCAGTGTCTAGAGATGTTGGTATCTTGGGAGCTGGTTAGAATCTGCCTTGTCTCTCAGTCGCTTTGTCCGTCTGGCGCTGTCGAAGTTGATGTTGTCAGCGTCGTTCAGGCATATGAACGGCTTTTAATTTCATATTTTTTATTTCCTCTTTACCATTATTTCATATATGTATGTATATATATACATATATATTTGTTCAAAACGCTTTTTGTCTCTCTTTTGGGGGCTTAATAACACGATGACTACACGAAACTGAAACTTGACTTGGCCAAAGTGCCAAGGGAGCAGGAAGAGACGAAGAAGGACGGTATGGTATAGGAGGGCGGAAAGTTCAGAAATATGGTAGATGGAGTTGTAATGGCTACGTATCCGTTGCTATGAGTGGTATTGTCGCTGCTTTACAAGCGAAAAATTCGCCATCATTTTAACTAATGACCTGTTCCGAGAGGCTGAAGCCATATGAACAGAGGCGAGGATAGCAGGCAGCGGCAGTGGCAATGCCAAAGACTGGCGCTTTCTGCAGATTCATTCAATTTGAGACGCTGCCGCCTGCTCCTAACTTAATAAACACGGCCTCTTCTCTCTCCTTTTTTTTCTTTCGCTTTTTGGGGCTGGTAAAGAAGAGTTTCAAAGAATGCTAAATGTTGTCTCGGTTTCTTCTTAGGTTTGGTTTTTTTCGGTTAGCAGGTAGAAGTAGATTCGACTTGAAATATTTGCGCATCTGCAGGAGCAGCGAGCACTTGAGTGCCGGCTCCGGCTTGGCTTTTTATGCAGTGTCATTCCACTTAACTTGCCTTCCTTCACATGGTCTGCTTTCAGTGAGAGATCTAAGCGGAATTGGGATCGGGATCTTCTTCATTTTCACTTCGCGCGAATTGGTCAAGTTTTTTTCTCTTTTTTTTGTAACTTTATGTTTTGCAAGCGGTTGCACCTTTCAAACTGAAGCATTGAGGCAGAGTTTACATTGCTGTTATTGCTGTAACTGTCGCCCGTCATCGTCATCATCATTATCATCATCATCATCGTTGTTATGATCATCGTCATGATCACCATCGCTGACGGCGGCGGTCAGTTTATTGTGGCCCAAATGCGACGACCACAACTAGCAGAAATTGAGAATACTTCACTGGTTGCCGATGCCGCCACCGCCAATCGGCACGGATCAATGAAATGGAAATACCACATGCTCCTGTGTGATCCCCTTGCCTTAACCCCCGCCCTCTTTATTGCCGTCGCCCCCAACTGGTGACTGCTCCTTCTGCTACTCCCACTTGGCATATCGTTTTACCCAGTTCTCTTGCTGTTTGCTTGACGGCGCTTTGCAGCTCGAATTACTTGTCTCAGATTGGAAGTTAAGGTTGGTAGAAGTGAAACTTACCGATTCTTGGCCGCAGCAGCACGATCTCGTTGACGGCGATTCTTAAACCAGTTGCCCACTTGCGTGGGATTTAGCCCAGTGGCCTTGGCCAGTTCACGTTTCTTAGTGGGATTTGGATAGGGATCCTGTAGGTACCATTCGCGCAATAAACTTCTCGTACGCTCCTTGAAGCAATGAGTCTTCTGCTCCCCATCCCAAATGGTGGGTGGCAATGGAAACTTTTTTCGCACCCGATATTTGTCAACGGGTCCTAAACGTAAAAGAGATCAAAAGCAAGAGAAGGCGCACAGAAGGATCGTATATATAGTGTTAAGACTGATTTAAGTATAGTTATGTGCAATAATTTGAACTTACCCAGCGATCGACCGCGAAGCTTTTCGGCTTCAATGTAATGAGCCTCCAGCCACATGGCCTGCAATTTGCCATATGAAGCTTTTGTAAATTTATGATTCTCTATTATTGCATAAAGTTCCCTGAAAGAGAGAAATGTCGATATTGCCTGTAAGTCAGATTGAGATTTCAACCCCATCAACCATCAACACGACCCCTGGCCCATGACCCTCCCCAGAGGCTTGTGTTTCTGTCCTGCTGTGTGTATATTCATTTTGAAACAATTTCCTAAGCAATGTGATTGTCGTCATTGTCCTAGCTGGGTTTTGGGTAACTGGCGTTGACAGCTCACCAGCAACAGCTCAGATCTCACAAACAGTTGGGGACGTCAAATGATTTTAATTGGAAGTCATTTATTTACCAACTCAAAGCAATCAAATCACTCGAACTACAATTGATTGATTGCATTGAGGATTACATATGCATCTACAAACAACTATGGATACATAAAGGCATCTTAGGCCATATATGTGCTTATTCTAATGGTTACTCGATACTTGATTTAACCATAAACAGTTGTAATATAGCTCATAACTCATAAATCATGCTCATGTATGATCAAGTGACTAAACACACAGAAAATCGGACCGGTTTATCTCGACCTGTTTTGACTATTAAAATTAATGATTCGCATACTAGTGCTGCACTCTGTTGACTATGCATTACAATCTGAACTATCTGAGTTGAAAAAATTTCATCTTGTTAGTTAAATACATTCCGAATTCTAAAAGATCTTAAGCCGAATATCTTAGCTAAAGGTTGTTTAATTAACTGCTCAATAAAGGTTGTTACATTAAAAAACTAAGTAGGAACTAATCCTACTTTTTATTGTTCCTTGTGTAGATTTCAAAGAAAAGCTGTTTTAAAAGCAACTTTATATTGGATGGGTTATTATTGTTTTTTGATATCACTTGGATATTGCATAAAGCAGTTTCCCTTTTTAGAGCTATTCTTTGAAATTCCCATTGGTTTTTTAATTGTTTTGTTTGATATTTTATACTGACCAAAAATAAATTTGTAGTTTATTTTTCAGATCAACAAGAAATATTCTATATAATGAAAAGCTAATCCATTGAGAATTTTAGTTCTGAGCTTGCATTCCATTTATTAGAATAAATTATTTCCGGTTCTACTGAGATTCAGATTTAATTCAAGAGAACATGAAATGTGAGAATTTTTTTCGGAGGCGGAAGCCGAAATGTCAGAGCTGAACTCTTGTTTTTGCATTGTTCGAGTCGGTGTTTTATTAATCAAGTCTGCTCCATTCTCTAATTAGTAAATTAATGCCTTTGTTTATTCATTAAGGATACCCCAGATCTTATTGTGTGCTCATTACTATCCCAACACAAAGCTGATGGAAACTATCAAATAACCGAGCACATCGGTTAATCAGGGCTGAAGGATGCCGACATTTGAGCTTTTTCGTGTATGAGCTGGAAGTGTTTTATGCAGTTGGGCTTTTATTTATTTTGTTGTGGAATCCTACCTGAAGTTGCCAACATGATAGGCGACAACTGCCCTGGCCCGAAGCACTGCCTCACAGTTGAGTATCTCATGCATATTTGGCAAGGCCACTGGAAGGCTCCATAGGAACCGAGCCAATCGCTCGATATCGCCCGAATCCTCTAGAGTTTTGCATACGATCTCCACTTGGGCTGCCGAGAAGGCCAATGTGGGTACCGCCAATATTGGACTCGGTGCTATAATTTGATGATGTGTGGGCGAGAAGGTCTCTGTGGGCGGCTGCGGGTGTTTGCCCTCCGTCGGTCCAACGGCCATTTTATTCGTTGAATCCACTGTGAACAAATTCGCATACTATTCCGTACCAAAATGAAGAAATTTTTGTCAGTGTCTCAATCAGAACAGCAAATCCAAATCGAAATCAAAATCGATGATTCGAATCACAATCACTTGAGAATGTATGTCTCTTTTTATCTTGATTAGCACTGGAATTCTGGTCATTTCTGGTTATACCACATTCATTTAATAATTCAATTTTAATCTCTCGCGAGCGGGATCAAATCGGAGCGCGTATACAGATAGAGATGGAGGCGAGGACAAAAGGAGGACAAGTAAATAACACACTACTGCTGGTGGTCGGAGCACGAAACCAAATGATTGCCAATGAGCCAGCTCATGAATGCGATACCCGGCAACAGTAACACCACCGGCGACTCCGACTACGAGTTCAATTCGAACTGTGAAATTGCAACTGCGCTGTGATTGTGATCCAAATCCGCTTTGTAGACGCCACTGGGCGTGCTATGATCCATCCAACCGACAAGCGACCAACCCAAATCGCAAACGAACAACCGAACGGGCAAAAAATACACCAAATAATGGTCTTGTAACTGAGATGCCTACTATGAGAAGGCGACTGCGACGGCCGATAACTGGCAATGGCAACGGGCAATGGCAATGGCAACGGCAACGGCAACGGCAAATGCTACGGCGCACAACAATGACGCGCCACAGATACAGATACTCTGGCAACTAGCTCAAGCTACATCTAGCAGCTACCGCTTCGCCTGCCAGCTGCAGATAAATTAACAGAGGGAGATAGCAAATGGTAGCCAAAGACAGAGAGAGAGAGGAAACTTGATGGAACGAACGTGTGAGTGCGAGAGAATGGCTATATAGGCGCATGGCAATGGCAAGCCACTCAGCGATGTCGGCAATGTAGGGTAGGTTTGGTGGTGTTTCTGTTTCAGTATCGTATCGCAATCGCATCTCGAAAGCCAACTGGTTGTTGTTGGTAGCATTGGTACTGGTATTGGTGGCGGGCAACTCGTTTCTGTATCTGTCTTTTAGACTCTCTCTGTCTTTCTCTGTCTGGACGCCGTCTCTTTTCCTCTCTCGCTCTCTCGCACAATATAGCAATCGGCTGCGTTTAAATGAAATGTATATAAGCCGTACACATACACACACATAGATGCACACACTCCGAGATTCGCATACAGTTGCAACAACAAGCATAGTGGCAAGGGTGCAAGGGGCTGTTCACATCGTTGATGAGGCTGAATAAAGGTGGTGGCAGTGCGAGGGGAAAAAGGAGCGAAAGCAACGGCAACTCTCTGATATTAATAAAGAAATCAAATTGAAATACGAGTCAAAGTTTTACAGTGGTTTCGAATCTATAGTAAATTTGATGTAAACCCAATTTATTCTAATTTTCCCCATTATATTTGTGAAAATAAGAGTAATAAGAAAGCTATAGCCAAGTCTTGTAAAAAGTATACAAATTGCTAATCATATCCGAACTATGAAAACCAGACTATGAAAAGACAATTTTTAGGTCTAATGTTTTGAAAACACATTAATATATATTGATAATTATCAATGTAAAAATGTAAATGTAAATATATAACACTAAAATTCATATTCGAAACAAACATACATATCCGTTCAATTTCTAAAATAATTTTTAAAGAAATATTTCTTTTAAAATATAAGGAACATAAATACTTCTTATATGTATGTACATACATACATACATGAAAAAGCACTATATAGCACATATGTATGTAAGGATGATTCATTTTCATATCATCTCATTTCACATGACTTCGCTTTTTTCTCTACGTTTAGTACTGCTCGACACCCTTCGATCATAACACGACTCCTACCTTCCTAAATCTTTCTTCGTCCTCTGCTATTTATATACATACATACATACATATAGGTGTATAAGTATATGTATGTATATATATTCTTGATCAGCATATATGTACATCCGAGTCGATTTCTTCACACGATTTAGATCGTAAATTTTAAACTATTATATTATATTTGTCAATTGGTAAATTTTCTGAAATGGCATACAGTCACCATGATGCCATATTTGTTTACCTTTATGATTAATTATTCTTAATAAAATTTTTATTAATGTAATTTAAGTAGAGAAAGTTATTATAAAAAATTCAGTAAGGACGAAGTGAACTCTTTTGGTTTTCAATTCATTTGCTAATTGCTATAAATTAAATTTATTTTTATATAATTTCTCCCACAATAGTAAATTGCTTCTTTTAGTTGACTTTAATTAAATCAATAAATATGTATTATTCACATTAAGATCGAAATTTTGGAAGAAGAAAAATATGAAGAATTTTCGGTTGCCTGTTACACAAATAGTTACAATCAATTTTAAACCACTGTAGCTCAACATATTGTTGAAATGTAACAAAATGCTCGACACCATGTGGTCTAGAAACGCCTTTCCCTCCTCTCTCCTCCGGTCATACGAACTTGATCAACCCTCTGCAAAATTCACGTTTCCATTTTAGCAGAAGTAAAGTAAATGTTGATTATAAAGAATTTTTTTTTATTCAGAGGCGAGATTTCGGTTTATGGTCGAACAGGACGATGGCTGGTTGTGGATGGTCATGAGACTGATGGGGGGGGGGGGGGGAGGGGTTCACGCTAATGTATTGCCGGCGCTTTGTTCGGAGTGTTAATAGATTAGTTGTTTACATGCCACAAGTAAATGAGTTTTCAAAAATTGCCCAACCCAAACGAACTTCTTCCCCTCCCCCCACCTAGAGATAAATGTGTGTGTATGTATGCCTCAATTTATGTATGTACATATCTATATATACATTTGTACATACATAAGAGTAACAACTATGTATTGGACAGGCAAGTGTGCCTTTGCACCATTGCCGCATCTCTCCTTGGCAACCATCACTGGCATTACCAGCGGTGTCATATGCTTCTCTGCTAGCTTGGGTTGCCTCTTGTTAAATCTGAACGATGACTTTTTGAGTAGTTGACTGAGCATTTAGGATAATTGCATTACATGAAGGGCTACTGATTGTAACAACTGGTTGTATTCTATACTAGAGGAGCACAAATAGAGTTTTCTTTGGTATCAGTTCTTATTGTAGTTTTGAACATTAAAATTCTTAAATTCGTAGAAGAATCGCATAGACCGGAACCAGTTGTATACTACATATCCATTTTAATTCAATATTCAAAATACAACTACCGGTATTTGCAATCCTTCTAAGAGGATAAAATATGTTGAAGCCTGTATATTTTGGAGTTATGCCAGTCAGACGATTATAGAGCTCCTATAGGAACGATCAATCTGGAATAATATTTTACAACAATAAGCTAGCTTTTTTTCTGTCATACATTTTTTGCATTTGATACATTTATAAACTTTTGTACCATCCCATAGAATTAATGGAACTGATAGCTTCCATGATAGTTATGTATATAGCAAAGTCATTCGATTCCGTGGATTCCAATAATTTATATAATTTTTAATTTATAATTTTTCTGATAAATCCGAATGTTTCCGTTTTGATTGTCAGAAAATAAATTGGTTTAAAAATCTAAAAATACTATTATACATATATTATTAACTTGTTTCCCCTCTTGTTTTTTTAAACAAAAGCTTATGTTTAATGTTTTTTTGGTTTCATTTTTAATTTTTGAAGTACCACACTTTTCTAATATATACAACTTCAATCCTGATGGATATTTTTAGGAATCCTTTGAAAATTAACATTGGTTTTTTAAAAGGACTCGAAATTGGACCTGATGGCTCTCCGGGAGTCCATCTTGAATAAGGGAAATGGATTTCTGAACTCAACCACTCCAGATCAGTATTATACCCTGTACTGGTAGATCTTTTCAACTATAAAAGATAGAGCTACCCCACCAAATTTATAGATTTTCAGATGCGTCTAGTAAGTGCTCGAATCGCGTCTATTTTAAATTGGAAAAAACGAATGAAGGTATCAGATTTGGCATACGTAATAATATAGCATCAGGTGACTGAATTTTGTTGAAATCGGATGATAAATTTCGGATTTGATTTAATGAAGTACCTCTACTTGGTACATGGTGTACTCAAGGTCGGAAGGGACGACTTGCTTATTTCAATTTAGTATTAGACCTTTTAGACTGAAACAAATGCCAATTTCGAGATCCTTGATGCTTGTCTGAATATATTTATATGTACATATGTATGTTTTTAAATAAAATAATTGAAACTAAGTACAAATTAGTTGCCTTAATCAGTCAGCTCACAATGCTATTTACTGCTTACTTTTAAATAATTTTTCGCCACCCTAACAGGAGTCCTTCCCCTCCATGATAATAATTTACCCCTCTTGTTAAATGAGCATCCATAGAATTCCCTAAAAGTACGAGTAAATCGCATTTCATTTCATCTTCTTCAATTGGCAAACGAAGCTTACAATTTTGGGTAGATAATGCCGTATTGTTGGCCTAATTGGCTTGCGGGGCTAATCAGAATATTCAACTGGCAAAGTGGAACTCATAACCATAACTGTAAAGTCGAACTGTGTCACTGGCTCAATCAAATCATATGCCCAGTGGTCCAATAAATGACAAAATGACAACCACCCTCGAGGACACCCCTAACGCAACATCATATACCCCAATCGACTATATCCAATGTCGGCTAGAGCAAGGAGACAGTCTCTGCCGGTCTACAGGACCTGCAGTACAAAAGGCCTCACAGAATGTAATTAGGCCAAATTCGAATACCGTTATACGTTATACACTACAGCTAAAATCCGATTTGCAAAAACAATTAAAAGGCAATTAAATGTTGGTTTTATATACATCCACACATACTACATATACATACATACATACATACATATAGTAACTGGGCAGACTTTAAAGGGTTTCCATTCTTTAAAAGGGCGGGGGTAATGAAGTCAACCAAAAGCGATGTAAGCAAATGGAGAAAACAAAAAAGAAACAAAGAGAACAAACGAAAACCTGGCGAACTGTTTTAACAAACAGTTAACTCATCGCAGAGAACGAGAAGGAGACAAGGAGAAAGACTGAAAGGGGATTCATTTGCCTTTAGGCTAGAAACTAAATTTTGTTCATGGTCTAGAGTTCGGTCATACATACATACATATATAATGTATGAAATATAATTTATATGTATATAATGTATATATTTTTTTCTTTTTTCGATGGTAGTAGACGGTACCCTCTCCTCGCCATTATGGTAAACCACTCAAAACTTTTGTTGCCGACTGCGACGCAATTTATTTAAGATAATTTAATCTGATTTCATATACATACCTGAATATTCATGCAAGGACGAGGGTTGCTGGTCTTTGGCTTGGACTTTGTTTACAATGATGGCAATGCAATGAATTTACAAGTATTATACACACATAAACAAATATATATATGTACATATGTATATATGTATATATTTATGTCGTTATCGTATTCTCAAAAGGAACTTCAACACCTAAATGTCAATCATTTTATTCTTTTATTTTGCCATTCGGTCCTTTGTCATCTCAGTTTAAGTTGACCCCAAAAATTTGGAATGGGTATCAAAATTGAATTTAAACGTTATACAAATGGGTTTTCCTTAGCTTGAGGTTATTGGGAATACTTTTCGTCATTTTTTTTTTTAACTATGTATGTATGTATGTATATGTGTGTGTGTGTGTGTCTTCAGTTCGTTAACCCAAAAAATTGTTTATGAAATCAAGGAAAAATCTCTGTAAAAGAAACTTGATGGGTAATTAAAAAGTTGCCGCTGCAAATATTTAATATTTTAATTTATACCAAATTTAATAAATCGAAAAAACGAACTTATTGAGAATAAGGAGGACATAACATCAACAAAAAAGAATGACCAAATATGTACAATCGGCGATGCTAACGGCGATGATAATAATGATTAAAGATCGGCGCTGTGCCATGGTATTCGTTTAATTTACAGTGTTCCTTACCAGACGCGCCGGCGTTAGTTGGTAAGACCGACCCATTCTGGGTCGCAGTTTCAGTCATTCAGTGACAGTTCAGACGAAAACCCGGCCCAGGAACCCAAACCGAGTACTGGTGGCGATTGGACTGCATTCCATAGCTAAAAGGCTAAAAGAAAAATATCTTTAGGCATTAGTTTGCACAGGAATGCCAAGCATTTGCGGCAAATGTATTGAGCTGAATTTAATAATTATGATGAGCACGATGAGGACATCAACAGGGCAGAGAGTGTCCGCATCAGTTTGTCTGATTTTTCGACTGTGGCCACCTAATGGAAATGTCAGAGGAAAGGAAACGTCAGAAGCAGAGTAGCGGACCGGCTCAGTGTCATCTGCTCGCCCAAGCCATCACCAACAGCACCGTTGTCAGCATCAGTGCACCAAACCCAGGACCACTTCGTCCAGCTACTGTGCAGTCAAAGCTACGCATATTAATCATTCAGCCAATGGACTCAAATTTGACCAATACACTGAACGGATTTTTATTTAATCAATGAAATTCACTAAGCAAAATAATAGCACTATATACATACATATAAACATTATATACATACATTCATACATACACATATACAAATATACAATGTACATATGTATCTACATTCATAGATACTGTAGTCCTTTAGTTATGTTTTGAAATTGAGTTTTAAATTAAAGATATTTTAAAATTTTACAAAATAGATGAATTCAAATTGTAAAATCTCAAAAATTTCTTCTATTTTTAAATTCTTTTAATTATCTGCTTAGTTTAGTTTGTTAGTGCAATCCATTTCTTCAAGTGTACCGATCTATAAACGAGCATCATCACACAACTTAACATCCTCTCTCGTTCTCGTCGACAACGTCATCGTCTTCGCCAACATTCGAAGATGGTCAAGTGATATGCGGCACGGAACATGCGTGAAATCGTCTTTAGACCATGCCCAAGACCAACCCGAACACTAAGTCTTCGAAAGCATCGAATGGTAAGATTAAGCTGTATGTGTTTATAGTCTGTGTGTGTGTGTGTGTGTGTGTGTGTGTGTGTGCAGGTGTGTGTGTGGATGTGTTGGCTTTTTGTGTGACACTTTGGCTGTCGTGCCACTTTTGATATTGCCACGCAAAAAGTGTGAAATTATCGGACTGCGAGAGCAACTGCAGCAGCAGACTCCAATTGAGTCTGTGGTACTGGTTAGCTGCAGCTTTAATTAAGTCATTAACACCAGGGACTGCCAGTTGCCAATTGGCGGGAACCGTCCGCGTTGGTATGAATATCAAACTCAACCATTTTTGGTAAAGGAAAAGATCTTTGCCTTCTCTCTGATACGGGTCATCCATATTTATTATCAATTATGTAGATAAAGTTGGTTAATATAAATATCCAAATGGTACGGGGAGCGATCTCACAGTTAACAATATGTGGCAATACGAACTAAAGTTGAGAATCTCTTCCTGCTTCTTCTATGCCTTAACTGGATAATTACCTGTAGAGCGATAACCTCCCATATTGTCTTAATCGGTGCTAAATAGCCATCATTATACGATAAATACTCCAAGTAATTACAAAATGCTAATGTGGTCCGATGGACCGGTTTAATTTGATCTGTCGATCATTATAAAACGAAAGCGCAAATCAAAAGAGAGAAAATAATTACATCCACATAAACATATGTACATACATATATACATATGTATGTATGTATGTACATATGTGTATGTGTAAATAAGATGTTGACGAGATGCCGCCTATTGTAACGGGGCAGGGGTATAAATAGAGATAGAGGGAGTGTCAATTAATGTTCGGTCTCTCCCCCCTCTCCGCTTAATTCATTGCGCCTGCGCAGACGACGCATTTGCCTTTTGAATTGCCTTTTGTTTTATATTTATAATCATATATTGACTTCAATGTAAGTATTTTGTATGTATTTTTTTTTTTTTGGCTTTTTGTGACCCTCAACCAAAGGGTGAAGGGGTATATTAAAGTCAAAGTCAAAACGTTTGTAACAGGTAGAAACAAACATTTCGACTTCCTTATTATACCCTTGCAAGGGTATATTAATTTTGGACAGAAGTTTGCAACACATAGAAGCATCTCCGATTATATAAAGTATATTCTTAATCATCACGATGAGCTGAGCTGATGTCTGTCTATCCGCCTGTCTGGATTAGCGCGATCTCTTCCGAAACCCTTGGGGCTAGGCTTCTTTTTGCAGGCATCTTGGAATCATCGCGATGGGATGACTATTGCGAATCGAAATTTGATACATTTATATATTACTTTACATACCCACCAAGTTTTATTAGAATCGGTTGACTATATCACATAGATAAAGTCTTAGATAGTTATTTTAAAAGCAATTGTCGCCTAATTTAGTATTTGTAAGTTTTATATAAAAATAGAAATATATTTACTGAGTTTTAATGGAATCGGAAGTGACTATGTGCTAAAGCTCTCTTAGGAGCAATCAGAATATTGTTTGTATAACAAATGATTAGTATAAAATATTTTCTTTAATTTAGATCCGACAAGCTTTACATACATCCGAATAAAATATATATAAATCAAATAGACAGTTTGCATGGATTCTTCTAGTTTGGCCCCTTTTTACACTATTAATATGTATCATCTGGCCAAATATCAGTGAACGCGGCAAGTTGTGAGGAAACTGCTGAGTAAGAGATCAAAAAATGGAAGTATATTTAATTAATTATTAGTGAAATCCGTTTTTGGAATAAAAGAAATATTCAAATTATATATATGCCTATATTTAATTTTGAAGGGGAAAGAGATAAAATGTGGAAAGTTTATTTCAAATTGATTTTGAGGTATTTGTATTTGCTACAGGGTATACTCAAGTCGGAGCAACGAATTGCTTGCTGTATTTTTATATAAATTGTGGTAACGCCTATCCAACCTCATGTTTTCAGTTGCTGCTTCCTTTTGCGTTATGAGAAGAGGGAATGTCGTCTATTGTTCTTGTCCATAAGTCATTAGGCGTGGACTGGAGGGGCTATTAATTAGATAAATATCTTGAGGAATTGTCCATTTTCAAATAGTCGCGTAATTAGATTTGCTTTTCACAACATTTACGTTTCGACTTGGTACTGAAATGAAAGTGGCAATGAATGTGAATGGAGAAGTGGAAGTGGCCAGGTCATTTGGCGGCTGCGACTCAAATAAGTGAAGCCATTAATCACCGGGCTCGAGTCGAACCTCTGCTCAGTCCGGGCCAACCATGTGTAAAATGCCGCCCTGCGGTTTGTCACAATTTATGAGGTGATAATTATTCATCGCCAGTCTCACTAGGCTGTCATAATATTGTAATTAACAGGCCGAATGAAATGCAATTTAAACGCTTTGCAAACGCGATTGCAGCTATGTCAAAATGCCGCAACTTTCCCTCTTTCTTTCTTCTAGTTATCCTGACCAAGTTGGTTTCCTTGTTGGCTAACTCCCGTACAAGCGGAAATGAGCCCGGGCCCGAAGTCAAATCGATCGATATCATCCTAGACAAATCCGCAACCTAATCAGAAACAAGGAAATGAAGGAACCGCCAGAGCACAGAAACAGGAGAAGTAGAAAAATGAACCTTGGCTAAAAACAGAAAGAAAATGATAAAACATGGCAATCAAATCATCTTTAGCCAATGCAATTTGAGACCTGCCAACAAAATACCTTTCATTGGACACTAAATCTGAATGGCCTACGAAAGAAGATTAAGTTAAAGCCAAATAAATTATGGGAAAAGGCCTAATGAGTGTTAGTACGATTTTGGGACTACGATATTTTACAACCTGAAAACACAATGGAGTGAATCTAATGAATATCTTTTAAGCAACGGAAAACTAAAGCGTAAAATTGCCATTGACACTAATAGAAGGTGTCGAAATATCAATCAATACTACTTTACAACGTCTGAAACGAATAGGGTTCGCCAAAACACTTGGGCAACCATGAACTCTTTTATACATGCCGTCTATGAGACCTGATGTAACATGAGCATTAGGTTTGGTCCCCAGAAATCCTTGCGTCTGTTAAGATACCGTATGGTATGGTTCCTACGCTAATAAATATATACAAAAAAAAAAAAACAATACTAACGATTCCAGAAATTTAACTAAAAACGAAGCAAGCTAGTCATTCCTGCCGACATTGAGAATACCCTGTACCAAGTAGAGTTACTTCATAAAGTCAAAAACGATCAAAATCGCCATCAATTTACAAAATTCTTCTTAACAGGCCATGTTACAATGGGCGTTTCATTACAAAACGGAAATACGTATGTATATCTCCGATAAATATTGTCCGATTTCGACAAATTTGGTCAGTTTGTGCACATGGGCTTCATTATTAGGTGATCCATATAAGAATGCATTAGTAGAGGTCTAGAGGCGTGGTAATAATCTGAATCAAACTTGATCTCCGTAGATACTAGACGGATGACACCAAATTTGGTTCCACTACGACTCATAGTCTCTAAGATCTATGTATGTAGGTGATCTCGGAGACTATTAAAGCTAGAGCTATCAAATTTTTTTTTGTAGATCTGTCTTATGTATACGCAGATCAAGTTTATTTAAAAAAAAACACGTATGTACATTCTCGGAGGAGATCGATTTGTTTGTGCTTATGCTATATAAAGTACATATACATATATGGTATATTCCCGACCTCATATACATAAGTACGCCCGCCTGTCTTGGAATGATACTGATCGGACTCCAATTCCTCTATAAAATTCCATTCGAATCGGGCATATGAGTTAAGCTTCCTTCCTTTACACCAGATCGGAGTAGTATAATAACTCTTCTTGAAATATCTTGAGGTTAAAATATATATTTATTACAGTCCAATGTTATCATTGTATTTGTGGAGGCCTGAACTTATTTTATATACACACTAGCGCACCAACCGGTCAATCTTTGAACTTAAGCAAAGTTTTCAGTGCTGAGTTGAGGGTAGAAATAGATAACTTATTGGAAAAGTTAAGTGTTCTCAACATGGCTGCTAATGAGCTAGTCGGATTTAACTAAAAATTGTTTCTATCATGATTCCGATAACGTATCAGTATTTCCAAATGTAAACTGACGGATACTCTAACTAACAAATCAACATAAAATCCTTACTATAACTCTATTTGGAATAATATGACTAATTCTATTAAGTGCCACTGCCAGAACTCTGATACCGATCAGATCAAAGCCTCAGACTTTAATATTAGTTATAGATTTCATGTATAAATACAAATCTATAAATAATACGTGAATAATAACAATTAAATGCAAAAGAATAAATTTAATATAGTTGTTCGTATAAAGACCTAAAAGTTCATATTATTTCAAATGGTTTGTATTAATGCAAATGTCGAAATTAAATCCAAAGAGATTGTCCAAAATTATTTAATTATTCATTATCCAATATATAATTTTTTACCAAAAACTTAATTATTTGGTTCCCTTCAATAGGAAGTATGGTTAACTTAATTTATAACACTAAATAAATATGCCTAACAAACTTCCAATTATTTTGTAATAGCTCCTCTGCGAGTTGGCCATGTGTTTAAAGGACCCTTACACATACATACATACATTTACATACATAGTATACATTACATACATAGTATTTATGTATGTACCCATGTACTATATAGTAAATGTATATATTTATAAACATACATACATACATATATACATGTAAAGAGCCCCGACTGAATTTTCGATTAAGCCAAATTTTAGCAGAATGATGTAATTTGAACTCCTAACACTTCAATTTGAGGCTCTGGATTTGAAGGAATAAGAATGTCATTGGGTCTGTGACTGGGACTCAGATTGGGTCTGAGCCACTGTACCTTTTGTACCATTTCCCTTTTCGCAATTCGAATTGAATGGGAAATTTTTGTTTTGTATTGTATTTTTGTAGGCATTGTATCGTATGGTCTGCCTGCCCTGCTCTCTTAATGACATAATGCGCCTTCCGCTCCATGAATTTGGTCTCGTTTGGCAACAGTAACTGATTTTTTAATTTCATTATGGTGCACAAAAGGCGTGCCATATAACGAATGTGACCTATGACTAAGGGGTCACCAATGGGCTGAAGGGCAAGAGAAACTCTGTGGTTGCTTCTTTCTTAACGGGCCTGGAAGAGAGCGAGGTTGATTTTTTTATACACAATTTCAAATTATTTGTATTGCAAAGCTTGTATAGAATAACCCGGCTCCGTCTGTGGTTCTGGTTGTGCCTCTGACTCTACGTTTTAGTGGAATGGATAAGAGAGTCTTTTTTGTGGCCTTCGGGGTGGTTTGTCCACCCACTGTATGTGTGTATAAGAAATGAGTGGGGTGTGTGGAATGCCAAGGGAGGGGGTTCGGAGTGGGTGTGGTTTCTAACGCCCGAAATGTCAGGCGCGACTGTGCGACGCCATTTACAAAGAAAAAACTTTGTTTTTTAAATAACACAAAAGAAAGCTAACCTATGCACGTGGAAGTGGGGAAAAAGATTTTGGCATACCTTAAAGGAGTTTATTAATATCCGAGTCAAACCAAATGATTGTTCTATACATTCATACACAAACATTTTGAATTCTTTTTCTCTCCCCAAAAGATTATCCTAGTAAAGGTTACCTATAGCTTTTCGAATTATCAAATTCCATTTGCTACTTTTAGTGGGCAGATGAAGATTTGATGTTCTCGCATCCGATCTGTATCCGGCTCTAGCCCTCTGCATGATACACTTTCATACATACACACATATGTATGTATGTACGTACATATGGACATATGTATGTATGAGTACGCAAAATGACTTCTTTCTATGTCACTGGCTGCTGGTGCTGGAGCACTGGCCTGTCAAATAGTCCGACAGATGGACATGTACGGTACTGAGAAGACCCTTTTGGTTTTTGCTTTGAATTCAATTTTGAAGTGGGAAACTGCTGCCTGCTGTCTGCGCCTGTGGCCCCCGTTCCATCACCAAGACCAAGTCAATGGAAAATGTCGACAATCACATAATGTGTCATTTAATAATCAAGCACAATAATAACGACAAGAAGGCATTATCGCATTGTGCAATGGTAGCGACAATATCGCCATTAGGCATAAATTTCATATATGTATGTATGTACTATATACATATGTATGTATGTATGCGTTTACATATGTACATACATATGCATGTGTACCATTATATACAGCAACCATTGGCATATTCAAACACACGCACACACACACTCACTTATGTACGATGACTCTTCTTTCATTATATCAAATGGAATCCCTGCGGCTGGTTATGGTTCTTCCTCCTCAACCGGCTTTTTCTTTCGTTTCCCATTCCTCCAGCTCATTGGAAATGGGAACAAAAAAAGGTTAAATAAACGTTAAATGAAAAATTCAACTCAATTGAATTCGTTAGCGCGAAATGTCGGTTCTCCTCCGATATCGACATTGTCGTAATACACATTCTCAACGATATGTATGTATATGTATATGTATATGTATATGTATATGTATATGTATATGTATATGTATATGTATATGTATATGTATATGTATATGTATATGTATATGTATATGTATATGTATATGTATATGTATATGTATATGTATATGTATATGTATATGTATATGTATATGTATATGTATATGTATATGTATATGTATATGTATATGTATATGTATATGTATATGTATATGTATATGTATATGTATATGTATATGTATATGTATATGTATATGTATATGTATATGTATATGTATATGTATATGTATATGTATATGTATATGTATATGTATATGTATATGTATATGTATATGTATATGTATATGTATATGTATATGTATATGTATATGTATATGTATATGTATATGTATATGTATATGTATATGTATATGTATATGTATATGTATATGTATATGTATATGTATATGTATATGTATATGTATATGTATATGTATATGTATATGTATATGTATATGTATATGTATATGTATATGTATATGTATATGTATATGTATATGTATATGTATATGTATATGTATATGTATATGTATATGTATATGTATATGTATATGTATATGTATATGTATATGTATATGTATATGTATATGTATATGTATATGTATATGTATATGTATATGTATATGTATATGTATATGTATATGTATATGTATATGTATATGTATATGTATATGTATATGTATATGTATATGTATATGTATATGTATATGTATATGTATATGTATATGTATATGTATATGTATATGTATATGTATATGTATATGTATATGTATATGTATATGTATATGTATATGTATATGTATATGTATATGTATATGTATATGTATATGTATATGTATATGTATATGTATATGTATATGTATATGTATATGTATATGTATATGTATATGTATATGTATATGTATATGTATATGTATATGTATATGTATATGTATATGTATATGTATATGTATATGTATATGTATATGTATATGTATATGTATATGTATATGTATATGTATATGTATATGTATATGTATATGTATATGTATATGTATATGTATATGTATATGTATATGTATATGTATATGTATATGTATATGTATATGTATATGTATATGTATATGTATATGTATATGTATATGTATATGTATATGTATATGTATATGTATATGTATATGTATATGTATATGTATATGTATATGTATATGTATATGTATATGTATATGTATATGTATATGTATATGTATATGTATATGTATATGTATATGTATATGTATATGTATATGTATATGTATATGTATATGTATATGTATATGTATATGTATATGTATATGTATATGTATATGTATATGTATATGTATATGTATATGTATATGTATATGTATATGTATATGTATATGTATATGTATATGTATATGTATATGTATATGTATATGTATATGTATATGTATATGTATATGTATTTGTATATGTATATGTATATGTATATGTATATGTATATGTATATGTATATGTATATGTATATGTATATGTATATGTATATGTATATGTATATGTATATGTATATGTATATGTATATGTATATGTATATGTATATGTATATGTATATGTATATGTATATGTATATGTATATGTATATGTATATGTATATGTATATGTATATGTATATGTATATGTATATGTATATGTATATGTATATGTATATGTATATGTATATGTATATGTATATGTATATGTATATGTATATGTATATGTATATGTATATGTATATGTATATGTATATGTATATGTATATGTATATGTATATGTATATGTATATGTATATGTATATGTATATGTATATGTATATGTATATGTATATGTATATGTATATGTATATGTATATGTATATGTATATGTATATGTATATGTATATGTATATGTATATGTATATGTATATGTATATGTATATGTATATGTATATGTATATGTATATGTATATGTATATGTATATGTATATGTATATGTATATGTATATGTATATGTATATGTATATGTATATGTATATGTATATGTATATGTATATGTATATGTATATGTATATGTATATGTATATGTATATGTATATGTATATGTATATGTATATGTATATGTATATGTATATGTATATGTATATGTATATGTATATGTATATGTATATGTATATGAATATGAATATGTATGTGTATGTGTAATACTATAAATAATTAATTTATGGCTCTCGGCCATAGCTCTGCTTTTTTTTATACATGCTTACTTAATACATATACTTTTCAGGATGTTATAAATCATAATCAAATAAATTAATAAGTAAAATAAAAAATTAAATAATAATTATTTTCCTTATTCTGTTTAGCCGTTTGAAATTTGATTGGCACAACACTCGTTGGCCAATCGCATACGCCATTATTTTGTGTGCTCAAATACTCAAATAGGGGGCTGTTAACGTAACAGATTTTGAAACGATGTAATGTTACTTTATTCGTTGACCTTTTAAATTTTGGTTTAAAGAAAAAAATGTAGTTTTTGTTTTAAACAATTTTTATTTCTAAAAAAAATTAACATGCCTTTTTGTTGCTATAATTATAATCACTAATTAAGTAAATGTTCGGTTCTTGTTTTATGTATTAAAATTCAACATGAAAACTTTAGCTGCATCAAACGTTAAACATTTCCTCAATTTTGAAATGGATTGAGTTTCGTGTATAAGTGTATAACAAGTTTTCATCTAACTTAATAACAAAGTTTTTCCAATATATTGCATGTATAAGTGTGTGTATGTGTATTGTAAAAAGCATAAATCCATAATTCTTAATTAATAAAGATAGAAAATATATTGAACACAACAAACCAGTTTAAACATTAAAAAAAATTGGCTAGGTTAATTATATGTAAGTAATTTTCTTTTAAATATAGAAAGAGAAGAAAAATGTACAATGAACAACAAAAAAATATTAAATACAGAACAAAGAATTATCATCACTTTGAACTACAAATTATTAAGGCTAAAAACTTAGAGAACGAAACTCTTACAAAACTTTTGTTCCATTATAACTAACTCTTTATCTGAATTGTATATATGTATTTATATGTACATATATGTAATTATTTATATGTTTGCTTTACTTTTCTGTTTATAACTATTTTTGTTGCTTGATTAGCTTTCGAAATTTGTGAACCTCATGGACGGATGTTATAAATCTGAAGTAAAATTTTGGGCGCACAGTTGAGAGCTGCCTGGAGGCTACATACAACCCACAAAGGCGTCAGCGAAGTCGGTTAAATGTGTATGGAAGATAATATGATAATAGGGATGACGCAGGATAGGACAAAGTGGGGAGAGTGGTTTGGAGGGCGGTGTACCCTTTTGATTGATTTACACTAAAGTTAACTAGACTAATCAACAGATTTGATTTAATTTGATTTTTGTACAGTGTATACATTGTATTATATTAGTACTTATGTAATGCTATATCATAGGCATCTAAGGCATAGTTTTTGTGTTTTTTTTTTTTTGTTGAAACAATAAAAGTCCATAATTTGCACTTTTGTTTTGTCGGTTACCAATTATTTACAACAATTTCGTATCACATTTGTTATCATGTTAGTTTTTTGTTTTACAAAATTTTTGTATCCTTATGCTTTTGCTTTGCGTTTACTTGTTGTTTCTCATTATTTTGTGGGCGTTGTATGCAAACTGTTGAGCAGCACTGTGCGAATTTTGTTCAAATGTTTTTCTGTTGTTGTGTGAGTTATGTTTTAATTACTTTAAATAAGCGCTAAGTAAAAGGTACGAGCATAATAAATGAATTTTGAATTCGTTTACTTCTTTGTAAGGTGTGTTTGTGTGAGTGTCTGTATAAATGTATATTCATATATATATATATATATATATATATATATATATACATATGTACATGTACATATATATATACATATGTACATATGTATGTGTATATAACCTGGCTATATGTACGTCTAAATGTATGACGTGTAATTATAACAATTTCTTCGTGTATATTTTGTTTTATATATAATTTTTTTAAAAAGGTTTGTATAATCAAACACGATGTTTTTGCATTTATATTTCTCTATTAAACTCTGAAAACATAACAAATTTAAAGCCAAGTTTGAAACTTACGATTCATTACGTTGCATTACGCTATATTACGAATCGCAATTTGCGCTTACGTACCAGTTGAACTGGCTGGAAATTATTGCCAAGTACTTAAATTCCTAAAATACCTACAACCTAATTACATTCATAATAACACTACATAACAGAATTCATTGTGGGAGAATTGGGCAAAAAGGATGTGAGGGATTTAGAGTCGGGATATCGCTTCTTTTCCTTATAAAAAGAGTAAATTGGATTATTAAGGGAAAGGTAGAATAGAGGGGAGGGGCAATTTTAGGTAACTACGTAGCTCTCATATTACTCATTTTACTTGATTTAAAAAATCCTTTAACTAGACTTAAAAATGATGTTTGTGTGTGTGTGTGTGTGTTTTTGTGTGTGTGGGTGTTGGATTCGTCTTGAGCTTTCTGCTCTGCATTCTGCTCTAGAACCGGCAAGACATTATTAATTACTTGCCGGCCAACTGTGGCTGCTATTGGTGGCTCTTGCTCAACAGATGCGAGTTGAACTCATAGACATTGTTAAGCTGCTCGCCACAGATGTTACACTTCCAGGGATTACTCTCGCAGTGGCAACCCTTGTGGAGGAAGTACAATGTCTCGTCGGGGAATTCAATGCCGCAGAAATGGCAGGTGAGAATTTGTTTGCGATTTATTACCAGGTCGCCATCCTGCCCAGTTGATGTGATGGTCCCATTGCAAATAGGCGTAGGGCTTCCATTACTTTGGGCATTGGGCGATGCAGCATCACCAACAGTTCCACTGCCACCATTACCAGTGCCTCCGCCACTTGCGTTGCCTGATGATCCGGATCCATTGCTCAGATTTTGGGGAGG
Source organism: Drosophila emarginata (assembly GCA_037075365.1). Classification (NCBI taxonomy): domain Eukaryota; kingdom Metazoa; phylum Arthropoda; class Insecta; order Diptera; family Drosophilidae; genus Drosophila; species Drosophila emarginata. The sequence continues at coordinate 7,258,785 of JBAMCD010000324.1, forward strand.
CAGCACATTATTGTTATGTTCCAGCGTAGTGGCGTTCCGGGTAATGCGATTGTTTGCCTTTGCACAAATTCGCCGCTTCAGATCTTCGCGGAGCAGAGATTTCAGTGGAGAGACCTGGAGGATTCATAAATCACATTTATGGTTTTAAAAAATTAAACATTTCTTATAATCACTTATAAGAGAGACTATTTCTATAATAAAATTGAGCATCGATAGGGATACAATGATCTGCGGATAGAAATCTCCTTCTGATCAAGAATCTATAAAGTAATCATAGATTTCTAACGGAATAAATACTTATTTTGAATACTATCGATTTGTGTATGACTTTCTAACTGTACTCTCCTTCCAATTGAGCACATTAGTTGCAAAGGTAATTGTATATTTACACTATTTTGCCTCTTCGTTTTAATTGTTTACTAACAACAGTTTAGTTTTAGTTCTACCTTGATTAGTGAAGTAATTCTGTTGCTGTTGATAATGTTGTTGTTGTTATTGCTATTATTATTATTATTGTGAGACGGGGTCTCTGTGTCACTACTAGGATCACTGCCATTCATATTAATCTGTTCCTTTTTATCCAGTTCGTCTTGCTGCAGGGGCTCCTATGGATATGCCAAAAATTATGAAAAAGACGATCAATATATTTGAATGAACCCACCTGCTTAATAGGTATAAGGCTAATTGAGGGCGTAATATGATTCTCATGATGATGAGGATGATGATGGTGGTGATGACTCTTCATGCTTAACGCTGCTGCTGTATTGCTGGATGTAATCGGTGTGGCCTTTGTGTTGCAATCCATAGGCAAATCCACTGGCGATTGCATCATCAAAGTGCGTTCTTTCACCTTTTCGCCATTGGTATCCAAGCTAACATTCGTTCCACTAATGCTCCCATTGTTGCCCTGTAATGCAGATTCACGCCAAACGCAAATCAACTAAGTTTTCTCATCATTGGAGATTGCTATTGAAAGGAGAATGACAATAACCAGGGGGAAAGCAAAACTTACATTAAATAGCTCTGTATTTCCGTTCTCGTTCAGTGTGGAGATCTCTACATGCGGTGTAAGAAAATGCATAGGAGGCGTGGTATTCTCCAGACTACGCATCGATTCACCGCTGTCGCTGGCTGCCGTCGGAGTCTGCTGTTGCTGCTGCGGCAGATGCTGGCCGCTTGTCACCTGTGTTGGAACGGAACTCATGGTTGGAGGCGGTACATAGCTGGCTGCAGCCGCTGCTGCAGCTGCTGAAGCTTGCGACTCCAGAGCGAGCAAAAGAGACGAGGTTCCACCTGGACCGGGGTTGTCCAGATCGATGCCATGCCGATTAAAGAAATGTATGCGCAATGACTTCATTGACCCGGCACGATAACTGCACAGCGGACATGTCTTGACCAGATCATGTTGTCCCACATGTTCATTTTGAAAGTGAGCACGCATCGCGATCTGACGCTGGAATCCGCGATTACAGATGGGGCAATGGTAGGGTAGCGTTTTGGTGTGTGTGGTAAAATGTTCAGCCAGATGATCCTTGCGAAAGAAGCGTTTCTGGCAAACACGACACTCGTACGGCTTCACTCCCGTATGGCGCATTTTGTGTCGTCGCATATTGGCTCCGTTAGAGAACTTCATATTGCAAACATCACATTCGAAGACCTTCCGTGAGCTGCTGTTACCACTTCCATTGCCTGCTGGCGAAGAGCTAGCGGATGAACTGGAGCCATTCCCATTGCCGTTTGCTAAACTCGTTGACAGGTCTGTTTTGCTGCTGCTGTTTATGTCCATGTGACTGAGACTCATATTCTCCGGTTCCTCACTCTTTAGGTGCACTGCGGCTGCCGCTGCTACTGCCTGTCCGGCAAGACATTGCACCACATGCAGCAGCAGGGAGGCCCGCGAACTGGTCTCAAAATTATCGCAACGTTCACACCGGAATGTTATGGGCGGGGAATGCGGGCCCGTGGTAAGATATGCTGGTGTCGGTGTAGGCGAATGTGATTCCACCTTCTCGGATTCCGATGCGGTAGCAGAAGCTGTTGCGGCTGCTGCTGCTGCTTCCTTTAAACCCCTGAGGGCCAAGGCATTGTGATGCAGCAGAACTGCTGTTGTCGGCGACATATCCACTATGAGTCCTCCAACACCTGCGCCGCCAATTCCTCCTCCACCTCCCACACCACCTGTTGCATCCTTCAGAGACAGCTCCATGCTGTTAGCTGCTGTGCTGATCGTCTCGGCCATCTGCAAATATCAAAATAGGGATCATTATATTCATAACCCATGCCACGCCCAAAACCCGTTGACAAGTCGATTTTCGTTTTCAGTTTGGATTTATTTTTCTTCTCTTTATTTTGGCATTTCAAGTGCTTTTACCTGGCCAACACTCCCCCCTTTTCCCCTGCAGTCTCCTTAAGACTCTAAAAAACCAAATCGGTGTCAAATTTACTGTTGCAGCGCTTTTAGGTAATGGTGGAAATCGGGCGCTCAATTTCTGCTGTGGGGGTTAGGCAAGCGGGGGAATTTGCCAAGAACCAATCCGCAACATTTTGACCGCATACTTGCCTCTTGCTGCCCGCCTATGGCTCTATGAAAATACCGAAGTTATTGAGGCCAATTACTAGTTAGTCTTGCAGGTGGGCAATCATTTGGATACACAGAGACAGTCACACAACGCATACAAAGGTTCAAACAGAACAACGAATTAGTGAATAAAATTGAATATCCAATTTGTAATTTTCCATCATTTGTCCCACTAACTAGATAAATGTGTTTCTTCCAAAATGATCTTCAAAATATCAACTCCTTAAATCACCAGACCACGACCCCTTTTAAGGAGAGTATCAGTTTTCTATTTTCTCAACCAAATTTCCTCTGTCAATAGTTCATTAATGATGTTACGTGACACTTCGTTTATGCGATTAAATGCTCCAGTCTTTAAGGTAAAGAAATGTAAATATTGATCAAGAACATCCATACTCAAGAAGGTTTTAAACGCTTTGTCAATTTATTACCTTTTTTCCATATGATTACAGGGAACTAAATATTCTATCTACCTATGTATATAAGCAGGTTTCAAAGATTGTCCAATTTATGAAAAATCGCTATGTATTTTATTTTAGTTTTTTATAACCATTTGTTATTAGGTCAAAAGTCGTTACTAGGTCGTTGATGAATACTATAATCCACCATCATTGAAAAGCTCTTCGTATCTCATTTAAAGCAGTAACCTTCAAGACATTTGCATTAGCATTAGTTGTTTTTGTCGCCGGATCATACAAAAGAAAGAAATAAAACTATATAAAACCATGGGGGCGACCTCAACCTCCGCTCTAAAGCTTCCCTATAAAGCCACCTAAAACTAAATTATATCTTTACATATACATATGTCTGTATTTATGTCTATACAGTGTCTCTGGTGTCAGTGATTTAAGCACAGATCCCATTTTGACAATTTTCATTCAAATGTGGTCCACTGTGAATCTCTAGGCCTATATAACCATGATACTAATAATTATAAATTCACTTTTTGTATACAACTGGTTTCTTTTGCATTTCAGCTTCTTTTTATAACTATGAATTTTGTAAACTTGTAAAGCTTTACGCACCGAGTACCTCAAATGATGACGATCATGAGGAAAAAACTTTTGCAGTTTCGGTAATTATGAGGCGCTTCGGCTTTGGCATTATAAATACCATATTAAGTCGTTGCCAACTAAATGAAGTCATTGGGTCAAGTTTTAAAGTGCAACTGGGTCATCATCATCATCAACATTCTCTGCCCAAACAAACCCCCTTCCCTATGCCTTTTGGGCCAACGATTAATCTACCTCTGCCGTTGCCGTTTGTGCGCTTGGCTTTGGGGTGTCACTTGGTTTGTGTGTTCCCAATTTCGAATACCCAAAATCCTCAAAAAAAAGTGGGAAATAGAAAATATAAAGCGACTGCTTTGCTCTAAAAAAAAAACCTTAAGCAACGACAGAATCAAGCGTACAAGGCGAGTGTCATAATTGGAACACTTTAAGAGCCCTTAACAACGTCGTCAGCAATGATAGACACGGAGAGTCCACGGAGCAGGTAAAAATGGGAGGCAGGTTAGATCAAACGCAAAGGCACATTGGGCCATGGATATTTGTCAAAGTAATCATGCAACCTGACTAAACTATGACTTCACTGAAGTCTTATTGAATTAGTGAAACCCCCTTTTTAGATTCAGCACTAACTTTCGTCCTTCAATTTTTGTTTTTGAAAGGGGAAAGATGAAATAATTCAAGAAAACTAATAGAACCAAACTTATGGTTTCAGCCCAATTTTAAATTTCTTAGTAATGCCGAACTATTTATTCCTCTTTATCGTCAACATTAGAAGTAGTCGAGCTTGGTTGGATATAGGCATATTTGTTTATGTATAAATATACCTACAGAATATAAAATACATTTCTACATATAATATAGTTGTGGGTTAAAGCACCTTTCGAACCAATGTACATTTGACTTATAGGGCAAATGACGATTCACATTCAACTAAAAGATATAATATGAAGAAGTATAGATATGTACATATGCATATATGTACATATACATACATATGTACATATGTATTATATATACATATACATACATATGTACATATGTATTATATATACATATGTATGTATGTACATACATAGGCACAATAAACAAACATAGGTACATATGTATTTTTATATGTGTATGTATATTGTACATATGTAAGTATGTATATTATTGCATTGACCCAATGCTTGGATTGTATCTTTTGCGCTTTGTTTCGTGTTGGATAATCATATGCAGCAGAGGTCCAATAAAACAGATTTGACCTTAACAGCATTTTGCCTACTGGTTTTCCATTCGCTCTGTAGATAAGGTATTGATAGATTTTTGGAGAAACAGAAGTTGGCGCAACGGGTAACGGAACGAAAGAAAAATGAGTCAGTCGGTCGATCGTTTGCGGGGCTTTAAGCAAATCAATGAGCGAAAAGCAACAACAACAATTGAGTGACATGTGCGTTGAAACGCGAACCAGAACAAAAGCAAGGCGAAATAAAAAAAAAAGAAGCGAACCAGACTATCTGGGAGAAAGGGGAGAAGAGCAGAGAAAGAAACAAACCACTTTCCACGGTGACACACTTTTTGCTACGTGCTCTTTTGCTTCTTTTACCCGATGCTCTTATTACAACAAAACGTTGGCGATGACGTTGACGGCGACTGCGACGCTACTCCCATAATAGAAAGTGGAACAGGAATTCTCCCCTGGTTCCGCAGACACTCCCGCCCAACAACAACCATAGGCATATCAATGCCAAAGAAGCGGGCACACGATGATTTCATTTTGGCTTTTGCAGTTCGGCCTCTTTGTCTGTCCACTTTCGGCCCCGTCCGGTAGCTCATTGCGAAACACTTGCTACAGCCAACGAGCAAATGACAAAAGTAACAACAACAGCTACAAATCTCGAGAAAAGCAGACGCCAAAAAAAATAGTTCAATGGGAGCCGAGCCCCAACAGCATACTCTCAGAGAGTGTAGGTAAGAGTGCTAGAGAGAGTAACTATAGAGAGTGTGGGAGAGTGAGAGCGCATGCCGAAATTTTTGTTTATGCCGCTACTTCTGGCTCTGGCTCTCTCTCTCTCTTCCTATGTGCAATTGCAAATTTATTAACATTAAGCGCGTGAATTAGTTTCTAATAGCCTTCCCCTTGCTACTGCTTCACCGCTCTATTCACGATTCTTCGTCCCACTGCTCTGATTCATATATAAGTTGCTCGCTCTGCGCTCTCTTTGGTATGTGGCACTGGCGTATAATTTTTTTTGTTGTGTTGACCTAATTATACGCTCACTTTGATTCACTTGATTTTCTCAGCTCACACAGGCACACGAAGACACAGCACTCACACAAACCGACATACATACATACATAGAGTCCAATGTTTCGTCACTGCGAAGTGAAGCACCAGCAACCACGGACAACAATTGCGGAGGCGTTAGCGGGATGGTTGGACGAACGCACCTACTAGGATTATTGGATGTTATTTGATTTCCACAAGGCACAAAAAATTGTAGAAAAATTATTTGGTCTACTCACACACTTTTTAAAACACTTTTTAGTTAAATTTGAGGGCTAACGGTAACTGCATCTCCCTCAATTGAAAAACACCCCCGACATAGAACGTTGCGACTATTCGCTATATTAAAAGGAACCTAGTAAATTTTTTTGATCATTGGGAATAGAAATTATATTCGATTCGAGGGGATGGGTTCGTGACGTATTTGTATACCCCACTGATACCGATTCCGAATTCGATTCAACATAGACGACGACGGCGAAGCGCACAAAACGATGAACTGAAAAACCAACCACAAAACTCAAACTGCAACAGCAATAGCCGCTGTCAGTGCCACTGCTGCTGCTGCCGTTGGTCTGGTTTGGTGGAAGTAAAAACAAACTTAGTCTGACTGTATATGTATCTGTTTTGTTTTGGGTCGGAAACGGCAGAGGCGGACTTTTAGGAGGGATCGCTAAATGAATTGGGTGTGGTATTAAAATGAATTAGGCATAAAAATTAACTATCAATTTGGGGTGAAAAATAGTTCTCATTTTACATATCTCAATTGAAATCAATTTGAATCAGTGTTTTGTGAAATTGAATCACGACAAAATAATTAATTGATAAGAAAGTAAGGACTTTAACAGAATTTATCAAAGTAACCGAGTCTAAATTGTTTGGACTCTAAAGCTTTAGGAAAAAAATGGAAAATGGAGTTGTATGAACCAACTGGTTTAACTTGTAACTATTTTTTAATTCAAAAATATAGAAAATAAATACCCTCAATTCAACCCCTTTTAGCAACTAACGCCACTGTTAGAGATTTGCCAATGGTTGGCGCTCACACATACACACACAGAGACACAGATCAGACGTAGCAGCACCAGCAGCATCTACGACAACAGCAAAGCAACGCAGTTGTCGGTTGGCGCAAGCAGCAGAATTTGAAATTAGGTCAACAGGTTTAGTTTGGTGGAGTGGGAGAAGGGGGGGCCTCAAGAGCATGCTGGAACTCTGTGAGACCCGAGATGATGATGATGGTGCTGGGCCTGTTTGGTGGTGCTGCTAATGTGGAAGTTATTGACTGCCTACGCCAGTTACTTGAGCATGATGCTGGTTGTCTTTGCCTTCGACCTCGGTTGTCTTGTGCTTTGACGTTACCGTCGTCGCATCATCATCACCCATACAGAAGCCAAAGCAGACAGCAACTGTAACGCCAACGCAATATGTGCGTTCAATTCATAGTTTTATTGCACCACACAGAGCAGAGCAGCAGCAGTTTTCAGTGTGGGTGAAAGGTGCATGCATTCACACATTTCCATGGCCGATATTTTTTGGGGTTAATCCACAGGGGTGCTCCTTTAAATCCATAATTAATAGGAACAATTTTGAAAATATCCAGTAGTTTTGTTTGATGGGATAATATTAGGTATGTACATTTTAAATATCTCTTTTGATAATTAATTATGGATTAAGATAATTATTATGGACGAACAGTAAATTTAGTTTTTATATAAATTATAACTAGCCTAGTGCAGCGCCCCTTACATCAAAAGTAGTCCGCCCCTGTCACATGCATAAATTGAGAACACACTATGCTTATGGCTGAAGGGTTGTGTCAGGAGGAGGTAAAGGGGTAGTAGGTAAGGGAAAAATGGTGTGCCAATTTTTTTATTATGCAGGCAATAGATAAAAGAAATCTCGGACAGTTGTGGGTGCAAATTGGCACAATTGTAAAACCAGTAACTGATGATTAAAATTAACTGAAATTAAGAGCAGCTTTAACTAAATCCAATCAATTACAATCATTTTAAAGTATATTTTATTTGCCACCATCTAATTTTTTTGCAAAGACTTAACAGATGTTCTTCTAACTTCATTTTGAAGTTGTTAAGTTTTTATATGTATGTGTGTGTTTGTATATATGTATGAATGTTTAACAGAGATTGCCACATACTTCTTAGTTTCTGTGTCACAATCACACAACAGACATTCACACACACACACACAATGTTAAAGAGGGGGAAAGAGAGACTGGGAGAGAAAGAGAGAGAGAGAGAGAGAGAGAGAGAGAGTAAGAGGGACAGAATGATGGAAACGTATGTTTGTAGTTGAGCTATAGGTGAGCTGCAGCCACCGCCACCTGCAAACAGATTAATCCCAGTAGAAATTGAAACTGGCTGCGGCAAGTTTAGAAACTGGTATAAAAATAACACAGACACACACACACTTTTAGTCATGGGCCCCATCGACCTTGTAGGAGTATAGTTTGTGTCTTGGAGCATGCCCGTAAACTGGGCCAACGTGATTGCAACTGAAATCAGGTGGGCGTGACGTAGGTAAATGTGTTGACCAATGTGTGTGTGTGTGTGTGTGAGTGTGTATGAGAGTTGATGTCTATGGGAATATTTTCTATCCTTGCCTCTTGATAATCCATAACATTAGAAATTCTGTCGCAATTTTCAGTATCCAAAATAGCAATCATTGGTGTGGGGGAAGCGGAAGGAGGAGCATACAATATTTCGTAATAATCTAACGAAATAACAAAACGAAAACGAAAAACTGAAATCTATAAATGAAAATGGATTTCTTAAAAGCAAGCCCGCCACCCCTGTAATATTTTTTTCTCATTTTGGTTCTTTCTATTTTTTTCTACCTTCAGCGCAGCTGGAATATTTCGCAATGCTCTCTAAAAAGCGTTTCAATTTGGCAATTTTTCGTTAAATTTCAAAATACCACAAGGTGCATTCTAACACACAAACACATCCACACACATACTTGCACAGACACCAGAACAATGCAGTTGAACGCTTGCTCTCTTACTTGTTTCTTAAGGGAAGAGCACCGCAATATGCTTAAAAATTGTCGTTTTTTGTATTTATTGTCTTAGATTTCGTTTCATATGTAGTTTTTCTTCGGAGTTATTCAACTAACCTCTCATAAAACACGAATTTATTTTATCTAGAACACAAAACAACACCAACTACACCAATAAGAAGGAACTCTTTAAATGAAAAGGTAAGGCGCAACGAGCAAAAGTGGAAGCTTAACTAATAATAACAACGGCAACAAGAATAACAATATTAATAATAATAATAAGATGATTAATTGAACGGGCAACGCGCCGTGGCCACATCCGAATAGGCCAAAAGAAAAAGAAACACTGAAACTACAAGCAATGGATCTGCGCGAGCGCCGCGCTCAGAAAACCGAAACAACTCAAGCGATTCCGATTCCTCAAGGCCTACACTATTTAGGCCAACAAATAATGTACCACAACGAGTTTTGTGTGCAGTAACAACAAATTTCTTGCAATTGCTGTATGTTGTTGCTGGTTATTTGTTAAGGTTCTAACCGATAAATACACATGCAAAGATTGAAAATTAAATCAATCTCCCAAACCGCTATCCAAAGGATGTAATATTTTAATTTGAAGACAATAATTTTTTTCTGATGAACAATTAAAAGGGAAGTTACTCTTAATGTGTACACCAATTGTCTAGAAATCCAACATTTATTATTAATTTATTAACGAATAATTTTTGTGAATTTGTATACATTGTACATATGTTTTACGTTTTTATCTTTCTTCTTTTATTTGTAGCTTTTTTACAGTCTTTCTTCTAATTGATATAGAGTATTTTAAAGCTGACGAAACTAACTTATAACCAACCCCGTGTTCTGCGTAGATGTCTGTTTAAAGACACGATTTTTAAAAAGGCGAAATGCTTCTCTTATTTCCTTAATGTATTCAACCGGCGTGTACCCGTTTTGTTGTTGTATATCTGGGACAGAAATATTAATACTTTATTATTGGACACGTTTACCAAATACCTACTAAAAATAGCCCTATTTATGTTTTTGAATTGTTTAAACGGTTCCTTATTACTGAATCCTTCAAAATTTAACTGCATCAAGAGTTGCTCTTCGAATAGCAAATGAAAGCGTTTATTCAGTGGTTGAACGGCTCCAGTTGGTTTCAAAATCTGCGTCATTTGTGAAATCTGTAATAATATATTAAAACTTAGAAGTACCGGCCAAATTCTTCATTTGTCAAGCGTAAGTAGGTTATATATTACATATTCATTGTTAGTTTCCGCAAGGGCTTCGTCCAATAGCCATAAATCATTAGTGTTTTTAAGGGGAAAGAAATCAGATTCTCGAAAAACGGGAGAATCCGGCTTACTGGGATTCCAAGACAACATTTTCAAAATTTCACTTTGATTGGACAGGACAACACCGATCTTCCTTTGAAGTTTCCTTAATGACCTTAACCTTCTTAGTTTCTTAACAACAGGCCTTATATCTTCACACCTCTTAGCGCCTGCCTTTCTATTGTTAACGAAAGATGCAAATCTGCTGTTGTACATCGCTCAACTGGATTTTAGATAAGCAAAAATTGTTAGTTATATTGAATGAACAGTTTATAAGATTATGCATACTTTCCAGACACTGAAATACAGCATAAGTCATAGACAATATAAATTCATACAAAAAGTCCAATTAACATAAGCTTCTTAAGATTTTTTGTGAAGAATTTTCTTTTATCTAACAACGCCAGCAACAGCAAAACTTTGGAAGCAGCTGATTGTATTTTTACTTTACATAGTTATTTAAACTCGCCAGAAAACATGTAGATAGCCATCTGCCCGAACATGTAGTTGTGTTATCGACAGTGTGGGTTTCTCGTGCTTTTGTTTTGCAACACTGTTTTATTATAAGTGCGTTTCTCGGCGCATTTGCAGGTACTGATTTTGTGCGAATTCGTTTTTAATTTACTGCAACTTAATATAGCGGATTCAAATATACCAAATCATTTTTAAAGTATAACTAAAAAGTGTGTGCTTGTTTGTGTAGTGTTTTTCATATGAGTTTAGTTTTCTTTCTACTTAAAAATTGAAACTGAAAATTCGAAGTTTGTCGGCTGCCTGCTGTCTGAAAAGCGGCGGCAGCGACAGCACTAATTACTTGGTTCTGTTGGTTTATATAAGTGTAAAAGAGATGCCACTAGTGTGTGATATTAATGGCGTCGTGCACATGGCCAAATTTTGTTGCGTTTGATAGCTGTCGAAAAGTGGTGTGTGAGAGAGGAAGAGGAATTCATGTAAATAATTAAGGAGAACGCCCCCATAACGATAATTTGCATTAATGCAATAACCATCCGTTTACCGGTGTATTGCATGCGGAATTTTAATTTGTGAAACTGTCAATTGAAAAAAGATTCTCAAACATTTTGAATGTGTCCGGTTTTTCAATTCCGCTTTCGTCGCATCATTTGGTTTTAATGCCCTTTCGCACAAACTCAGTGTTGCCAAATGTCTCGTGCCTACGACACCCAGTGCTGGTAATTGACAAAAGCCGAAACTGATTTGCTTATAATTCAAGAGATTATAAAATTACGTGGGCATAAAATTCGAATAATTTAATACATATTATGTTAATCGCTTATGAAGTTACCAGATTCTACGAAAAGTTGCTAAATATAAGCCATCGATAACTATCGATTACTCTCGATATCGCCTGTGAATCAAAAGTTTATAAATCAATTTTTTGTGTATGCAAGGGTTTCTTAATTTATAATTGCCAGATTGGGACTGGGATAAAACAGAAAAGAATTGAACTAAAATTGACCCCTCCTTTCCAAATTTTAAAGAAACAAAATAACAAGAAAGGCTTTGACAATATATTGGATGTGAGAATTGGTCGATGAATGTGCAATGACGCGACATCAGCGCGTCGGCGGTCTAGGATTGCGGTTTATAATCAAAGCTTTGTGATGTTGAAAATGGACGGTTTTCCAGTGTAATATGAAAATATTTGATTTTAACATTTTAGTGAATACACCAGTTTGGCAATGACAATCTTCTTTTCAACCTTAAGGTTAACTGCTGTCGCAAAACGGTTTTCTTTTACCTCTCCTCTACACCTCTATTCGTAGAGTTTTTTGCTTTGTTTCTGCGTACGACTCTTCCTCTCTATCTTGTTCTCTTTTCCTTGCCGTATGCGCTTGTATGAGTGTGTGTGACTTCATGCTTTTCATTCTCTTTGATTAAATGTACATTGAACTCAGCTGGCGAATTCTTTATTTTTACTTTATTATTATTATTCCCCTGTTTAGGCAGGTAACTACTTAAATTTATTTATCGATCTTTCTTTTGTCGGTTTACTACAATTTCAGTCGGCTTAGAGTTATATATAAACAATTTCCAAAATTCTCATACTCATTTCAATCCCTCAGCTAATTTGTATATACAGTGTACATAGAGATGAGCACACAAACTCGTTCAGGCGGTGGAGGAGGAGGCGGTAATCGCACTCAGAAAAAATCAAATTCCGCTAATACTGGTGGCCATCATCATGATGGAGCAGCTTCACATCAAGCAGCCACAGTAGCAGAGAAGAAACAGCAGCAGACAGAGAAATCAGAGAAGGTGCAACCTAAGGCCACCACGGAACAGTTGCGGATTGCTCAGATAACCAATAGCACAACAGAGGACCCTCAGATCAACGAGAAGGTGACCCTCTTGCTGACCATGACTCAACGTTCCGAGGAAGAAGTCTGCTGCGCTCTCAATGAGTGTGACTACGATTTAGAAGCAGCTGCCAATTTCTTGATCGAAATTTTGCCACAGGTCGGTTAAAGAAGGAGAATTCTCTGATTACAAATATTTATTATAACTGTCCGTATCCCACTTCTCGTGTTACAGGGCGCCTTTGCAAAGTACGAGAAGAAACGCAAGAACAAGGCTGCAAATGCCTCTGGTGCCGATGGCACTGTGGGCGATGGAGATTGGGCGGATGGCAATGCAAATGCAGCCGATAGGCGTGAGAAATCTCGTAATCGCAGTGCAAATCGCGGAGGGCGTGGCGGCACTGACAGTCGTGGCTGTAAGTCTCACCAATTGTTTAAAACCGGTAATCTTTTATTTACAAAAACATATTTAAATTTGATTTAGTTTTTTAAAGCAAAATAGTCAATTTTTTATACCCTGTACCCATAGGGTAAAAGGGTATATTATAGTCGCTAAAATGTATGTAACAGGCAGAAGGAGAATTTTCCGACCCCATAAAGTATATATATTCTTGATCAGTATCAATAGCCGAGTCGATTGAGCCATGTCCGTCTGTCCGTCCGTCCGTATGAACACCTAGATCTCAGAGACTATAAGAGCTAGGGCAACCAAATTTGGTGTCAACATCCGTCTGTTGTGTAGACAGGTTAAGTTTGTTTCAAATTTTTGCCACGCCCACTTCCGCCCCCGCAATTTGGGAAAAACCTATAACTAGGGCAATATTAAACATATCGTATTCTTATTTGGCATGCACATTAATATAGCCAAAATGCACCAGCTGACCGAATTTGACCGAAATCGGACAATAATTTCGGAGATATACGTAGTTCCGTTTTGTACTGAAACGCCCCATGCAAAATGGGCTGTTAAGTGTGAGCGAGATAGCATGCGTTCGCTGTTGCTGCATGGCAAGCAGTGCAGTGTTGCTGCATGGCAAGCAGTGCATGCTAAGAGAATTTTGTAAATTGATAGCGATTTTGATTATTTTTGACTTTATGGGGTACTTTTACTTGGTACAGGGTATACTCAATGTCGGCAGGGACGACTTGCTTGCTTCATTTAAAATTATTTTTTGTCTGTTGTATTTTGGTTTAGTGTCGACCTTTGAATAGAAATGGTTTCACTACTAATGCAGACTAAGTACGGTTACTGAAACAATATAAGTTAAAAAACTAATGTGTCTACAGTGTTAAAAATATGTATTTCAATCTGTAAATGGGCAATATTTAACTTGCGAAACACGATATATAACTAATATTTACTTCAACTCAAATTTTAGGGCGTGGCAGAGAGGCCCGTGAGAATGAGCGCAATACTCGTGAATCTCGCGGAGGTGGTGCTGGCGGCGTCGGTGATCGCGGTGATGATCGGGCTAATGACAACTATCGTGGACAGCGTAATGTTGGCAGAAGTGGACCCGGCGGTGGAGGGCGTGGTGGTGGCTTTGTCTCACGATCAGGTCGTGGAGGTGGTCGTATGGGCGGACGCAGTGGTGGACCGCGTGGTGAACGGAGCGGTGGTGGCGGCTACGGTGCTGGTGGCGGGGGACGAAGCGGTGGTGTTTCCAACGAGGATCACCATGAGGTGGAGTTATGGGATAATACCATTGCCCAGAACGCTGAGAAGCAGCAGCAGTCTCACGATGATGCCTGGGGTGATTGGAACAACGAGGAGTACGAAGGTTCATTGAAAGACAGTAAAGTGTTCACCACCAGCAATTTGACGACGCAGACGGCGGCCAGTGTAGTAAGTGGCGAACTTTCAGCGCCGCCAGGTCTCGAGCCTCCTAGTGGATCGGTCGAGGACAGCTCTGGTAGTAGTGTACCATTGGCAGTGACACCGACCTCAGCTTTATCGGGATCAGCAACAACACCACTCTTGCAGTATAGCGCTGCTGTTAGCAATCCGCCGCCGCAACTGCAGGCACAAAGCTCTGGGAATGTTGGTAGTGTGGCGGCCAGTACCACCCCATCTTCGTCGCCGTTTGTTTCCACCGCCTCAGATACATTCTCAAGCGCTGTTTCGGCAGCAGCCACTTTGGTGCAGCAGGCTCAGCTCCAACAGCAGCAGCAGCAGACGACGCCGATTAAGCCATCAGCAACGCTGTCAGCGGAACAATCTCAGTATTTCAATTCTCTATCGTCACAGGGTGGCAGTCCGGGCACATCCGTGTCAGTTGGGCAGAATGTCCCAGTCTCCGCCGCCTATAGTGGTCAGTCGGGCACACAACAGTACGCTTCCAACTCATATGCAAATGTGTTTGCCTCAGCTCCGGGCACCCCGCACGATCCTAACCAGCAGCAACCACAAGTTCGAAGGGCACGTGTAAAGTTGCCGCCTCCTTCGAAAATTCCTTCGAGCGCTGTGGAAATGCCTGGCGACAATGCCCTTAATAATATTGGTTATCTCGACGTTCAGTTTGGAGGCCTGGACTTTGGTCCTGACGACAGTTTCGATGCGTTGCCGGAGAAATTTAATGCGCCCGGTGTTGCTGTAGGAGTTGGTGGCATTGACACCCAGCAACAAGTGCAAGTGGACGACTATCAAAGCAAGTCACAACAGCAGCAGTCGGCTTTGGCAGCAGGATTACAAAGTTCGCAGATTGTAAATAATATTTGAAACTGTTTTTTTTTTTTTAACTCTGGTTTATTTTAACGTGTATCCTTAAGTTGCAGGGAGATGCCTTAAGCTCGGCGAGCTATGCAACGCGCACCGGAACACAACAGCAGAGTTCTGGGTCTTCTGTAAATCCTGCCACGAACACTTTAGATCAACTGACTAAGAGTGATCCCTATGGCCAAGCAGGTGGTAATAGCAGCGCTGCTGCTGCTGCCTATGCCTATCAAACAAGTGCGAACAACAAAGCCAACAATGCGTATCAGAGTACGCAAGGTGTGGGTTACAATAGCTCTAGCTACACAAATGTCCAATCTTCGGTCGCCAGCTATCAGCCTCAGGGATACGGCTCCTATCAACCAAATGTGGTCAATTCCTATCAGCAACAGCAGCAACAGTCTAGCTCTGGAGTCGGGCCAGGTGCATCGGTCAGCGGCGTGGCTGGCAGTGGCGGATCTGCAACGCAAAACATTCCGGTCGGTGGTGGCAGTGGCGCCCAGAATAGCACCAGGTAAGTTTTGTTGTGACAATTCGGCAATAGTTAATGTTGGCGCGATTTCCAAGTTTATTTTATTTTTGTTTTCTGTAACCAACAATCGAATCTGCTTTTCTCTAACCACTCCACATCCAAATGCCTAATAACTCCTCCCTGATCATTTGCATCAATTAACAGCGCCAATGCGAGCTCTGCATATCTTACATCGGGTTACTCCACGCCACAAAGTGCTTACCAGTCTAGCCAAAGCGTATATGGCAGCACTGGTCTCTCCAACAGCGGGTAAGAAGTTTTCATTATCTTCTGCTTCCCCTTTTTATAAAATGCATGCTAATGGACTATTTCAAATTGCAAATTGGTGCGACATTTGTTTTTCGACAGTTCAAATATCAAAATATATTTTTTTACTTCACATAAACTCTTAATTTGAACATTTTGTTAAACACCAATTCTATAGGAATAAAGCCATTGTTATTTGTAGAATCGGAAAAACATGCCGCACCAATTCAAAAAAATTAGGATTCTTGAATTTAGCTTAGCTCTATATATATACACTGCGCGTCATCAGGTTAGCGCCCCCTTTGCATTCTTCGTTTAAGTTGATTATTTTCTGAATCAATTAAATGACAGTCTTACAATTTTTATGCAATAAACTTTCAAAAATTATTGATAAAATAAGATTAAATTGCCTGTTGTATCTATTAAGATAAAATGTCAATAATTTTTTTTAGAAAAGGTATATTATCGTGTTGATAATACCACTTCAGATTCCCAAATGCATCTTCGAGTTGGGGAAATGCAGTTTTTAAAACGTCTTTGTAGTTTTCAGCATTCATGCGCGATGTTGAGAGTTACAATTCGCAGGTGCTATGGTAAGGGACGGCTCCCCACACCATCAGACCTCTAACCCGGCTGTGAAGGAGGTCCAAATGATGCTCCTTTTTACGGAGATCATGAAAATAATAATTAAAGTCAACAAGACCTTCAAAATTAAATTTTTTTCATCTGAGAAAACCAGGTGCTTTCACTGAGAAGACCAAGTCATACGCACTCTGGCAAAATTAGGGCGAGTGTTTTCCGAATGTGATTGAGTGGGGGTTTTTTCTTTCATTTTAGTCGCTGCAAGTGTTTAGCATTCGGAATAACTCTTTGTAGTGTTGATAAGCTCGCTTTAACACTGCATTATTTTTTTATAATGGCCGTCGTGTCATGCGAATTTTACGCTTCCCTTGGGATTTTTCTCTTCTCTGCTTGCGAAACTACCCGACTGTCACTCTCTATCATTATTTCTATATTTTTCTTTGTTCCGAATAAAATTGGATACTTTTTTCTGTGTTTAACCGTTTTTTGAGCTATTTTATGTAGAGATAGACCCAATTCGGAGAATGCTTCAATCTTCGATTTTTCTTCCAAAGATGAAATCTATTTTTGTCCCATTTTAAACAGTAAAGTCAAGAATATTTACTACTAATGATGCACAAAAAATTTGGTGATCGTTGATGGCAAATTAAGCGAGATAACTAAAATTGCAGTTGGGGGCGCTAATCTGATGACGCGCAGTGTATATTATATATATCTAGATATTTGTTAAGCAGAGAGCCAGTGTAATATAGTACAAATAATGGTATCTTCTTAATTTGAATTAGCCCAGTCAGTCCAGCCATGTCCGTCGGGCTTCTTTTTTTTTTTGCGTACTACCCTCTTTGTTTTGTTTATTTGTCGTACTTTGTGATGAACATCGGTATCGGTTAGACATTCCAAACGTCCGAATAATATGAATTTTCAATAACAAAAAAGAAAAATTAATTATTTATTTTTCCTGTCTGACCAGCTAAAAAGGGAGGGGGTTCATGGGGGATGGATACAATTTACTTGTCATTTCCTGTACTTTCCTGTACAGACTTTCCATGCTTAAAATATCTACTGGTCGCGGTAGTCTCAAATATGTGTGAGGCTCTTTTGCTCTGTTCTTATGTTTACTTGTTTGTTTTGCTTTGCGGTTCCTTGGAATCTTTAGGTTTGCAAGCAGCGCAAGCAATACTTCGTCACAGTATGGCAATTTTAGTGCAAGTGCCAAGCTAAAGGATGCTTCCACGACTGGTGGTGGCACGCATTATGACAGGTAAGAGAGAAAAGATGTTTTGTATTCTAAATAACCAGTTGGAGTTAATTGATAAATAAACAAATAATTCAACCTCTGGCCTGTTTTTGTTGCAGTGTTTCGACTAGTAGCGGTGTGAGCAGCAGCAGTGGAAGTACTGGCAACGGAGCTGGAGGTGTCGTTAGCGGACCGACGGGTGCTAACCAAGCGGTGGTGTCCAACAGTAAGTTGAAGGAGATGTAGAAAGGAAATTAATCTTGTAATTTATATATCTACCCGTTTATTCTTTTTCATATACAAACCAATAATTATTTAGCCAACAATAATGTGAGCGCTACTAGCACGACCAATAGTGCCACGACCGGTGTCAATAACAGCCAGGTCGTCGGGGTCGGTGTTAGCCAAAGTGGCAGCGCTAGTTCTCTAACAGGTGTAAGTAGTGGTGTTGTGGGTGTTGCCGGAGGGTCAACTGTTGGTGTGGGCGTCGGAGTTGGCGGCAACAGCAACAATGCAGGCTCGGCAGTTACGCAAACCTCGGCCGGAAGCGTACCCGTTTTAGCCGCTCTAACCAACAAAAATAGCAGCAGCAGCAACAGCAGCGGCGCAGGCGCCACAACAGCGAACAGTGCTGGTGGTGCCGGCAGTAGTAGCGGCACTGGAACTGGTGCTGGTAGTGGTGGTGGAAGCGGCGGCGGCATGGTGCCCACCAACATCCAAATGGTTAGTCAATATATTCAGACTGGATTGCCATGCTATCAGCATCCAGTTTATTCCTACGAGGAATTACAAATGATGCAACAGAGAGTGCCACATGTGGTGAGTTCATGGAGAAAAGCAAAACACAAACCAACCAAGTAAAACAAGAACACAATCAAAAACCATCAGCCAACATTAAAAATCAAATAGAAACACAAAAAACAAAAAGAATTCAAAACGATCAATTAATGTATGTAATATTCGAAATTCCATTATTGGTCCCATAATAACAATAGCACCAAATACTTGGTAGATTGATAACAATCAGTCTCATATTCCAGCTCATGTTCGCCCACACTCCTGTATGGCCGATGAATTTCGCTGTACACACATATGTATATATATTGGCTTAGGCAAAAAAGAATATCGATTAGTAGGGTTATTTTTATTTAAATATATCCAAAAAATTATTATGTGATATTATTTTATTATCGGATAACTTTGACCTGAAAACTTCATCCCAAAACATAATCACAATGAATTGTAACAAATCCTTTTACAACGCATCCCACTGACTTAAATTCTCAAGAAGGTTAAGATAATAATAGTTCGACAATCATGCAACGGAAAACTATAACTTGAACCCATACACAATCTCCATAATCCCACGCAAAAGACAAAGGGTTAGTTAAAAATAAGATGTTTTTTTTTGCCGAAGCTAATATTTATGTAGATGTATATATACATACGTACACATTTAATATAAAACTAAAAACGATTTTTGTGCGTCTCTATGTCACTGTGTACGTGTTTTTTCCTTAATTGTATACTAATGTATATTTTGACATATATGTGTATATATGCTTATTAATATATTTTAGTAATTATCACAATTTCTTTTCATTCCAATCTTTTTAAATTAATTGTCGAAGGTCCAAACAACATCAACTCCCAAATGCATATATTTAGTTATACATTAATTCAATACACTTTTCCGCTTTATCACATCAATCATATTTCAAGGTATTATAATCAATTCCAGGTCCAGCTCACATCCATGCTTCTTCCTCTTGTTTGCTTTTGACACTCCATTAAGAAACTAATTGGCAATTCTTCTCTCGCTCATTAAAAAATAAGCTTTAACTAACATAAACGAGAGGTTTTTAAAATTACAATTTTTTGAGATTCAATAATCAATTCTCCTTTCACCCCCTCCCCCCCACCACAGCCCGACAATACTTTATATCCAATAACTAAAAAGAGCCTAAATTTTAGACTGTACAAAAACAGTTTTCGTATTCAAGTTGTATCATATTATTCATAAGTGTTATTGTTAAAAACGACATAGCCGGACAGTTAAAATGACAAATAGTGATTTTTAAATTGCAAATAGTGATTTTATTGGATTTATTAAGCTCGTACCAAGCAGATTAAACGAATTTTTACCGTCATTATTGTCGAAGCTGCAAAACTGTGTTAAAATATTTAAAATATACATTTATATATTTATCTTTTTGGATTTGTCTAAGGATATAAACATTTTGTCGGCCTGTGTAATTCATAATCTTTGACATTACTAATACTCAAAAATTGTAAATTTGACAATCATCATGTAATCATACAAGCTATATATTTTTATTTCGTTTTGTTTTTCTTGTAAATACCTTAACCGTGTCACTTGTTCGTGTTTTCAGTAGATATAGCTGTTGAGAATTTACTCACTATTTGGAAATATTTGTCTTTAAATATATTTAAACTCATATATTTACATACCTTTGCAGCAAGGATACTATGATCTGAACTACACGCCAACTAGTTTGGGTGCTGGGCGCGATAATCTCGGCTCAGTGGCGTACTCAACAATGACTGATGGACGTTTCGCACGCACTGATAACAACTCCAGTCCAGTTAGCAATGTGAGTTTGGAGAACACCCGAATCATGACCGTTTTCAATGTATATCTAGTTTCGCCTACTTTTCTTATTGTATTTTGATAGTTCCTAAATCAAATTACAAAAAGCACAAGCTATTTTAATTTCGTTCGTAAAATAGATAAATTGCAGCGTTTGTGTTTTTAATATCGTTTCCCAAGGTAAAATTAATTTCTGATTTCCTTCTTGTCTCGAAACGCCTAGGTGTCTAGCACAATGTCGCAACAAGCAGGCTCCAGTGCGCCCATGTTGAATGTTCCTTATGCCTATTTTTATGGTGGCAATGTAATGCCTGGCGGTTTTCAATATGGCACTCCTGCTATATACCCAGTAAGTTCCCTTAACAGGCACATAAATAAATAAATAATATTTACATTTATTTCCACAGCAACAAATACCAGCGGCAAATACCGCCTCAGGAGGACAGTTCCCGAAGCCCTCATATAGCGCAGGCTATGGGTCAACTAACTATGATACACTCTCACAGACCACACAGGACTATAACAAGGGCGGATACTCGTCAAGTGTAAATCAGCAAAGTAAAACGCAAACTGTTTCCAATCAGCAGCAGACAGGGACTAGCTCTGATCTGACATCGTCGATGTACGGCAAAGGGCATGTGGCGCTAAACAAAGTTAATGTAAGTATCAGTTACTTAGAAATTGGAGTTGACCTGCCACAATTCTTATTTTGCAGTCATATGAGAAGCAGAGTTTCCATTCGGGGACACCACCCCCATTTAATATGGCCAACACACAAACAGCTGGAGGCACTTCGGCCCAGCCATACGGCATGTATTTACCAATGCCAGCAGCCGGACATCATAATATGATACATCAGCCCATACATCAGGTAAAGCAAGAAGAAATGCACCTTCAAGATCAGCAAGTTCAAGTTGTCTATGGGCAAATGTGGCATAAACAAACTGATGAATATGCCACCGATACTTGTGCTATTCTAAATAATGGTGCTCACAATTGCGATGGTGTTGGTGGTGGGGGAATTGTTCATAGTAATAAGGTGGATGACTTTGAGCAAACTGTCCACAGATACATTCAAGACGATGTAAATGGCATAACGTTTTTTGCGGATTGACCAATATTTAAAAGTCTATTTTTCATATTTTCATTTATAAATTCAACTTTCTAATTTTGCATGATTTGAAGATTATTAGTATTATTGTCAGCTTAATGATACTGTTATTATTTGGTTTTGTGGGCTATGTAAATATGATTTCTTGTCTTCCTTGCATATGTGTATTTAAGACATTTTATTAATCCACATATGTATATCTATTACATCCTGTTTCTCTTGTGGAGAACTTTTCATTATAATTTCATATTTATTATTACATTTTTGTTTGCAGCATTTGGTTTTATGTTAATAACGCTTCGACCACTACATCTATAACACCTGTGATGTAAAATACTAACCCATTCTTCGAGTAACACCACATTATCACGAATATCCAAATTAAACTCATTCTCATAAATACTAAACATTGCAGTTTGACGGCTAATTTGTTGTACCCTTGCAATAATAATATCTAGGACACCTTCTGTCTTAAACAAGCACACAATACTCCTTTCTCAGATTGGAAGTTTCTAGCGTCAAAACGATAGGCCAATGACAAAATACAAATTTGCAAGGGTATAAAAAACTGGCATAGGTGCTATTTTATTTTTCAGTTTTTCTTTTAAACTGCAAACTAGCAAATTCGATTATTCTATAGCCTCCTGTATATATATGGGGGGTTTGGAGAATCTATTATTCTCCGTTTCTTTGTAAATTTGCTCAATTTTATCCCGAGGGAAAGCTTAGCTAAAAAAAAAATGCATGAAAATGTTCTCGTTATTTCTCTTGTTGCGCCGACTCTTTTTATTCTTTATAATTTCTTTTGATTTTTTTATTGGGACATCATTAGATGGACGGCAGGATTCATAACTCATCCCGCCGGGTAAGTTTCTTTGTTGTTTGCAGTTTGTTTAGATAATTGTTTATTTCGTTCGTAAATTGTTCACATAGATAAATTATAAATTAATACTCACACATTTACTAACCCAAATTTTATTATTATTATTTTTTCTTTTATGTATATATATTTAATTTATAGGATGATATTAGAGTTTGTGTTCTTATTCAAGGATCATTGGTTAGATTAAAACAAATAATATTCATCGGCATCATGTCGGGAGTATAGAAATATATGTATAAGCATCTTATGCTAACCCACAATTGTATATATCGATATATATCTAAAAGGACTCAGTTATACTCTCCTGTTATGTTTTCAATTTATTTGCTTTGTTAAATTCATCAAATAATTTCTTTCACCAATCTAATTTGCAGGACTCAAACAGCGGTGGCCAGCGTCAACAGTCAAGTAGCCAATCGAAGTCGGCTGGCAAGCAAGGTTATTCACCCTCATACTGGACCGGACAGAACTAGCTTTCGGAGAATACAATTTGGCGCCCCCTGCAGATAACATTGCAGGCGAGTGGCGCTAGTCGAGCGAGCGAATTTTATAGCCTTCGCGCCACAAACACTACCACATCCACGCCCATTCACCTTTTTAACAAGAAAACGTTTCCTATAACCCATACAACCACCACCGCAGCAGCCGCCAATGAACCAAAAGCAACAACTTGCACAGGAGCAGCAACAAATCTAGCCGTAGCCACAACATTTGCTGCAACGCCCATCCCCAATCAGCTATTAATGCTTGTTAAGGAGCAATCACATAAAGTCGCTAACGAGGAAGCAATAAACGAGGAGCAGCATTCGTCGGACGATGATTATCTAATGTATGAGAATAAAGGATCATTTTTTACCTAATAAGAGTATGAGAAAGAGATGGTATTACAACAAACATGCACTACGCCTACTCTAGCTCCTTCCGTCTCTCTTCATTGTGCATATATGTAATATGTATATACATATGAGATGGTACATTTGATTGAAAAATACGGAAAATTGTCACACTTTTTGCACCCTCCAACACACACTACACCCACAGAACACAGCAACACCCGCATAAATATACCAATTACCATTTCATACAGATAAACTTACATAGATTAAAGGCGTAAAACGATTTAAACAAAAAAGATGAAAAGAAAAATAACAGATTTAAGTGAAAAGTAAATTATAAACTATATATATATATATTAAAGGAAAAACAAATACAAAACGTAACGTGAATGAGAAAGAAAAAGAAAAACGAAAACAAAAATAATTATTGTAATCGGTTTAAACTTATATGTATAATTATAACCTTAATATTTAAACTAAATACAAGAAAAAAAGATACGATTAAATCCAAACAAAATGGAAGAAATATTCACATTTTGTGAAAATTAAATATTTGTTTGACAGGTGGGATATTGAAAGAAATACCTTTTAAAACTTCCATTTCAGAAATCAGAGACTTATACTCAAAAAACAAATACGAAAATGCTACCAAATCTAAAGCACAGGAATTGTTGTTAACGAAGTCTCTATAACTTTAATATGTAATCAGCAGGTAAAAGAATAATGAATCAGATCTTTTCTCGTTTCGGGATCGGAATTGAAACAACTTATTCGGAATGAAATTGGTATCAAGCATATTTATTTTAATCTGTATTCTCATCATTGTATTCTCTCCGTCGGGTAGAAAAAATTAAATGTAGATGTCGGTGGTATATCTATTCCAGTTCCTTTCGTATCCGTTATTTATTTCTACATAGTTTTAATTTTAAACTACAAGGATATACAAACTTCAGCAAATCCGAAGATATCTTAATAAACAAATGGTATTTTTTATGTGTATTGTTTGGTATTACTATTCCTTGGAAGCACTTCTACATATGTATAATTATTATATATGTTTACTTATGTGGTGCTGAAGTAATTTGATCTTAACGAATATGTTTGGAAGTATGAATATAATATATCCATGGTTGGTGTCGACACCATGTTCTATCTCTGGGTTACAAACGTCTAACCTATTTTAAAATAAACCAAGGGATTGCAACCGACTACCGTTAATGAAACACGAACATATACAAAACCGCTTTATTCTTGATTAATATACAGGGATACATACGAGTCGTTCAAACATAGTTAAACACAAATCATGCAGAACATGATAGTATAGTGATTTGCACTATTGGCTGTGCAATAATTTATTAAAGTCTGCATAAGATGACTCCAAATCAAAAAGAATTTGTCGCACTTGACTTTCGCTTAATTCATCAGAAGCTTGCATTTCGTTTAAACTGGACAGCCATTTCTCAACTTTCTGCTTTGCATCGAAATCATCGGGTATCAGTGACAAACGATTCATGTTGTCGGCCAAATCCTTAACATCTGGTTGCAACGCATCCATTGTGTTGATCTGTAGGCGTAACTTGTCCATAATAGTTATAAATAACGAAACAATTTCCGCGATGCACTTGGATGTGTTCCCCTTGTCGTCACGTATCGTGATGGGCCGATCCTCACGAATGCGTTCCAAGGCAGCTGGACAGTCAAGGCGGAACCTTTTAACAAATGTATCCACCGTGGGGAATTCGTCGCTTTGGACCTGCTTGAAAGCTACTTTGAACTGAACCAAATGTTTTGAACAGGCTGCCGTGTACTCCTGAGGAGTCACACAATCGCGAATGTATGCCTTTTCTAGCTGCTGGATGGTATTGATAATGGCATACAAGTCGGCCATATTGTCATATCGCTCACGTTCTCGGGCATTTCGGAACAGTTTCACCTCTTCGTACAATTCGGGACTGTTTTCTTGCATAATGCTGACCTGGGCTGAATAGACTGTTTTTTAAAATTAATCAAATTACAATGACCAATATTTTTTTTTTTTAGTATTAAGTTACTTCTTCTTAACAGAAGTTTTGGTAATTATTTATTTTGACTCCTCGCGCTCAATACAGCCTTAAGAATAATGAATGTGGTACCAAACGAAAGGAAAAAATCACAGAGTAATGCCTCGGGCGCGTCTTGATGATTTATTGCTTAGTTTTTGCACAATTAAGAAAATAAAACTGACTTTTTAATCGGAAAAATATCGACTTAAAGCTAAATCTTGTGGTTTGTCGCTAAAAGAAGTGTTACAAAATTCAGAATTAGTGTTGAGAGATTTCTAAATAAAGTGCTGCCAGAAAACACATTATATTGACAGCTGACTGTGAATCGTTAAAAATTCAAAAACGTTCGAAGAAATTTAGCTGAAGAATCTTTATTTTTACCAACTCTCCTTAATAGTGCATATATACCTGCAGAGAAGTGAAAAGAAATTTATTTTGCAGAACACAGTGACCAAATAAAAAAATTCGGCCGCCGAATAAATTTCTTTTCACTTCTCTGCAGGTATAGATCCACTTTAAAAGGCTGTAGGACTTATAAATTTGATTTTAAAAAATAAATCAAATTGGAGTTTGTAAAAAACCCCAAGTAAAGTCCAACTTTCTGGCAACGCTATATTTTCGCCGGTTTACCTAAAATTGACGTTAGCCAACACTGGAGTTTAAATCTAGCCTTTTTACTCCATTTGGAACTTTCCAACACTAAAAATCCGAGGAGTAATAGTAAATAATTACCTAGAATAGTATTGACCTGCTGGGGTGGTTGCCGGAGCGGCAACCACTAAGCAAATGTAAAAACATATTTGTTTGGTTAGATTTTAAAATGGTAGTTTTGATGTGCTGTGTTGAAAAGTTGTTTGTGTTTATAAGTCTGCCTAAATAATTTACTTTGTCTGCTTCTTCAATCACTATGTTATTGCACGTAATGTTAGGCGTTTGTCGTCTTAAATTAAAATGCATCACTGACGATTTGTGTGGGTTAAAAGTTAAATTGATGCTATTGCACAGATCCCTAAATTTGTTAAACTGTTCTTGTAGGGTGATTTTGGCTGTGGTAAGTTTTTGTCAAAACAAATTAAGAAAAAGTCATCGGCGTATTGAAAGAGAATGCTGTTTCGTCTATTTGAAATGGTGTATAATATTTTTGTCTGTAAGCATTTCTTAGTCTAAATAGTTGATCGCAGTGTTCGTCCCAGTGTTTTTTTGGTGTATATTTCTTATTGGGTTCCGGATTGATAGTATTTTGATTTGTTATGTGTTTGAAGTCGTTTATTAGGTTTTTTTATTGTAGATACCTGTATTTTGGAGAAATCTTTTAAAATATGTCTATGATTTAGTCTTTTTTGAGTGTGTGAGGTCTAGGGTTGAGAAGTAATTGGGGTTGTAAAAAGAAGGTTGGACTGCCATTATTTAGGCAATGAAAACCTTTGCTAATGCAGAGTTTTTCTAAAATGTAGTCTTTGGTGTTTTGGTTGCTGTTACCCTGTATCATTGATTTGGCGTTTAGGTCACCGCCTATTATTGCTAAACCTTTACAAAGGTTTGCCTTCGATAGAATGGCTTTGCATCCTCCTCGAAGTCATCCTCGTTAGTGTATGGTGCGGCGTACACGCTGAATATAGTGATGTTGTTTTTTAGATTTGTTGTAGTAATCCCTATAGCCTCCACATTGCTGTGACAGTTAACTTGTCTACATTTGATGTGTTTTTTAATATATATATTCACTCCACCATAACCATCCGTACGAGGTTTAAAGACGAAGTTATAACCACCCAAACTACTCATGGCATTGCTGGTTACCCAGATTTCCGAAAGTATAGCTACGTCTATATTGTTCTTAATCAAGAAGATTTCTAGTAATTGTTTATTGTTGTTGGCTGTGACGCTTATGTTATGTTATGTATTTTTTTTCTTTCTCATAGATGTCCTTTGTTTTGTAATAATATTTATATATACATATATACTATACATATATAAAATTTTTTGTTTTTAGTCTGTTTGGCTGACTTTTAGAAGGTCGATTTTGTTGTTGGTTTTTGCAATTCTACTTCTGAGGCTATCTAAGAAACTGATTGATTTAGGTATTAGGTTTGCGTTTTGTTTAATTATATATGATGAGATGTCTATGGCCATTTGTGAAAGGCTGCTCAACTGTTTCAAGGGCTTTGAGGTCTGGTCTTGACTTTGGTGTGAATCTTTGGTTATAAGAGTGGTTGGCGTGAATGTGTATGTACTTCTCATTTAGTGGGATATTGTGGTCGTGAAGAGCAGCTTTCCAGCTGTTCATCTTGTGCATTTTTTGCCTCGTTAATTCTGTTGGTTGTGTTTTTAGTTGCTTTGTTGTATGGCAATTGTGCATATACTTGTTCTGTTGCAATTTTTGTGTTATTCTGTAAAATTGGAATGGAGGACTTTTTTTGCCATGTCGGTAAGAGGGTAGATCATTGCAATGTCGCTTGTGTCTATTTCTAACTGCTTCTGAAAAAGCGCGGGGTATCTTATTTTAACTTCATTTCTTGAGAGATTTTCCATAGTCATACATTTTTGTATTGCAAACGCTCTCTTACGTGTGGGACATTCTAGTGAAGTGGCTGAGTGGTTCTCTTTGCAATTGATGCAAGTTAGGAGTGAACATTCTTGCTCTTTTGTATGTGCTAGTGAGCACTTGTTGAACTTTTGCTCTTGTTGCTTGCAGTGTTGCGCGAAGTGATTGAATCTAAAGCAGCGGTAGCACTGGTTAAAAGGAATGGGCTAACTGTGACTTTGGAATAGAGGAAGGAAATTTCTGTAGGGATATAGACCCCTTTAAAAATTACTTTAACTCTCGTGATCAGTATAAGAGTATCGTTTTCTTTGGTTTGGTACCGACGAAAAAATAAAATCGTAGAGGTAAGAGTCGGAAAAATTAGTGAGGATTTGAAAGATTATTCTTTTTTAAAGAGGAAATGTTTAAGGATTTTTGGTTCGTATTATTATTTCCTTTATTTTTAATTTAAAAAGCTAAATGAAGTGCTTATTTAGCTCAAGTGGGTTTATTAGAATTCTGATATTAGTATTATCTGGTTTAGTTTTATCCAATTTATCAATATTTCCTTGTGTTTAATTTTCTTTTTCTCCAACGGTATTCGTCAACTGATTTGGGGATGCATTGACCTCTATCATTTCCACTTCTACTAAATCCGTTTCCTTTATGGCTCTTTTTGGAGATAGGTGATATTTTAGGCTTCTTGAAGCCATTCAGCTCTGAGGATGGGGTTTTACCCCTGACCTCAGAGCCCATAGTTTTTCGGTAGCTTTACCCGTACTTTAATTTTTTTATTGTTTATTTTTTTTATTTAATACACCTTATATCTGCCGATATCCACATGAAAAAATAAAAATGCGAATATCGCGAAAACTGGACTAACGATTTGGATAAAATTAATAGGGAATACATAGGAAATCATGCTTAATCTAATGGGATACCGAACATGTTGAGCCGCGTTTTTAAAAAGCTAGCGACGATTTGGTGTGACCAAGGCTTGTTCATGCAATTGCTTCCCAACACTGCTTGCGCGCGTTTTTGCACCCTTCAATTGAATTATTTTTTCACCCAAGACGTCCACACATTTTTCCAGTTTTCTCAAAAACTGGTCTAACGAAATTGATGAAACTTTGTGGAGACATTAATAATTAAATGGAGCTTAACCTGGTATACCGTGCATCGCGTTCTCTGAGTTTTGAGATTTGACAAGCAAAATGAGTTAAACATTTTTTGTGCATTTTGTATTGGGGAAAAACATAGGTGGCTTCACTTATATGCAATTTTCTTAAAAACTGGTCTAAGGATTTTAATTAAACTTTATGGAGATACTAATAAATATGTGGAGCATAATATGGTACACCGTGCACCGCGTCCTTACAATCTCGTTATTTAGCCATGAATATGATTGTCACTTATTTTGCCTATTTTGTATGGGGAAAAAAATCGGTTGGTCTACTGGAATGCTATTTTCTCAAAAACTGG
The DNA here is from genome assembly GCA_037075365.1 of Drosophila emarginata. Lineage (NCBI taxonomy): Eukaryota > Metazoa > Arthropoda > Insecta > Diptera > Drosophilidae > Drosophila > Drosophila emarginata. Next base: position 7,288,111 of record JBAMCD010000324.1, read on the forward strand.
ACTAACGAATTTAATGAAACTTTGTGGAGATACTTATGACTTTGTAGAGCATAATCTGAATGACCGTGCATTTCGAGCCGCGTCCTGTAAGTGGAGCTATTCCCCAAAATTTGCACCGCTTAAAACCACCCAAAAAGTCAATATATGTATATAGATAATGCTATTGTTATAAGTTTCCTCTTTATATTTATTAAAATAATAAGTTATTAACAAAATTGATTTTAAAAAAATGTAAATTTAAAAAACAGTGGCTTAACAGCGACCGTCGTTCTCGACATTAAATGACCGTCGCTATCTTTACGGACATCAAACATCTATGTATGTATATAAGAGAAACCGTAGTTTGTGAACAATTACATACATATGTATGTACGTTGTTTTGGTAATTACGTACATATTTTAAAATATACATGAAGGTATTTAAAAAAGGAAACTTTTGGATTAATTACAACATTAAAAAAAAACAATTTTTGTCAGCTATCCCTACATGCTCGTATTACTGGTTAAAAAATTAAACTTGTTGCGAACTTCAAATTCTAGTCGAATTTAATAAAACTCAATATTTTGTTATTTTTATCTTATCTGCCAATTAGAGCATAATATAAATACCAATTTATAACAAACCATAAAGATAAAGATCCCTTGCTCTCCGACTATTCTTCATTATGCACTCAATGTTAATTAACTAAGTAGACCGATATTTATTAAGCACCAAACGTGCCACAAACTAAGGAAGGCGTACAGTAAAAACAGAGAATGCAATATGTATGTATGTACATATACATATACAGTGGTTCACAGCTTATTTCAACCAGTACTTTACAAAAAGTTTGTTGGACTATAAAATCTTACCTATTGGGGATATCCAAAAAAATTAAACGTCACACCAAGTATTAATTTTTTGTTATTTAAAAAACACTTAGCTTAAGAAATGCTATTTCATACGCGGTTGAAATAAGCAGTGGAACTGTTTAGGTCTCATTTTTTAGTTTTAAAGCAATATCAAATATTGGAAAAATATTTAAAAAATAAATTAATTAATTTTGTATTAGTCGAAACATCACACTAATAACATGCGTTTAATTTTTTTGGATATCCCCAATAGGTAAGATTTTATAGTCCAACAAACTTTTTGTAAAGTGCTGGTTGAAATAAGCTGTGAACCACTGTATGTACTCTCATTTAATCTGTAAAATTTATGACCACAAACCTGAAATGTCAGCATATTGGCTTGTTAATATCATTGAACAGCGGACAATGTCGAAAAACAGAAGTGAAAATACGGTTTTAACTTGCAATTGACCCGTTGATTGCTTTTGAATATAATTATAAATATTTTGTGTTGTTTTTCAAAAAATGCAACTGTAGGTAACCTAGTGCCATTACCAGTTAATCTACACATTTGTATATAAAATTATATATATTCAATTATTGAAAATGGATTCCTTAGGTCATTGTACAAGTAATGTAAGTACATAATTCATTGCGAGATAGAACTTAAGTTTCAGTTTGGTTTAATAAATACATTATATAAGATACTAATTACGTATGAATTATACATGTATATATAAATACATGTTGTATATGCTTAGTTAGTACCTAAAGTTTGGTGTCCAAGTAAGCAAGTAATAAACGCACCGGTTTTGTCATAATACCTGCTCAAATATTATATGAAAGTCTTGAGTATGGTAGGGATTCTTCCTAAAACGGCACAGCCTGTTCGACGAGTTTGTAGCCTTGTCCCGAATAGCTACGCGGTGGATAAATAACAAAGAGACTTAGCTGCAGCAGCGATAATATACAGCCAAGAAAGTTGGGTATCTGCAGAGGAAAGGGTGATGGTTTATTTCGACTTTTCTAGTTAAAAATTACATGGTATGTGAATAGTATCACCTGTATGAATGAATCTGATATAAGAATGCCATATATTAGCCACTGCAGACTGACGCAAAATGATGTGGCTATTAGTGGCAGGGGCAGACTTTCGGAATTTTTCGTCCTTATCACATGCACCAGACTAGTAAGTGGCGCCGCGAAGAAGCATACAGTGACAACACAGCACACAATACCTGGCAATAGAAAATATTTATGTATGTATATTTACACATGAATGAAGTACATATGAATATAAACTATATAAGTGAAAAGATATAAAAAAAATTTTAATCGGCATCCATGCATCCCGCATGATTTTACATACCCGTTATATGAATCATTTGCTTTGGCTGTGCGTTCAGACTATTTGTATACCAAATTACTCCTATAAGAATAGCCAAAACAAATGCAAATTGCTTCACATAGCCACGTTTATTGACGGTAAACACATAAAAGGTCAAAGTGTAGACTAGAAACAAAGTCGATCCAATCACATTTACTAAAACAACGCTGCGCTCGATCGTTAAGACGCCGTAGCGGAGCCAAAAGCTACAACTGTTCAAACATAAAAAAAGCGGAAGTCTTTTAATTCAAGTAGTGAACTTATTTTTAAGCCATTGGACGACGTCACTAGTTTTTTAAGAAAACTTACGATAAGAAACCAAAAATGAAAGGAAGACCAGAGGAGTCTCCAGTGCTCTTTTTTTGTATATACTTTCGACATACCACCCTAAAAACGGGACAAAATAAGGTAAACAAATATTAATTGTAGGTTTGATTCATAATCCCATTGAATGCTTCTTACGCTCCTGAAAGGAATTGAAAGACAGTGCTAATAACCGCCGTGGTGGATAATAGCGAGTCATAGGCCAGCGCAGACATATCTTTAATTGTTTAAAGATAATACTTTGTTAAGGTACAATTCAACGTCAACAAAACCAACAGCTGACGATTAGAAATGGTAAATCATTGATAGCATCGATAGTTTTCAAATTCCGATAGTTACGCCAGTATCGATATTGCATCAAATTTTCAGCGATGAAAGTTTTTGCGATATATATATGTATATTGTAAAATTAAGAATCGATGAATTAAGCAGCAATCTTAATGTTGTAATTTATATATTTGATAACTACTCTTATAATGTGGTAAGGTGGAAATTTCCGAAAATTCAAATTTGGAGGTATTTTCGAATACCGCTACCGATTGGCAAATCAGTTCAGCCCCAAGGATTGTTTTGAGGTACAGGATTTACAATAATATTGCCAAGCAAAAAAAACAATTCCACTGCTACAAAGTAATATTTTTAAAAATAACTATCCCACGCACTACTGCGGAAAACGCCATTGTAGCTGTTTATGCAAATATGTAAAAAATAATTAAATTGACTACTATCTTATCCTATCTTACTATCAAACGTCAAAGACATGTTTGTTTTTGATTCATGTTTGTTCGGCTGCACCGCAGTTTGTGTAGCCTTGCAAACTGTCTTTGTAACTATTATATATAAATCATTTGGAAGTAGATAAACCTAGTCGATCTAAATTTAATGTCTGAGGCTCGAGGAAAAGTTTTTTTACACTATTGTATGTCAGATATACATAGTATAGTCGACCGATTCTTCTGAAACTTAACAAATACATATGTTTGTATGTATCTACTTATATCTACCAATCTGTATACATACATACATACATATGCATGTACATATCGATATACATATACCAAACTTATGAAACTAATGAAAGTTAAGCTAAGTAGCACTTAATTGAAAAATAATCGTTTACAATAAATGATATAGTCAAGCTATTCTGTTAAAAATTGGTGTTAAGAAAGAATTAATTACCCCGCCAAACGTTCAATTGTATGAAATTGAAAAACAATTTTAATGATTTCGGTTATTGATTCCGATTGATCCTATATCATAAGTTATCTGATTGGGATAAAACATAGCTGCTCTGTATCGTGATAATCATGCGCCAGACAGTACTTTATAAATTCAGCTAATAGAAATGAGTACAGGCCTTAGTATTGTTAGACAAAGTCGGATGCTCATGTTGCACGGTGCCGTTGGAGTTACCATTACTACAAGTCCTTAAATATCGACGGTTATCAAAAGGATATCTTCGAGGAGCCGAGCTAAAAATATTAATTGACAATAGTTTTAATGAAATTGTTGTTAAAAACTACATAAAAAATTTATGTGTGTGTGTTCATAAAGTCAAACTTTCCAGAAGGAATCAATTTAAAATTAAATTCGCAAGCATGCCACATGCAGGTCTATACTCTTTTACAAAACATTAATTAAATTCATATACAAATACGCTTGTTCATTAGTCAACTCCTATAAAAATAATTTACCATTTAGCAGCGGAACCACCACCGGCCTATAGGATTAAGTTTGCCAGTGCTGATTAGCTGGCAAATATATTCCGGCGGCGCACAGTGGAACCATTTTTGCTAATTTTATATTGCAACAATTATAAACTAAAAAAGCGATTTGAAAAAATTAAAAGGCATTTAATAGAAAACTAGTCAAGGTTTAAAATTTCGTTCATCAAAAGTGACAAGTGTGTCAAAATTGAAAAATATTTTCGGGCATATTTTATCGGTAAAATTCTAATTCAAATCATTTTCTTACATCACAATAGAAAACTTTTTATTATTTAAATTACTATATCTTATTTTTACATGTTTTAATAAGATTTCCCCATTTAAATACATAAAATTATAGTTTTTATTTTTGGGTGATTTTTTTAATTCCTACTGATGGCTGATGCGGCCTTCCTCTTTCTCACCTAGATGAGTAAACTTCTTCCTTCACTGAGTCTTCGAAAGTTGTATATTCCTCAATCCAATTTTCATTCCTTCTTATGAAATGTAGATATTTCTACAGCTCCCGTTTCTATAGCATTGTGAAGCACCATGAAGTTAGAACGAGAATGAAAGTTGTCTTCTGGCAAGACTTGAGGGAATTTTAATACGCACCGGATTTATCTAAGTCAAGTATATCTCGAATAGGCCATCAACAAAACAATGTGATGTACAAGGAAGCAACAGGTCAGATTCGACAGAACGGAACCATGCTATATTAGCAATTAATATGTCGCTATTAGAAAGCGACGAGGAAACGTATTGATTTTTATAAAGTTTAATATACACCGTCATGTCTGATTGTGGCAGCATGTAAGAACAAGTGATGTAGACTTGAGTCCAACCTTAACACAAACTTCATTTCCTGATTATCAGTTGGATGAATCGGGTCAGAATATAAATCCAAGTCAACCGCAATCAAAACTCCTTCGCCAACACGACGATTTTCGATGACACCTAAAAGTATAAAATTTTGCAGAAAGAACAGATGCATCGTTAATCTCAGGCTTTAGCCATGTCTCTGTAAACACTAAAATTTTAAAGTCAAATGGTAAACTGACTACATATAGTCAGGAAGCTTACATTTAAGTCCTCTTACATTCTGATACTTGTGAGCAAAAATGCTGAGTGTGACGCCGCAGTCGAGACTATATTAGGTACCGAAAGATAAAGAGAAAGATTCTGCACACTAGTTTTCTTGCGCTTTGGGGACTCATTCAACAACTTATATGTATGTATGTATGTAGCTGTTGAATTCTGTCTTCAGGGCACTGAACTTATGACCAGTGTTGCCAAAAAGCTATATAAAAAGCTGATAATATTATATTTATACCCTTGCAAAAAGGATATAATGATTTTGTTAAGAAGTTCGCAACACATAGAATGAAACATCTCTGACTACATAAAGTATATATATTCTTGATCAGCATGATGAGCTGAGTTGATATAGCCTTGTCCATCTGTCTGGATCAACGCAATCTACTCCGAGACCCTTGGAGCTATAGAGCTGAAATTTTGCACATAGGCTTCTTTTTGCTGCAGGCATTGTATATATCGGAATCATCCCGATCGGATGACTATATCATATAGGGTTTAACATTAATAACTCCGTTGTTTTTCAATCGAATGTCATTAATTTTGGTGTTTGTGAGTTTTATATAATCCTCAACACATTCATATGTATACCAAGTTTTATCAAAATCGGTTGACTATATCATAAAGCTCCCATAGGAACGGTCGATCAAAAACATAGTTTTTTTTTGTTTGTTATTTGGCAATTTGATATAAAAGGAAATATATCTTTTGAGTTTCAAAAGAATCAGTCGACTATATGCTATAGCTGACATAGGAACAATCGGGGCGAAAAAAAAATTTTGTATTAAATTTTTTTTAATGCCACGGACATCAAATTTATATTTGATGGGTTTTATATACTTCCTTATGATTCTGGCAAATTATATATAAATCAAAATAAATCAAATGAAGCAAGCAAGTCGTCCCTGCCGACATTGAGTATACCCTGTACCAAGTAAAAGAACTCCATAAAGTTAAAAAAGATCAAAATCGCCATCAATTTACAAAAAAAATCCTCTTAGCATGCACTGCATGCCATGCAGCAACAGCGAACGCATGCTATCTCGCTCACACTTAATAGCACATTTTGCGTTTCAGTACAAAATGGAAATACGTATATTTCCGATAATTATTGTCCGATTTGGTGAGGTGGTGCATTTTGGCTATATTATTAAGTGTGCCAAATAAGAATGCGAAATCTTTATTACAGCTCAAGTTATAGTTTTTTCCGAATTGCGTGGGTGGAAGTGGGCGTGGCAAACATTTGAAACAAACTTGACCTGCATACACAATAGACGGATGTTGACACCAAATTTGGTTGCGCTAGCTCTTATAGTCTCCGAGATCTCGGTGTTCATACAGACGGACGGACAGACATACGGACAATCGACTCGGCTATTGATACTGATCAAGAATATATATACTTTATAGGGTCGGAAAATTCTCCTTCTACCTGTTGCATACATTTTAGCGACTTTAATATAGCCTTTTACCCTCTGGGTACAGGGTATAAAAAAGACAGTTTGCCCATCCCTCTAGTTTTATTGCGATTCTAATAATAAATGAAGCAAGCAAGTCGTCCCTGCCGACATTGAGTATACCCTGTACCAAGTAAAACTACTCCATAAAGTCAAAAACGATCAAAATCGTTATCAATTTACAAAAAAAATTCTCTTAGCATGCACTGCTTGCCATACAGCAACACTGCACTGCTTGCCATGCAGCAACAGCGAACGCATGCTATCTCGCTCACACTTAACAGCCCATTTTGCATGGGGCGTTTCAGTACAAAACGGAAATACGTATATCTCCGATAATTATTGTCCGATTTTGACAAAATTTAGTCAAGTGGTGCATTTTGGTCATATAAATGTGCATGCCAAACAAGAATACGATATCTTTAATATTGCTCTAGTTATAGGTTTTTCCCGAATTGCGGGGGCGGAAGTGGGCGTGGCAAAAATTTAAAATAAACTTGACCCGCTTATACAATAGACGGATGTTGACACCAAGTTTGGTTGCTCTAGCTCTTATAGTCTCTGAGATCTCGGTGTTCATACGGACGGACGGACGGACGGACGGACGGACAGACGGACATGTCTCAATCGACTTCGCTATTGATACTGATCAAGAATATATATACTTTATAGGGTCGGAAAATTTTCCTTCTGCCTGTTACATACATTTTAGCGACTTTAATATACCCTTTTACCCTATGGGTACAGGGTATAATGAAGCAAGCAAGTCGTCCCTGCCGACATTGAGTATACCCTGTACCAATAAAATTACTCCATAAAGTCAAATACGATCAAAATCGCCATCAATTTACAAAAACAAATTCTCTTAGCATGCTCTGCTTGCCATGCAGCAACAGCGAACGCATGCTATCTCGCTCACACTTAACAGCCCATTTTGCATGAGGCGTTTCAGTACAAAATGGAAATACGTATATCTCCGATAATTATTGTCCGATTTTGACAAAATTTGGTCAAGTGGTGCATTTTGGCTATATTAATGTGCATGCCAAACAAGAATACGATATCTTTAATATTGCTCTAGTTATAGGTTTTTCCCGAATTGCGGGGGCGGAAGTGGGCGTGGCAAAAATTTAAAATAAACTTGACCCGCTTATACAATAGACGGATGTTGACACCAAGTTTGGTTGCTCTAGCTCTTATAGTCTCTGAGATCTCGGTGTTCATACGGACGGACGGACGGACGGACGGACAGACGGACATGTCTCAATCGACTTCGCTATTGATACTGATCAAGAATATATATACTTTATAGGGTCGGAAAATTTTCCTTCTGCCTGTTACATACATTTTAGCGACTTTAATATACCCTTTTACCCTATGGGTACAGGGTATAATGAAGCAAGCAAGTCGTCCCTGCCGACATTGAGTATACCCTGTACCAAGTAAAACTACTCCATAAAGTCAAAAACGATCAAAATCGTTATCAATTTACAAAAAAAATTCTCTTAGCATGCACTGCTTGCCATACAGCAACACTGCACTGCTTGCCATGCAGCAACAGCGAACGCATGCTATCTCGCTCACACTTAACAGCCCATTTTGCATGGGGCGTTTCAGTACAAAACGGAAATACGTATATCTCCGATAATTATTGTCCGATTTTGACAAAATTTAGTCAAGTGGTGCATTTTGGTCATATAAATGTGCATGCCAAACAAGAATACGATATCTTTAATATTGCTCTAGTTATTGGTTTTTCCCGAATTGCGGGGGCGGAAGTGGGCGTGGCAAAAATTTGAAACAAACTTGACCTGCTTGCACAATAGACGTATATTGACACCAAATTTGGTTGCTCTAGCTCTTATAGTCTCCGAGATCTCGGTGTTCATACAGACGGACGGACAGACAGACGGACAAGTCTCAATCGACTCGGCTATTGATACTGATCAAGAATATATATACTTTATGGGGTCGGAAAATTCTCCTTCTGCCTGTTACATACATTTTAGCGACTTTAATATACCCTTTTACCCTATGGGTTCAGGGTATAAAGACAGTTGTCAAGTTTGGTATAGTCATCATCTGCATCTAAGGTGTGCAGTTTGTCGTACCAATTAGGCTAACGAATTTAGAGGGTACTTCAAAATTATCGCAATTTTTTTTAGCCCTTCGCAATCCATAGCTTTTAGTAAAAATGTTAGATTAAAGTAAATAAAAGTACCTAATGCGCAAAATTGATTTCAATGTTTCAATATGCATTTTGTTTTAATATTGTTCATCTGGCTGAAAGTACGTTCTACTTCAAAATTTAAAAATGGCAGGGATAAAAGACATAGGACGAATGATTCCAGTTCAGAAACTCTCTTATTGCCTACTTCATCTACGTAAGTGTTTACTTCTGCCCAAAAGGATACAGTGCTCTCGATATTTTGACACTTCACAATATATATGTTGTTGTATTGTCCCAAGATTCACTTCATTGATGAGTCCTATAATAAACTCTGTGCATCGAAATCGAATTTCTTTTTCAAAATTTGAAGAAATCCTATCTTTTTATTTTTAATCAAAGCTTCAAAAGCATTCCTTAAGTATATGTATCGTTTAACGTGTTCTTGATACTCTTTTATTAATGTATTAACTTGGATTTAATTAGGTATTACCAAATCTCCTAAGAGTTAAATATGAGAGAATTTCATCATCGCTAAATAGTTTATACATATAATGTTTGCGTTTAAAAAATATATGTATTTCCTGAGATGCGGCAATGCTAAAATAAAGCTTAAGTTCAATCCACTGGACCACTATTTTACTCACAGCTGTTTCAATGGAAAGCCATCTGGTTTCTTAGTATCTTAAGAGGAACCTTAAAAATGCTAAAATTGTTAGAAAATAAATATGAACGCAAGATACGATATGAAGATAAGACTAAATACGAAGTCGGACAACACATGAAACTATTAACACACATGATTTTGCTTTACCATGTCACAATTAATGAGTTCATGAAATTTTTTGTAATCGGATTGTTTACTGCTTTTAGAAAACCAATTGAAACTCTCATACACTATGTATTCCTTGGGAAGCTTCTAGAGACAGCATTAACTGATGATTGCAAGGAGTTATAGACGCACTTTATAAAAATCAAAGAGGAACTATTTTTTTTAACTCGGTGAACAAACTCTCCTTTGATCTAACCATTATGCTTGCATTGTCTGTTCTGATTCCAACTAAATTCCAAATGTCTAGTTCATTCCGTTTTAGCTCCAAGTATAGATTGTCAGATATAGTTTGTAAAAAAGCTACAATTAAGCCATTTCAACAATCAGTAAAGCTATAGTTTCTGCCACCCGCTATTTCGTAAACTTTTCCACATTTAGAAATCTAAAACCTCCAGAATTAGCGGGAAAAAAGCTAAAACGGCAACAATGCTGCACATGCAACAACAGTGGGTAGGCGAAAGCAAGTTAAAACAGTAAGAAGTACATACATATGTACATTATGTCGCATGAGCAAAGATTACAAGAACAGCAACAACTGTGTAAGTTTTCTTGTTGTTCAGAAACAAAAGTTCAACGCTTTGGTTTTCATTTGTATAATTAAACAAATAGAACAAATTCAGACGATGGATTTATTAATTAAAAAATTAACACAGCTTTTGTAGAAAAGAAGATGCGACAATGACAATTGTCAATCCACCATTCACAGACATGTATTTTGCATCTATTGATGTCGACACTCTAGTATTGAATTTTTGAAAAATGTTCACGATATTACGAATATAGATTTCTTTTAACGGGAAAAAGAAAGAATTTCCGACCCCTCTAGTATTGAATTTTTGAAAATTGTTCACGATATTACGAATATAGATTTCTTTTAACGGGAAAAAGAAAGAATTTCCGACCCCTTGAATCATAATCAGTATCAATAGCCGAGTCGATTGCGACTCAGAGAATTTTCGCACATAGCCTTCTTTTTGCTGCAGGTATTGTATTACATATGTGCATATATATCGGAATTATCCTGATCGGAGAACTATATCATATTGCTGCCATGTTGACGATCTGCCAGAAATAAAGTATTAGATCAATAACTCGGTTGTTTTAAACGCGACTGTCAGTTGGTATTTGTAAGTTTCACATCTCTATACATACATATATACATAAATATATCTACCAACTACATGCTATAGGTGCCATAATAGCAATCAGACAAAATAAATTATTCGTTCTTAAAAATCTTTTGTATGCAAATTTAAAAAAAAAGTAAAATAATTTGAAAAATATTTAAAAGAAAAAAACGGTATTAAAATCGTACATAGTGGCAACGCTATGCATCTGGCAACATTCACATGAAAACCGTTTACCAACATTGAAGTTCAAATCTAGCCTTTTTCCAACACATTTGCATTTTCCAACACTAAAAATCCGAGGAGTCAAAGTAAATATTTACTCTTTTTTTAGTGCTAATAAAATGTTTCTGTTTTTAAAATTAAATTAAATGACATTTTATGTATTATTACTGCGTTAGTGTTAATGAATAGATAATGAAGTTGATTTTGGCATTCTTTGTGTATTTATAATAATGCAATATGTATGTTTAAAAACATATATAAATTTATAGATTACGAAATCCGAAACTATTTTTTTTGCCTTATTTTAATCAAAATCTGAACAAAAATCATACGTTAGCCTGATTTACTAGCGACATGTTCGCTGGGGTATACGGTCAAAATTTTGGTCAGTGTACAGTTGTTTTCAATTTTTATTCAGTCTTACTTTAGTATTCCACGCGAGAGGCTTGTTTCATATTTGATTGTTGTGTTTATCTTACAAAAGCAATGTCAAGTGGTTTTTGTGCAGATTTGGTAACATAGTGTGTGTAATATCACATAAACAAACGTTGGCACCGTCATTCACTGTTGTTTGTGTATTCTAAAAAAGTGATTACGAAGTGCTTGCCATAAAAATAAATGTCATAAAATATGGTTAACAAAAATAATTGTAATAAGCATCAAGGTGAGGCACAACAGTTGTATCCGCAAAATACAATTGAGTTAATAACATGCCAGCAACAGGTGAGGAAATTGAAATACTTTTGCACTTATTTTCATTTTTCACTTTTTTGCACATCTGCACAGTTTACCGTTAATTTTCAACATTAGTTTAAATATAATTCTATCTATTTTTTTTCTTTGTTTCGTTTTTTATTTTTGTCTAATATTTGACAATTAGTTTTTTGATTTATTATCCTTTTGTGCATTTAAGGATTATAAATAAATATATTAGTATTCATCTTATAAATAATCTTAATTATATAGTTGGTGCATATTCATTAACTTTTTCACCAATGTTCATCAAGTATGTATGTGTTCCACAGGTATATAGTACATCAATTGGCCAAGTAAAAACATGAGAGGGAATGGAATTTACATTAGATATTTGTTTTGCAACATCAATAGGAAAGGCATTTGACGAGTATTTTTCCACAAAATAATAATTTTAAATGTTTTCTTAAGACAACGGTAAATTAATATAACAAAGTTTTGCTTACTGTTCTATGCATCAATTGAACTAGTGTAGCCTTCAGTACATAAATACATACATACATACATAGGTACACCTATCATAATGTTCGGTAGGTACATAAGCACAGCAAAGGAAAAAGATCTTTGCTCTACCCCAACCAAAAACAAAATATTCAAAAGTTTTCATCGTTGACATTGAAACTGAGTCAGGCGATATAGAGTATACATATGTATGTATGTACGTACATATTTTGTAGGGGTACAAACATTTGTTCTCTAAATATAGTTTTGGCAAACACCTTCGAAGTGAACTTTTTACTTATCAGGATTCGGCATAAGTTCAAGATAATAAATACGTCTATGAACAATGCAAATAATAATTAATTTGAAATATTTATTTTTAGTCTATAAAAAAACAAAAATAAATGGAACAAAGTCAAATCGTTTAATTCGCACATACTTTAAGTAAACATTATCTCTATAACCAAAGCTTTCTAACCCCAAACGTCGTAAATCAAGAAATATTTTATGACCTTTCTTAGTGATCTTACTGACGCTGACGCACTTCTGCAATCACTAAAAAATCGTATATTTCCTCTAATAGAAAAATTGTTATGTAAACTGTCAATTACCGTTTTTCTTAGCGATCAAGATGGGGTAAGCTGCTTATGTTAGTGGCTTTCGCAACTACATTTGGCGGTGCGGTACCCACCGGATATTGCATAGGCGTTATAAATGCTCCTTCCAAGGTAAATTGAAACATATTATTAAGAATTATTCATTCGAAACAATTTCTTTATTTTCGAAGCTAATGAAAGTTTGGTGTAATCAGACGCTGCACAACAAATATGGCACCAATCTGAGTGCAAATTCCTTGGATTTTATATGGTCATCAATAGTTTCTATTTTCTTAGTCGGTGGCGCCATCGGATCGCTAGGAGGGGCTGGAGTAGCTAATAAATTTGGAAGGTAACTAATCTACTGATAAGATTAAGTTAATCACTTAATCGATGGAACACCATTTGTATGGTTCTATTTTGCTGGTATAAATGATTGACATATGCAAATTTTTTTTAACATAAAAAAATACTCTTACTCTCATATGAATACTCTCTGTTTCCCAAAGGGTACATTAAAGTTAACAAAATGTAGGTAATAGACGGAAATATATATCATCAGCAACCTAGTCGGAAACTTGGACCCTATAATAGCTAGATTCCTAGATTTTAATATGTAATAGGAACATATGCACGTTGATCATATTTATTGAAAGTTTCGCAGTGTTAAAGTTATTGGGCTCACGGAATTATACAGATAACTCTATCAGTTTACCAAATTCATTTAAAAACAAGATGTCACGCTGACTTACGTAAACCCTGTACCACCAAAGTCTTAAATTAAAAAAAGATATATCTTTTCGAAATTATTTCGATCAGTTTTACCAATACGTATCAAACAATCCGCCGATCTTGAAACTCGACATGCTGTTTTACTCACATTTATCAATACAGAACGTTTCTACGAATAAATAAGCTATTTCTTTAACGAAATGTGGTTAAAAGTTTTTTCTAAACTATGGGGGCAAAAGCTAGGCTTAGTCCACATTTGAATAAAACCTGATCTGTGTACCTACTAGACAAATTCTTCATATCACTTGATCGCTATACCTATTTCATATATATCTTACTCTCAAATACCAAATTTCGTGACATTCACTTATAAAAAGAATTAAGATAGAACTATATTTTTAACCGATCGTTCCTATGTGAGCTATATGATTTAGACAACCAATTCCAATGATGTTAAACCATATTCTTAGGTTGATTCCGAGATATGCAATGCCTGCAGCAAAAAGAAGACTATGCAAAATTTGAGCTCTGGTAGGATCTCGGAGGTGATCGTGTTGATCGCTACAGACGGAGAAGGCTATATTAACTTAGCTCATTCTGCTGATGAAGGATATATGCATACATATTTTTTATATAGTCGGAGATATTTCCTTATATTTTCACTGGTTTGCAGTGTAAGCAGCATGTGATTCAACATTTGCCAGCTGAGGTGGGAGTGTTAATCAATGTAAAGATAATTTCGTTTTAAATTGATGGTAGTTTCGACCAAGATATGTGAAGCTGCTCTACGTGTTATATACTCCCTAGTCAGCTCGCCAACATGATTTCAGCACTAACTTTTTTTTTGCAGGAAAGCCTGCTTTCTCTTTTGTGGGGCGTTGTTCGCCATTGGAGCACTGCTATTCTGTTTTTGCCGTCGGGCCAGTTCTGTGGAAATGCTTGTAATAGGGCGATTCATTGTTGGCCTCGCATCGGGCCTGGTTACGGCTACATTGCCCATGTATCTGTCGGAGGTTGCACCACTTTCTGCTCGCGGAACTTTGGGTGTTTTCTGTGCCGTAGGCGTCACCGGGGGTGTGGTTGTGGGCCAGATATGCAGCCTAGCCGATGTTTTTGGCACTGAAGATCTTTGGCATTATGCCTTATCTGCCTACTTGGCTTTAATTTTTATTTGTTATTTACCTTCATACGTCTTTCCGGAGAGCCCTAAGTTTCTGTACATAGTGAAGGGAGATCATTCAGCTGCTCGCCATGAACTAGTCAGATTACGCGGATCAAATGCCGAGGAATTGATTTCTCAAGAAATAGGTGAAATGGAGGCGGAAGCAAATGCCAAAGTACAAGCCAGCAGCTTCTGTGATGTACTGCGGGACTCGAGTCTTTTATTGCCTCTTATTATTGTCTGCTGCTTCCATGGAGGGCAACAATTGTCGGGCATTAATGCGGTAAGTATAATTAAATCTCGCCAAGAAATTATTTTATTTGTTTAAATCTTGATTTTTACAGATCTTCTACTACTCAGTATCTATTTTTGAGAAGGCTGGACTATCTACGGTAAATGCACAGTGGGCCAATTTGGGTGCTGGAGGCCTGAATTTGCTGATCTCATTGCTGGGTCCTCTGTTGATGGCCTATTGCAGGCGACGTACTCTCATGATGTTCTCCTGCGCGTTATGTTCTCTATTTTTATTTACGATTACCTTTGTTCTCTACTATATAGTGAGTGAAAACTGTAAACCCGTTGCAGAATTATGAACTTAACATTTTATCATAGGACTTTGTCAGTTGGTTTCCTGCGGCCTGCATATTCTGCATTATGGGCTACATATTCTTCTATCAATTCGGCCTGGGACCCATTCCGTACTTTATTGGTGCAGGTGATTGAATATATATGTGTACACAAAAAATAGTTCACGTGATGGCGCCAAGAGCTCATATTTCTTAGCTAATTCATTTTCTATAACTCATTGTGACAATTAAACTTATTTAGTATGCTTCAAATTACATTCTAAACTCTGGGTAGTCAGAGATTACATCGAGAGCAATATATTTTTTAACCCTATTCAAATGATTTTTTATTTACAGAACTTTTTGAGGTGGCTCCCCGCCCCGTAGCTATGTCTTTAGGAAGTTTGGCTTCATGGACTTGCAATTTTATAATTGGCATCTCATTCCCAAGCCTTCAAAATGCCTGGGGTGCATTTGTATTTCTTCCGTTTTCTATAACGTGTGTCCTCTTATGTTTGCTGACGAAGTTTTATTTGCCGGAAACGCGTGGACGGGATCCTTCCGAAGTGGCGCCGCTTGTCTCAAAAGGTTTTCGCTCCAAACTGAAATGAGTCGATGTCACAAATACTTTAAGTAGGTAGAGTTGAATTTAAGTACCAACTGCCTTTATAGATTGCAAACTGTAAATATTCAATGCTCAGTAAATAGTAATTTCTTATACTCTTCTTTTTGTACAAGAAATAAATCATTTAAGAAAGATTTAACTTTGTTTTATATCACCTGTCTGTCACCTGTTTGTATAACATACAATACCAAATTCTCAAATTGAGGTTTCCTCTTATCATGGCAAATGAAACAACCCCTACCATAATAGTTTTTATACCTTGTACTCATAGGGTAGAATGCTACATTAAAGTAACCAAAATATCTTTGGACAAAAAAAAAACATTTCTGACACCATGGTGAATATATTGAATATTACACACATCCGTCTATTTGTGTGTGTGTCTCAAAATAATTCTGAGTAATATCATCATTGTAGTGTTACATCATGTATCAAGGGCGGTATCGCTGGTTCTTAGTACTTAGGGATCGCTAATGTCTAGGACATCAAATTTGAGCGTTGTGTCGTATATCAAATGTGTGTATTGTAGTTTATGTACATATAATGCAGTCTACAGATTTTTGTCAAATTCGGCTGAATCATTTAATATGTATAAAAATATCAAAGGTGCCAATATCTTCCCCGAATTTTGTATACCCTTGCATATCTAGAGTATGTAATTACTTTTTCCGTCACATCGGTGTTGAATGCAAGGTCGAACCCGCTTCCCATGTTTTTTTTTCTATTCAAACATGGTAAAAATGTACGAAAAAAAAACAGTTTTTACACACTGATCATTTAAATAGTGACTATAACTTTTAGTAGTACGATATGACCAGTTCTTAAACATGGAAGTTGTAGACATCTTAATAAAGCAAACAAGTCGTCTCTGCCGACGTATACCCTGTACCAAGTAAAAGTACTTCAAAAAGTCAAAAACGCTGGAAGTTTCCATCAATTTACAAAAAATTCTCTAAGCATGCCGCAACAGCAAAGGCATTCTATTTCGCTCACTGTTATCAGCAATTATCTATAATGTAGCAATTGGCAATTCAACACAAAGCATAATATATGTACCTCCGATATTTATTCTACAATTTATTTACTTCTCGTTCCCATAACAGGAATATAATATAGATTCTGCTGAAACTTGGTAGAGGTATTTTTAAATATACATATTCCAAATTTACAAATACTTTTTTTGGGACAATCGCTTTAAAACAACGAAGTTATTGTTCTAAAAGTCCTACGTAAGATAGCGTTACAAAGGAGGTTATACGGCTATATAGGTTGGTTTCGACATATATTCAGCGAAAAAAGAAGGTGTGTAAATATTCTTAACGACAGAAATTAATCTTTAATTATTTACTAATTAAATTTTGTTGATCAAGACGGTCATTCAGACAGAGCGAAACGGATTAATGAACTCAGCTCATAATGCTGATGGTGATTTTGTGGGAACTTTGACTTTGTAAGGTATCACTAATTGGTATAGGGTATTCCCAAGTCGGGTGGGTTGTAATTAATAACCGACTTAGTTTTGTCCCAGTCCCCGATTGCGACTCATAAAAATTCCTTTGGGGATTTATATCATTTATAGCGACCACGTTCTAACAACGGCTGGACTCCGCTTCTGCTATTCATTTGTATAACCATCACTTTGGGTACGACTGTTCCAGTGGGTTACTTTATCGGTGTGCTTAATGCTCCTGCAGAGGTGATTAAGAAATGGTGCGATAACATTTTGACCAGCGAATACAATTGTTCTGTAAGTTCAAGTCAACTGGATATCATATGGAGTTGCATAGTTTCCATATTTTTAATTGGAGGCGTTAGTGGTTCCTGTTTCAGTGCTTGGTGCAGCGATAAATATGGACGGTAAGTGAGTAAAACTTTAACCAAAAGCAACCAATCTAGTCGATCTTACTTTATTTTCAGTAAGGGCTGCCTAATAATCGGTTGTGTGATATTAATTATATCCGGCATTCTTTTTACCTGGTGTCGAGCAGCTAAATCGCTGGAAATGCTTATGGCTGGGAGGTTTTTGGGTGGAATAGCCTCTTCCTTAATCTTCACCGCTCAGCCCATGTATCTCCTAGAATTGGCTTCCCCACAGTTAACTGGCAGCGTTGGAGTGTTTACTTGTATAGGCGTAACAGGAGGCATTCTACTTGGGCAGGTGTTAAGCTTACCTAAAATAATGGGTAATGAAAGCCTCTGGCCCTATGCTTTGAGCAGTTATACCTTGCTGGTGATGACATGTTTAGTTGCTATGTGGCTTTGGTTCCCAGAGAGTCCACGTTGGCTCTACTTAATCAAACGCGATACGGGTAAGAGCAGACATACTTTGCGGCGTTTGCGCGGCAAGGAAAATAATGCTGATGTACTGCGGGAACTCTTGGAAATGGAATTGACCGTGAATTCGAACACTGAGATTTGCTCGTTGTGGAAAGTTCTAACAGACCGCAAACTGTTTCTGCCCTTGCTTTTGGTTTGTTCCCTTCAGGCCAGTCAACAGCTTAGCGGAATTAACGCAGTAAGTTCTTAAATAATGGATGTTGGAACGAAATGTCCATGACCATAAACTTTTATATATCTAAGAAAGATGTCTTGATAGTTTTTCTTTTAATGTATTTTTGTAGATCTTTTTCTATTCGTTGTCTATACTCACCGATGCAGGTTTCTCTTCAAACTCAGCTGCTTGGCTCAATTTGGGGCTAGGTGGTTTTAATTTGGGAGCCTCTCTTCTTGGTCCTGTGCTAGTCAACAAATTTGCCCGTCGACCACTTATGATGTTTTCCTGCTCAACTTGTGGCCTTTCACTTTTGGGCATGTCGTTCGGACTCTATTTCTTGGGCGAAACAAAGAGCACTGTGTTGGCATATTTATGTATTGCCTTCATTCTGTCGTTTATATTAGGCTTTCAGATTGGATTGGGTCCAATTTCCTATTTTATTGGTTCAGGTTCGTATTGATGAAGGAAAATCTCTAGATATGTATTTTTCTGATTTCGATTCCTCCGTTGCATTATTACCTGTTAGGCAATGCATACAAATACTTCTACTGGTAAAGAAAATGACAGAAAGCTAAATTTATTACTTACTAGACCATCAGCGTCTGCTGAAAGAAAATATCTCTCACTACCAAACCTATTATCCTATGTATATTACCCAAATTCGGTAAACTGATCTTATCTGCATAAAATAACGTGAACATTTATTTTGTATATTTGTTTACATTTTGTTTTTTTTAGAGTTGCTAGAGGATTCTCCCCGACCAGTAGCCATGTCCATGGGTAGCCTGTTTTCTTGGATTGGCAGCTTTTTAGTGGGTATGTGTTTCCCATTTCTGCAGAGTGTGTGGAATTCTTTTGCCTTTATGCCCTGCATGTGCGTTTGCATCTATTGTCTTATATTGTCCTACCGATATTTGCCCGAAACACGAGGACGGAAGCCTAAAGATGTCCAAGCAATGTTAAGTAACGGATTACGGTCTAAAATCAAATAAATGAAACGTATCAATAACGAAGCCACCTGAAAAAAAAATTAAAAGTTTGGGCTTACTTCCGAACTTTGTATACACTTGCCAATTTTCAATTTGACAATAAAATGTTACGACATCTTTTCTGTAATCAGCTCCCTGAGATCTAAGTCTCTTGGTTTGTATGGTGGCCATAGTCAATATTAGTTTTGGGCCGATAGTTTCTAAAGCAGCTATAGCAGTAGCCGATCGATACTACCGAAACTTAATACAGATAATTAAACATATAGCACACATATACACCATACTTACAAATCGCAAACTTCATACCAACTCCGTTTAAAACAAATGAATTATTTAGTCGTGTATGATTTAGACCTAGAATATATAGCTATGATAGTAACAATCGAACCTAAAAAATAGACACTAAATTTAGATTGGATTAGTTTAAAATAATGATTTTCTAAAAAAAACCGTTTGCAACGGTATACAAATCCCGTCTTTCTAGTACATTTACGATTAGTATTTATACAGATTTTAATAATTACTTTTCGTTCTTTATATGAGCACTTAAGCACTAAATCTTGTATACACCAATTTTTAGCTCTGTTCGTGGAGCCCAGCTGCCATTGTCAGTCATATTTTAATTATATCGTGTCTTCCTACAAAAAACGATTCTATAAAGCTTATTACTATAAAATTTCAATATATGTATGTAATTAAAGAAAATTCGTCACATGTACTTGGGTACACACTTTAGCATATAGGTTCGCAGCTAACGATATATAAGGCCCAACTATGTATTATTATTCAAATTATTTCGCTCACTCTAATAAAACGTATTTACATAATAGATTTACTACTTGTAAATTTCTAATTTATAAGTATGCAGGAAACTTAGTTTTCATTAGTTCTATATAATTCTCCTAAACTTGATCGAAATCGCTTGACTGTGTCGTGAAGCTCCCATAAATAAAGGGTGTTTTTCCGAGGTATAGAACTTTAAGTTGGAATTACTTTTCAAAATGGCGACCGATTTAGCAGCTGTCAAGTGATTTATTCTCAGTTTGGTTTGGCAATTCATTATGAGTAGACTCACGATGCACGACGATTGCAAATTCTGCAATTTTATTTCGAAAATAATGATTCCGTGCGGAATACGTATCGTGCTCTACGTCCATTTTATGATAAAACGCACTTCTGGTTGAATGGCTATGTTATCAAAGAAAACTGACGCATTCGGAGTGAAGCTAATCCTCAAGTGTATGTCGAAACACCGTTACATCCAGAAAAATTGACTGGTGCGGACCTGCAGTGCCTCCACTAAAGGTAGTCTTCCTCGTCTCGCATTCGCAATAACTCTCTTGTGGCCATCGATATCGTCGGGTCTTTTGGATGAACACATACTACTTCCCGCTTTGCCTCTCGTAGACTTTGGAATTCCACCCTTATCCTTGTCCAACCGTTCTGTGGTGGCTCGAATAAATATAATGTCGTCCAAGTACTCAGGAGCATGAGGTTTGTGGGGTAAATGCCAAGTATTCCTGAATGTTGACCTCTAATGGTATCTGCCAACAGCCGTTTTTTAAACCTAGTATGGAGATATACATATACAGCATGGCGAAATTCTTCTAATATGTGTCTAGTCCGTTATACCGGGTAGGTGTCTTTCACTGAATTAGCATTAGGCTGGCGAAAATCTACGCAGATTTACTTATTGTTCTCCCCCACGAGTACGATGAGGAACTGTAAGGACACTTCGATGGCACTTCGATTTGAACATAAATAAATGGCCGGATTCCTTTTAAGGTAACCCAGTTTAAGATTATCTTTGACCGTGATTCTATGCTCGACGATGTTTGTAACAACAGACAGATGGTCAAACAGGGTTGAATAGGGCTTCCGGGGAGAGGAAAAATTAACCCGATCTTCATTTGTTGAATTCAAAATGTGAACTGATTTTATTTAAATAATATTTGGTTGGAAGAAGTCTTAAAGTCTATGGGGCACATATTTGGTGGTGGGAATTTATGTCTAGTTCTATCAGTATACATGCACCGTACTGATAGCTTGGGGTTAAATCTATTTAAATCAAGGCCTGCGTTGGCCGTTAGATGCTTAGCTAAATGCATCGGCTGATAAAAATATACTCACAGCATGTGAGCTGCATTATATTCAAACAATACTTTATTATTTTTGTGCGCTGTACTTTTATCTCGTACTTAGTTCAAAAAATTTATGTATATGTTTTTAAAATATTTTTATGTCTACAAATACAGTGTTTAATCTTAAACAAGGGTTAATTCAGTATTTAGCGCCCTTCTAAGTCATTTTTACATCCGGTTTTGTTTCGTTTTCGACTTTTAATATGGGCTTCTTTTCGTCCAAGTGTCGTTCTAAAGGAAAGAAAGACCTTAGCTTGTATTGAGACCCTCCGGGGCGTAAATAATCTGGGCTAACCGCAGTAATCTTCTGTGCGACATCTATGAGTAAACTCAACAACATCTCAATCGCTTGTGCGCCCATTTTAAGGAGCAGATGGTCCAGCATGATAGACATTACCAAGAGAGAGGCATATGCGCGTAGCTCTTGTGTCCATCATGGACATCTTATGTCTGCTCATCTAAACAGTGGCTATCATGCGTACACCTTTCATATGTAAAATCCCATTCACATCCGGTTTCCGGTAGTTTAGGTCTTTTCCCGTTCCTGGTGTCGGACAGGTGTTTCGTTACTCTAAAATAATAGTACGGTGGGGGATAGAAAGGAATGGTAAAACCACAACATCACTTACGCAACCTCAATTACCTCACTTTAAAGAGTCGTTTAATAAATTTTTCAGTTGATGCTGACACTTGACTAGTCTCAAAATGGGTGACAAAATGTGTGTATTCGGTGTTCACTAAAGTAACGAAACTTTACGGTTGCTTTTGACTTACGATAATCTTCAAAATTTTAAAACAACTGATGAGGCTTCAGTTTACTTAGAACTTGAAAGACTTGAGCAAAAAAAAAATCTCTCTCGTTGGTTGAAGTATAAGAATATTGAGAATATTCATCCTACTCTATCCCACCTTGAGGCCAACTCAGGAATTCCTTAGATGATTATTGCGCTTACATAATTCACAAAAAAGGGATAAGTTGTTGATGTCAACATCAATATGCAGGCACCACAATAGTTCAAGATAGTTCCGACAAATTGTTACTATGTGGAGCTTTCCCACATCACACAGAAAATTTGTAGACATGTACATATGGCGAAGTGTTTTCCATCTTCAAAACGCTGTGAGTTTCGATGCGTTCTTTAGGTCTTTCCAAAACTCTTACTCTCTGTAAATCCTACCGTACAGCAAAAAAGGATGATAAAATACTTCGTATTGTTGCAAAATATAAATACATATATTTATTCTTTTTATTTTAAAACGTCTTATTATTTATTATTATTTATTTTATTTATCGTCTTAGTTTGTGTGTTAACTGTTGGATTCCTGAATAGAGAAATATCATAGCAGGGAGTTCCTCAGATGATAAATGTATCATTTTATGGTTATATGTAAGTGTACAAAATTTATTCCTCTGAAGTTGACGTATCCCTTGTATTGTTGCTTGTATTTATAATGCGGAATTTTTCGTTTAATGTCTTGTGTAAACGTTCTACATCAGCTACTTCATTTTTACTTGAAGTTACTTGAATATCAATATTTTGCTTTTTAAGCCATTCATGAAGTGATAGACTCATGAAAGAGGAGTCTTTATATACTTTGATGACTTGTGGTTTACTCATGTCATTAAATATTTTGGTTTCCAGCCAATCTCGGAATTTGGCTTCTATAAGGAAAGTAAACTTAGACTATACATAAATGCAGGAAAGGAAGGTTCTGTTTTTATACCCTGTACCCATAGGGTAAAAGGGTATATTAAAGTCGCTAAAATGTATGTAACAGGCAGAAGGAAAATTTTCCGACCCCATAAAGTATATATATTCTTGATCAGTATCAATAGCCAAGTCGATTGAGACATGTCCGTCTGTCCGTCCGTCTGTCTGTCCGTCCGTCTGTCCGTCCGTCCGTCCGTCCGTCTGTCCGTCCGTCCGTCCGTCCGTCTGTCCGTCCGTCCGTCCGTCCGTCTGTCCGTCCATCCGTATGAACACCGAGATCTCAGAGACTACAAGAGCTAGAGCAACCAAATTTGGTGTCAACATCCGTCTATTGTATATGCAGATCAAGTTTATTTTAAATTTTTGCCACGCCCACCTCCGCCCCCGCAATTCGGGAAAAACCTATAACTAGACCAATATTAAAGATATCGTATTCTTATTTGGCATGCACATTAATATAGCCAAAATGCACCACTTGACCAAATTTTATCAAAATAATATATGTATATCGGATATATACGTATTTCCATTTTGTACTGAAACTGTTAAGTGTGAGCGAGATAGCATGCGTTCGCTGTTGCTGCATGCTAAGAGAATTTTTTTGTAAATTGATGGCGATTTTGATTGTTTTTTTTTTTGACATTATGGAGTACTTTTACTTGGCACAGGGTATACTCAATGTCGGCAGGGACGACTTGCTTGCTTCATTTTTAATAATGTAAAAATCGATGACATATGTAATTTTCTCTAATCGTAAGAAGTTCTAGGGTAAGTTCGTATTTCGATGTAGCGATTTGCTTAAATTGCAATTTTCGCAATCATGTATTATATTTGGAATAATTTCTGAAAATTTTTGCTTAAAAGTCATTTTGACTTAATACTTGAGTGAAGCGAATCCAAATTAATTTCCAGGTTGATTTCTTTTACTTCAGCATAGGTCGGAATATCTCGAAGTATAGTTGACCCTTTCGTTACCTTTATACTGGAATTAAAACCGCGTATGTATTCTCGTTTAAATATACCAAAATCAGATTCATTTTCCATAAACAAATCACTATTTCTTCAACTAGCGACTAGCGAATCTTATGGTTTTACTGTCTTGGGATAGAACAGCTCCGAGAGCGACATTACTTGCACAAAGTTACCACTTTGAATTCTTTTCTAAAATCCGGAAAGGCAAGAATGGGATCGCTAAAAATTAAAAGTTTAAGCTTTTCATATGACTCTTTGTAGGAAGCATCGTTAAAATTCGTTTTCGCATTTTTTTTCAATCTCAAGGTGAGGGGCTTTACAATGTGAGCAAATCCAGGTATACAATTTCTATAAAACCCACTCAAACCTAGATATAACTTGATTTGAATTTTATACGGTTTCGGCCTAATCCCTTCTATATTAATAATGTGACCCAAAAACTCAATTTCCTTTTTAAAAATTAACACTTGTCGAGCTGTAATTTTAAATTTGCTTTTCTGATCTTTCCAAATACACAATGTCTCAATATTGTGTTCCTCAAGCTATGTTGAGAAAACAATGATTTCATCCAGATAGACTAGACAATGATTGTTAATATGGTCATCAAGGACATTGTTCATGGTTGCAACTCGAAACTCGTAGTGGCTAGTCATTCGGTTTCGATTTGGTGAAATCCTTTAGCCAAATCAATGGTAGTGAAATATTGACAACTACCAAGCTTTTCAAGCATTTCCTCCATATTAGGATTTAGAAATTTATCACTTATAGTGATTTCGTTAAATGACCTCTTTTTTTTCGGCACGATCCAAAGAGGACTGCAGTATGGAGAGCAACTTTCTCTAATAATGCCCTTTTGAAGCATTTCATTAATTTGATTGGTGACTTCAGATTCAAACGCGTATACGGCCTTTTATGAATAGAATCCTCATGAATGGTTTTTTATGTATTGGTAAATTAAAGAAATTTGTATTAATTTTATTGATAGTAGATCCGGCATCTATTAGTCATTCGTATTCGTATTTCTGAAAAGGTACTTAGCTATTACCTTATATGAAAATTTTCATTTGTGTTCATTCGCTGGTGTCCACTACTTCCTCTTCTATGTCTTTTAGTTGGCTGATTGGGTTGCGTTATGGTTTCTCTATTTATTTCTTAATATAGCTGCTGACCAATATATATATTTGGCTGTTCTGATGATTGTTAATATATTTGAATCTGTTCTAGTCGAATTGTTTCATTCTTTGCTTTCTAAATTGATTATTATACAAATTTTGGGTTTGATTTTAATTTGTATTATTACAATTATTTTGTGTTACATTTTGAGACGCAAAAGATTGTTCAAATAGATCGTACATGGGAGGAATAAACGAAAAATAAAATAAGCGAAACCCTCTTGTTGGGCAACACGTTTTAACTTCAAAACTATGGAGATGTCATATCTAGACAACATCATAAACAATCTACCAGGCATTGTATCTCTGGATACAATTTCTTATGGTTTTATTCATTACTTAGTTATACATATACTGAATTCACTACGCTGTTTTCTAGATCTAGTTTATCTGCAATTATGCGAGATTTACGAAGATTTTCAGTAAAGTTGGTGTCGTATAACTTTCTTAACAGTTCTTCCAAAGGCGTTTGAGTGTTGTATCCTCCAATAAGTGCATCCTTCAATAGCACTCATGAGTTTGGAGCGCATTGCTTTATGATGTGTTGTACCTCTCCTGCGATGAGTCCCTCGATGGTTCCATAGATGATGCTCTTCTGCCTTTGGTATGGTAGAGCCCAGTTATATGCTCCACTCTCCGTATGAAGAATCAGAGGTTGTCATTTGGTCTCTCGAATGGTTGAATTTGCCTTAATTGGGAAAGGAATTGTCCCAAATTTTTTCCTGAGAGTGTCATTTTTCCACGTAGATTCTTCTGCGGATTCCTCTTTTTTTCCTAATATTTCTTTTTTTTCGATTCGTCTCATTTATTTCTCAAATCGAATTTGTTTTGAGAGGAATCCTACCGTCTGCGCCAATTTAATATTTTAATTAATTCTTTTTATTTTAAAACGTTTCTTGCCAGACGAGGTTCAAAATTCAGACTAACTAAACTCGATGTATGTATGACAATACATATAGCTGGACACGTGAACGTACATACGTGATAAAAACTAAGTTGTTAGTTGTTGTTGTTATATTGTAATGTTCCGTTTGACGTTGCTATGTAAATATATGCTAAAGCATTGAAGTTTTACACAATATAGGGTACTAAAGAGTATGATGTTTGATATAGACGGGATTGAATATGTGACTATATATACATATATAAGTTAACCTATGAAAATCAGGTCACCCAATACCCGACACTTAAGAATTGGCCACAGCAACACTCGTTTCTGCATAAACAACACCAACAACAATTGTTGTTGAATAAACAAACAACAACAATTATTGCCGACTAAACGGAACGACAGCAGCAGCGCCTACGACTGCTCCAGCAGCGGAAGCAGTGAGATCAGCGTTAGCAACTTGACCGTATGGGGGAGTGAACGCTGTTGCACTAGCGCAACAGAAAATGTGAAAGATCGGCAGGATTGAGTTAAGCAACAGAGACTTGATAACACTGAGGCTGGACTCTGGAAATCAGAATCGGTTGGACAACCAGTGAGACTAGTTGATACTTTAAAACATTTAATAAATAACTTTTATAACGTTTAATTCGATGTTGCCTGCTTTATTCCTTAGTTGGGTATGCTTTCAAAGGCAACATCATTTCTGGATCCATTTCAAAGGATCAAAAGCCTCTCGGATAATTCAAATGAGTTCTTCACGAAACGCGGGCGAGGATGTAGTCCAATCTAAACGTCCAATTTTAACCGTTAGAAACTTCTTTTATGCGTTTATAACGATCGAGTTGCCGGAAAACCATATTCGACGACCACAAAATCATATTTGTTCTTAAATATTTAATCAAAGCGATCATTAAATTTTATTTTACTCAATAACAAAAGTTACAGCTTTGTTGTTGTGTCTTGATTTTGTGTTTGTGATTTCTCATTCACGTTCTCTCGTACTCAGTAGTGTTGTTGCTTGTTTGCTCTCGAGCTTGCATAAGTATTTTTGTTGTTGTGTGTTTATCTCAACTCTTAACCCTTGTGCTACCTTGTGTTTCGTATACGCGTTTTTGTTTTGCTTTTTTTGCAATTCGCCCTTTATTTAAAATCTTTTTCGTCTCTATGCGTCTATTTATGCGGTGGACTAGGGAGGGATTTAGAACTTTGTCGGCTTGTTTTTAAAGCGTCGAGAAGAGTTTGCTACTCTGGAAACTCAGTGTTATAAATTATTAAACGAATCCCCGAAGCGGAAGAAGACCATCGCTCGGCATTTCTCCCCCGATTCGCCAGCATCTTTGCTTTTAACGGTTGCGTCTACAGGTAGGGACCCAATAATTTCGAATTCTCAGCACCTGATATCGTTTAAGAGTCCAGTAATGGCTACAGGTGCGGACACTACTCCCATTTCCTGGCAATCCTGTCCCGCATGCTGATGCGATGTCGGGTGTAGTGTCCGATGTGCTCGGGCGAACATCCTCTTCTAGAGATGTTCCCAATAAAATAGTGACAAGAGGAGTTCTCAAGGCGTTATCAACCCCAGAATACTAGCGCCAAAATCTGTGGCTGCTGCTGCGGTTGGTTCTTCGAGTTCGTTTCTTGTTGGTATTACAACAAAAAAGCAAATCTTTGTTTCAAGGCTAAATCCCAATAAATTTAAGTTTGCGTGTTCCCGTGTTATAAAGATTTTTGGTCTGAACACTTAATAGCAAAGAAGTACATAGCTAAGAAGAGGAAAAATCGGCTTCCGATTCGCCTGCCTTCCGCATCAACTAACACAATAAATACTAATTTCTCCATATCTTCAGGCTCGTCAGTACCTACTGGTTGGTCAAAAAACTAATTTCATCAGAATGTTAGAGGACTAAAATCGAAACTTTCTAAACTCTATGTAGATAGTCTATCCTTTGACTTTCATATTCTAGCTTTTACTGACACGTGGCTAAAGCCAAACATTTCTGATGCATCCGTTTTTCCCACAATATTTTCTACATATAGATACGATCGAACATTCAGAAATGGAGGCGGAGTTTTAATTGCTGTCAACTCAGCCTCTCTGAATTAGTTACCTTCACAGCAACTCTTTACATTGAATTTGTTCGTGTCGAAATTTCTCTAAATTCTTTTGTAACTTGCTCATACATTCCACCTAAATCTGAAATGGCGGTATACACCAACTATTTAGAAGCTAATCGCTCTGTATCCTCCCATCCTACAAAGAGAATATAGATATGTAAAGATTAACCCTCTATCGGCTGCGAGGCCTCTGCTGGGCGATTTTTAGATTTCGGCAGAAACAACAATATTTCGAACTACGCCAATCGAGCAGAAATGACTCAAACAAAGTAAGAGGGGCAAGTTGGTCGGTAAACAGGCGGGGAGACTGAAAGACGAGCCGGAGGAGAGTTGATGGTGCGGGGTGATAAAGTGTGATCACTAAAAATGTGACGAGTCAACAGTACAGGTGAAAAAGCTTACCGTGGAAACACAAGTACCAATGACTAGAAAAATAAAGGGAAAAAAGGGTAAGAAAAAGAAAAAAAAAATTCTGTGAGCAAAAAAAGACAACTACAACGGGAATATTAAAAATGAACAAGCAAGTCGTCCCTGCCGACATTGAGTATACCCTGTACGAAGTAAAAGTACTCCATGAAGTCAAAAACAATCAAAATCGCCATCAATTTACAAAAAAAATTCTCTTGCTATCTCGCTCACACTTAACAGCCCATTTTGCATGGGGCGTTTCAGTACAAAACGGAAATACGTATATCTCCGATAATTATTGTCCGATTTTCACATTTGGTCAAGAGGTGCATTTTGGCCATATAAATGTGCATGTCAAATAAGAATACGATATCTTTAATATTGCTCTATTTATAGGTTTTTTCCGAATTGCGGGGGCGTAAGTGGGCGTGGCAAAAATTTAAAATAAACTTGATCTGCTTATACAATAGACGGATGTTGACGCCAAATTTGGTTGCTCTAGCTCTTATAGTCTCTGAGATCTCAGTGTTCATACGGACGGGCGGACAGACGGACGGACGGACAGACGGACTGTTACATACATTTTAGCGACTTTAATATACCCTTTTACCCTATGGGTACAGGGTATAAAAAGATTATTGACTCTATAAATTAGTGTAAAGTGCAGTCGGAAAATAACAGTTTTATCTTAATAAGTAAAGAAATAAAAAGGCAAGTGTGAGAAGGAATAAACTAAAGAATAAACAAAAGGATGAGCTAACTTCGGCCGTGCAAACTGTCTTTTTGATTTATGGATCATTTGGTAGAATCATTTGGAAGTATGTATGTACTCATCAAATCTAAAATTAATGAACAGTCGAAATAAAAAATTAAAATGGACGGACATTGAAAAACATTTTTTTTTACTTCCGATTGTTCCTATGACAGCTAAAGCATGTAGTCGACCGATTCCGCTGAAACTCTATAGTTATATTTCTATTTATATCAAATTTTCGAATACCAAATTTCTTGACAATCGCTTTTAAAACATTCAAGTTATTGATCTAAGGCTATATTTTTGAACGATTGTTCCTATGGGAGCTATATGATATAATCAAACTTCAGCTCAACTCCGAGGGTCTAGGAAGAGATTGCGTTGACTGCGTCCAGATAGACGGACGGACGTACAGACTGACAAGGCTTTATCAACTCAGCTCATCATGCTGATCAAGAATATATATACCTAATATAGTCGGAGATGCTTACTTCTATGCGTTGCAAACTAATGACCAAAATTATTATCCTTTTTGTAATAAAAAAATTTTTGTGCTTCCCCGAAAAGCCTTTTAATCTCCGTGCTCGTGCATTCTATAACCCTCCATCTTCTAATAAAATTCATGATAGTAGTTTACTCTACCACTAATGGTACATCTATTCCCACTAACCCTGGGTACGCACGTTGGTAAGTTCAACTCTAGGTTTGGACCGCCCTCCCCACCGGACGTAGGATTGGAAACAATCACGAAGGCACGAAGGTCTCGGCAATAATCAAATTTCTTGTTTGAGGACGCTGAAAGCTGAGAAGGTTCCTTGGAAGTGGCGCCCGAACAGGGACTCAAGAATTAGGACTGTAGGGGCACCCCTGACGGTGTAAAACCCCGTCTCGTCCTGCTTGAATGAAAGAATAAATAACAAGGAAGACCTAGTCTCCTTGGTCAAGGAATTCGGCTTTGACGCCGAGTGTCGAGTCGAAGAGGCTCGTAAAACCTTTGCCACGATTTTAGCGAGCCACGAATTTCCCGAAGGTGTTTCAACTCGAGGCATATTATGCAAAAACGACTCCGAAAATGAAGAAAAGTGAAAAAAGAAATACGTGAAAATTCGTCCGCGTAATATAATCTTTACGTCAGTAGGCAGGAGTTTAAAAATTTAAACGAATTGATAGACATGGCCACGGAATATAAGAATGTTAGTCGGCAGAATTTCGTGCGATCCGAACAACGGTTTAAAGGAGAGGGGATCCGGCTGCTGCCCCGTCAGCAATCCGCCCCTCTACCTCGTAGTCCTTTACGACCGCGATCGCATCCTATTTGGCAGGGAATGTGGTCGAAGGAAAGTCATGTCGTTTGGTTGCTGTCGAAACTCCAAACGTCTTTCTTCTGTGAGGGCCAGGGATCACCACATCAGCGTCCAAACGGTAGAAAGTGACATATAGGTACAAATGGGAGAAATAATAGCTACAGCCACTATATGAAGTTTCATCAGCGGCGAGTTGGCTTAAGAGGTCGCGAAGGCTGGTGAGTGTTGGGGTGTATGTACCACCGTATCCTTTACTAACGGTTTGAAGATGGAAAATTTATAGATATTGAGAATAAAGGTACAACTGGCTTTTTTAGTGATGCCAAAGACGTTGGAAACCCGAATTCACATAGGCAGTCCCAATCGACAACTTGGGAGGACTCACGGCTTCGGCCGCGGAGGACCACCACTGCGCATACGCCCGAGATATGGGTCATTGGGACCCCCAGACATATACTCCCGAGCAGACAGCAGAGTGTCCCGAGCGAGAGGACGGAATTCCAGAGAAGGGTAAGAGAGTCAATGGTAAGCGTACGGACAACAGCAAATACGTCCCACTGTGACTTAAATGAAACACAGGACGCGAGTCATGAGTTGTAGATCCATCCACGTAAACCCTAATAATCGGGATTATACCGCCTTTACCGTGCCCGGTCGTGCACTTTATCAGTGGAAGGTGATCCCGTTCGGGTCACAGTGCGATATCATTGTTGTCAGAGCTGCCCCGGAGCAACACCTCGATAATCTGATGGAAATATTAAAGAGACTACGCCGAGCTAACTTGCGCATCAACAGGGAGAAATGCACTTTCTTTCACCGGAAGTCGACGTATTTGGCTCATATGATTAGCGAATAAGGAATTCATACCAACCCACTAAAGTAGCAGACGTGCGAGATCTGAGACCACCGTCCAACGTCAAGGAATTTCACCAATAACTCGGGATGGCGTCGTTGTACCACCGCTTTTCGTCCATCGTACAACCTATGACCAGCCTACTAAAGAAAGGGAAAAGAAGGAGCTGGAAAACAGAATAGGAGGATGCTTTAAATTAGCTCAAACGATGCCTTACTACAGCCCCAGTCCTGGCATGTCTGGATATGGGGCAGAAGTTTGTGCTGCAAACCAACGCCTACGACGGTTGGTTAGGAGCAGTTCTTACTTAGTAATTAGAGGGTCAAACGCGAGTAATTGCCCACACCTGTCGCTTGTAAACTTTGCTACAACCGTGAAAGAATGTCTGGCCATAGTTTGGGCGATGCTACCAGGAAGAACAGTTGAGCAGGAAGCTTAATGCAGCCGTACCATATAGTATTAAGTCTTAATAAATTTTGGATATAAGTAATGATATCTAGGCGGTTATGCAGTGATCTAGCTAGCTCGTCAATGTCCACATTTCATTTGTGTTTCTTGTTAAATTTAAGTCTTAAAGATTATTCATTAGGGATTTGGAGATTAGCTGGAGTAACATGACATATACATCGATGTTTGTTACAAATGTGCATATGCATACACCACACACCAATCACATATGTTGTTGAGACGACGATCCAGATTAATTGTTTTGTTTTTACTATTGTCTAATTTAAGTATTAGATTGAAGTATTCTGATGCATAATCACTTATTTGTATTTCTCTGTATAGATCAATGTTTTCAGTGAGTTTTTAATATTCAATGACAAACGGGACTACGGTCAGTGGAGACCATTGTGGCAGGGTTTTAGAGTAAGATTTTCCAATTTTGACTTCAATTTTTTTCTTGGTCATAAAATTTCTTATGTAGTTAAAAATATTGGGTCCAACTTTCCACTTAGTCAGTTAATCAATTCAAATCAAGGGAAATAACTGATATATGGTTTTTTATTCAACCAGGTATATACCAGGTACTGCAGATAAGTAATATCTTGGGACTGTTTGATTTTACTTGTCGAGTTTGGTTTTTGTATGCAATGTAAGCCTTTACAGGCATTTAATCCACAGAAAAGGGGAATATTGTTTCAAATTTAACTAGTATGAGACATAAAATTTATTTTCTCATTTAATTTTCTTATAGATTCTTTTTTATTAAGACTGCGTCTAAACTGAGCGTTTTGTTTACATATAGTCAAGTATGTTACCAGTAGAAATATATCGTTTAAGTAATCGCAAAGCAAAGGTTTTAGTTTTTCCTTAAAATCTCAAGAAATTTGTGGAAGTTAAAATTTTAAAAAGGAAACAACATACTTATTAAGAAAATTGAGAGCAGATCGTGGACCTGTATCACAGATGAATAGACTTATCGGTGCCAAACCCATGGTAAAGATAACTATCTAAAGGGACAAAAAAATGGGGGCATATACCAACAGCACCAGAAATACACCTAAACACGAAAGCTTCATCATAATTCGCATTTTTCCCGTGCCCATGCACACAGTGAAATACAAAAGTTGGGAAAGCCCTCAACAAAGCAGAAATATAGCAGAAACATCGCAAATGAGTCGGCTGTCCGGTATATTAGCTGCAGCACACCACTTACAAAAAAGAGTAAGCAAGTGGCCATTAGACTGCCACGACAACATAAATTAAAGTTGCAAAGCGATGAAAAAAGCGAACCCACTATTCCACCAATTTGAAGCATTCACACCACACACGACATCACAGTGGTTAAATGTTTGCTGCTGAGTTTGAAGGAATATCGAGCACTAGTCGATTCGTATAATCACTGTCGAATAAATGAAATCGTAAGTAGAGTCAGTCGGATCGTATAATAGTCACTTTTCTGGGTTATTGGTCATGTCAAAGCTGTAGCAGGATTGTACTAATAGTAACGCAAATACATACATATAAGCAGTAGTAGCATTATAGAACTCTCCTTCCTTTCAGTCATTTATGAATTTTTAAATGTATCTAGCAGACCTGTGCGTGGGTCAAGCTTTTGAGTGGCGTTAAACTTTTGTGCAGGACGCGTCCATTGGATAAGTCCTTTAATTTACCCTTGCACATGGTCATACATGCCTAAGGCCAATGAAATTGCTGGGAGTCAGCAGCGAGAAACGGTTTGCTATATAAGTAACGTTGTCTTTGGTACCATGTATCCATTGGGTAAAATGGTGTTTTAAAGTTGCTAAAATGTATGTAACATGCAGAACGTAGTATTTCCGTCACCATAAAGTATATATAAATCTTCTCAGATCAGTATCAATAGTCAAGAATAAAACTAGTACAATTGTCTCATGTCTCAATCGACTCAGCTGTTGATGCTGATCAACTTTATAGGGTTGTAAATGCTTTTCTCTAAGCGTTACAAACATCTATCCTCAGCAAGGGTATAAAAAATTAGATTAGATTCGGCAGTACCGTAGTCTATTGTGTATACCCTTACAGTACATGACTAATTACAACTTTTGTAATATATAGTGGGTTTTACCCGTACAGAATATTCTATACCTTTCTATTTAAACTCGTTATTATAGCCTGTACTCATTTTTTTTAGAAGTCAATTCTTAACAGACGCATATATTTCTGGAGACCAAATCTAATGCTCATGTTACATCAGGACTTATAGACGGCATGTATAAGAGAGTTCATGGTTGCCCAAGTCTTTTGGCGAATTCTGTTCGTTTCAGACGTTGTAAAGGCCTGGCCGGGAGTAAGCATCTTGCTAGAATACTTCTGTGCCTAGCCAGCCTGTCTCTGTACCAGCCTGTACAAATAAGGTAAAAGGCGACAGAAGCAATTATAATACGTATGCAAGACCTTCTCTGCTCGAAGATTTTGAAGCTCCGTTGGAACATAGAAGTCACCTACTACAACACAAATATACTCTCATATTGTACACTGAAAAACTCGACCCATATTTTGAAATGGAGTCCGGGTAGGTCTCAAATTTGGATATGGCAATCGGACCAATCAATGTTTCAGTAAACTGTATCTAAAACAGAAGGAACTTTACTTAAGAAGACAAGTCCTTGCTTAAAAAGCTTAATGTCTGAATTTGTTATATTGACTTCAGACTTGAAAAACTTAAAATGTCCCAGAGATTTGTTCCACCTAAAGCACTATATGGATTGTTTGCCCTTTCAGAAAAAAGCCAACTGTCACCTGGAGAAAGTTGCTTTAAATCTCCTAACACTATTATACTTATCGGGATTTCTAAATATTTGACGGACCCTTTGGTTTAAATATAAAATCATTTTTATCCATTTTAAATCCAACCATTGAAATCTCATCAATAACAATCAGTTGGAGAACAATAAGTTTACAATGGTAGTTTAGCTAGTAGCAGCTTTTCTAGTTTAAACGCACAGTAGAACCTTTGCTGAATCGGTAGGACCAGGTGTTTTGTTTGCTGTCCAAGTTACATACTGCTATTCAAAATACATTATTGTCTAGATAAATCAACTTTTGCTAACACCAGCACTGCCTTCAACATACTCGTAGATAGTATTCTTGGCACATACATTGTGCATCATATAAGCATTATAGTTCCGTTGCTCAGGCTTATGTAGGTCGCTTCTGAAACGAATGGAACATTTTTGTCGTGCAGACCCTGGAACTCGTTATCTAGAAATCCGCTAGCTGGAACTTCTTCAGAATTAATTTGTAATTTATTTTTATTCTGAACTTGTTTTAATTTTTCGCAGCTTAACAGTGTAAGGAAGTTTTTCGACCGGGGTACAAATCTCAGTCTACCTAGGGCCTTTCTTTAACAGAAAAATTTATAAAGAAATACCGGGACCTGAATATTTGATTGAGGAAGGCATAATGTGGATATAATGATTTTATGCCTAATTATAATGATCACACACACATGGTTAAGGACAATATTAACGACATAAAGGGGAATAATATATACAAAAGTGGGATTGGGAAAGGCAAGATAAGGTCAGCAAGGGAGTCTGGAACTGCGCCTTATCGATATACACAAATCCTAGGCTACTAGCTTGTATTATGTCCCCAGTATATTTATCAAGTCAAGTAGGGATTTACCCGGACCTTGACTTAACAAGCACACCTCAAATCAAGGATTATTGCCAAGCGAATCCTTATCCAGTCAAGTAGCGATTCACCCGGACCTTGACTTAACAAGAATATACTAATTAAGGACTAAGATCAGAGACTACTGACCTAGGAATCCCTTTCCAAATCAAGTAGGGATTCACCCGGACCTCGATTTAATAAGAAATACCTCGATAGTAAGTCGTTAAACACGGAATCTCATTCCAGTCAACTAGGGTATCACCCGGACATTGGCTATTGGTGAGTGTCATGTCTCTGACCTAATACATATAGCGACCTTACGAATTTC
The DNA here is from genome assembly GCA_037075365.1 of Drosophila emarginata. NCBI lineage: Eukaryota > Metazoa > Arthropoda > Insecta > Diptera > Drosophilidae > Drosophila > Drosophila emarginata. Next base: position 7,324,375 of record JBAMCD010000324.1, read on the forward strand.
TCTTACCGGACACTCATACTTTAAGAGACATTCGCTGGACACCGACACACTTGGTTAAACAGGTTACACCACCATATTTGTTACTTGAATGTTCCCTGAAGAACTTTGACCTGCAGTCCTATAAGATCTGCCTATTAATAATGACACTCAATATATCCGAAAAAATTTACTTTATTCATTTATATTTTCGGTAGAGCAGTATCACACACACACTGGGTCATTTGTCTAGCTCCTATCTGGGGTCAAAAGGACATATGGGCTCAATTAACTACGGGCAGACTCACCTGCGACACTTCTGTTGCACACACACTTCACAATTATTCCTTGCTCCTGCAGGATACTTTTCTGATGCCTTGACTTGACTTGTTTCACTTGCGATCAAAATAACACATCCGATCTTCGCGGTGGTCAATCAGTTTCTTCCTCTGGCTTCTGTTTGATCGATGCCCTTAGCTTCGTTTTTCCTCTGCTGCCGTTGGGCCCAGCCAATCAAAATTTGCCACGCAGTCGCCAAAATATTTTGACTCGCTCCCTCCCTTTCTGGCAGCCTCCTAGTTGCATTAGCGGTCATCGCTAATGTCTCATAAGTCAGCTCTCAATATTCGGCAAGTCCCGTTGCATTAGATCGCCGTCCACAACAGCGTCGACACTTGGTTGCGAACGCTGCTGTCGACGGCGAAGCTAAGCAGCAACACCAGCTCTTTGGCACAGATGCAATGGTGACCTGTCGGGCGTTGTTGATGTGAACGCTGAACAATCCGTAGTCGCTGGCATCAGTCTGTAAGGAGAACTTCTCATTGAAGTCGGGGCATGCTAGCGGAAGTCAATCGAGATTTTAGCTGGTCGAAAGCCCGTTGTTGTTCGACATCCCACTTCCACTTGGTATTCCTCTTTAATAACGCGGTGATCGGTTGTACAGGCATAGGCGAAAGTCAAGTATTAACTTTTGGTAGTTTCAGAATTCCTGTAGAAATAGATGATATAAAAATGGAAATTGAATTCCATGTTGTTCCTGACGAAGATATGGCTTTTGAGGCAATTTTAGGTAGAACCATATTAGATAACGTTGACATAGTAGTGACAAAGCGTGGTACCAAATTGATGAGCAAGACGAAAACTTGGGAATGGCAAGGTAAAAAATTATTGGTAGAAACAAAACGCTCGTGTGCTGAGTTATTAAACGAGTGTAACAGCTTTCGTATTTGTAATATAGAAGAATAGGAGAAAGACCCAGAGACCGATTTGTCTCATATTAGCGTCAGTATTGCAAATGAAGTTAGAGAGTTTTTTTTTTTCTTTTTTTTTTTTTTTGTATATATTTATTAGCGTAGGAACCATACCATATCTTCGTTAGAGAGTTAATCAAAAATTATAAGCCAGCTAGAAACGCCCAAGACTCAGTAGAAATGAAAATTGAATTAACAGACGAATTGCCAGTGTACCAACATCCAAGGCGTCTAGCCGAATCCGATCAGAAAATTGTGGATACCCAAGTACAAGAATGGTTAGATAGTCAGGCCAAGCTTTTTAGAATATGCTTCACCAGTTGTGTTAGTATCCAAGAAGAATGGAAAGAAACGATTATGCTGCGACTATCGGAAACTAAATGAAAAGGTAGTGAGAGATAATTTTCCTATGCCACAGATGGACTGTGTATTCATCTACACCACGTTAGATTTGATAAATGGTTTTCTTCATGTCCCTGTTGAGGAAAAATCACAGAAGTATACATCATTCGTAACTCAGCATGGTCAATACGAATTTCTCTATGTACCGTTTGGAATTTCAAATTCACCCGCGGTATTCACGAAATTTATAGGGGCAGTTATCAGAGAATTGACAACCAATGGAGATGCAGTCGTCTATATGGATAACATAATTATTCCGAGTTTAGATGAAAATAGTGGTCTGTTGAAATTGGAAAAGGTGCTAATGGTTGCAGGAGAAAGCGGACTCAGAATAAATTGGCGCAAGTCTCAAATATTCCAGAGAAAGGTAAATTTTTTGGGATACATAATAGAGAAGGGGAGTATTAGGCCGAATGAGGAAAAAACATAAGCAGTTTCCAGATTTCCAATTAACGATAAGAAAGCTATTCAGAGATTTCTAGGACTAACTTCGTATTTCATCGAAGAATACGCTCTAATAGCCAAACCTTTGTCGGATATTTTGCGTAAAGATTCCAAATTTGAGTTTAGGGAATTGCAGATGGTAGCCTTTGAACAATTAAAGCTAGCATTGACGAAGTTGTATAACCCTAGATCAGAAACAGAAATTCATACGGATGCTTCAAAGCACGGCTTTGGAGGGGTATTATTGCAAAAAGATGTAGAAGATTGTCTTTTTCACCCGGTACAGTATATGAGTCGGAAAACTAAGATATGTGAAGAAAAATACGACTCCTATGAATTGGAGGTATTAGCAGATATAAATGCTTTAATGAAATGGCGAGTGTGTGTGTTAGGTCTAAAATTAAAAATTGTAACTGATTGCAATGCATTCACAATGACGATGAAAAAGAAAGAGGTACCATTGCGAGTGGCACGTTGGGCCATGTACCTGCAGGATTATGATTATTAGATTGAACACCGATCAGGTTCTAAAATGCGACATGTTGATGCGCTCAGTCGTGTATCTTGTTTACTTCTTACCGATACAATTAGACACAGATTAAAAGAAGCACAGTTGTTAGATGAGTGGACAAGGGTAATAAGGTGTATAGTTCAGCACAATGGTTATGAGGATTTTTATATCGAGAACGAAATCTTGTTTAAAGATCCGAATTAAGGTCTAATTGTTGTACCAGACCAAATGGAAACAGAAATAATACAGATTGTACATAAACAAGGCCACTTTGGCACTAAGAAGACTCAAGCTATCATTGAAAAATCGTACTATATCCCGAAACTCAAGGAGAAAGTAGTCCGTGTTGTTGAATCTTGTATTGAGTGTATCGTAGTTAACGCTAAAACTGGGAAAAAGGAAGGGTATTTGTTGTCAATCAGCAAAGGAGATAAGCCGTTGATAACGTATCACATTGATCATGTTGGACCGATGAAAGTCACTACCAAACGATATAATCATGTTCTTGTTGTAGTTGATGGTTTTCCGAAATTTGTGTGGCTTTATCCGACGCGTGGTACGGGTAGTTAGTTGTCTAGAAAGGCAAGCCATAAACTTCGGTAATCCAGTAAGAATCGTTTCAGATAGAGGAGCAGCCTTTACATCAAACACGTTTAAAGACTATTGCGACACACAGAATATCCAACATTTGATAATTGCAACGGGGATACCCCGAAAAAACGGGCAAGTCGAAAGGATGCATAAAATGATCGTCCCTACGCTTTCTAAACTAAGCCAAAAAAATGCGGGAAGATGGTATAAATTCGTAGGCCGAGTGCATCAATTTATCAACAGTACTACTCCAAGAAGTACCAAAGTAACACCGTTTAGGATATTAACAGGATTTGAGAGGCGTATTCCTGGCGATCCAGAGATAAGTAGGCTGATTCAGGATTCCTTAGTAGAAGAATTAGATTGTGATCGCGAAGAGATGAGGGAAAAAGCCCGGCAAAATATAGAAGAGATACAAAAGGAGATGAAGAGAACATTTGATAAGAAAAGGAAATTTGAAAGGAATTATAAAATAAATGACTTAGTAGCAATCAAGCGTACTCAGTACGGCACAAATAGACATGGTCGTTATGACATAGAGAAAGTTGGTAACAATGAAGGTTTCTGTAAAACCTCAACTGTAGCGGAATTCATGAAGCCCTGGGCAGGATCATTCGGGGCGAATGATGAGTCAGGACAGCCGATTGTAGAAAATGGAATAAGAGAGGGAGAAGTTGAAAGTGACGTAGAGTTTGATCAGACTGGGCGAGATGGAACTACACGCAGTGGTCGAAGCTATCCGGTCCGCTCAATGTTCGGGGTAATAAGAATGTGAGAGAAGAAATCACTCGCAATCAGACGCTCGCCTTGACAACATCGTTTATCTTTTGTTTGAGTACCAAATATATACATATAAGCTTAAGTGTAAATTCAAATTACTTAGTTTAATTGTAAAGTCATCAAACTTGCTTTAAATTAAAATAAACCTGGAATATAAAATATCAACATATGTATGTATGATATCCATGATTAGAAACTTTCATGTAACAAAACGGTTTTCAATTGAAACTAGTAATAACAGCTGACCAAGCTGTAAGCTGCACAGACCTGAGTACGCAAATGCTGGCAGCATAGTTGACGGGTCTTCAACCAAAAGAAAACTTAACATTTGAGTTTATATTAATTCACCTCCATCCTTTACTATTTTTATAATTTTGTGAAGTCTTTACTCTCCTTTATTTCCTAAATAATTCATAATCACACTAACATCATTTAATTCGTTCTATTGTTTCTTATTAATTTTTCTACCCCTAATTTTTTTCGTAATTGACCGCCAACCGCCACGTTCACGAGTGCCCATCAATTGCCGAACGAATGTTATTCGCTTTTCTAGCGAGCCTGAATACGCGCTATACGAATCCCACTTAGAATGGGACATTAGGAGTGTCATAGCAGAAGAAATGAGCTGTAGCAGACTGTTGTAGAGTGGGCATCTATGTTGGTGGAGACATTAAATATTACTTATAATGTTAAGTTAGTATTCTTAAATGGTAGTATTTATTATTATTTACCAGGTTTGTGAAGAGTTCCAGTTAATAATTATTTTGATAAAAGATAATAATTTTGAAAAAAGTTAACGAATAATTTTTTTAATCGCGACATACCCAAAGAAAAACAACAATAATAAAAATAATAGTAAGGCCAAATGAGAGAATTATCACGGTGAGATTTAAGGTGTACCTTCTGAAAGAGTTTTCCAGACTTAGTAGGAACTGTCACTTTTCTATTTTCCTGCACCTCTTCTTTATTGTACAACTTCTTTTCCTTACCCTTGATCTGCTTATTTCTAACAAAGACTATTTCCCCTTCGGCGTACTGAATGGATTTTTGTTTTTATATTAATCTATTAATGGCAAGTTCTTGATGGCATCAAATGTTTCGCGTTTGAAATTTTTTAACCCTTGATAATTTATTCTAGAAACCCTGTCAAGAAAAATATCAACCGGTTTTCGTTGCGTCACAGAGTGGACCAAGTTATTATACCTATCAACTGACATAGGCACAAGTTCAGCTACCTTAAGTAAAAGAAACTCTATTTTTCAACACCTGTAGATTTCTAAGAATGTTGAATGAAATCTTTTGACCTGACCGCTTACTTCGCTTCGCTGCGTATGATATGGCATACCTCTATTTCCAATGATCTAAGGTAATTATGAACTGTTGGACAAAGGAGGCCCCGTTCATTGTCCATCACCAAAATCTTAGGTGCCGTGAAATAGTGAAGCATTTCTACTAATTTTTCAAGTAGTTGGAGGGCCGATTTGGATTCTAGTGGGAGAAGCTTGGCGAATTTGGAAAATTTGTCTATACAGCTAAGAAACTTGTGCTTCTCCAACATGAAGACGTCGACGTGTGGAATTTCGCACGGATAGCTTGGTACAGGGTTTAACTGTAGGAGGGGCTTATTGGAATGTCTGTCATATTTACATGCTTTGCAGATCTGACAAGTTGCCGTAAACGCTTTAATTTTATTTGTCATTTTTGGGAAATAACATCGTTCTAATAGCTAACGTTTGACCTCTTCGGGAATTCTATTAGCTATGCGATGTTCGTTATCGATTGCTTCGAGAATCTCGTCTTCGCCTACCGAATCATTTACCAGTCTTTGTGTCACCCTAAGTATGTAGGACTTAAAGAAATCTAGGTAACATGTTTGTAGGAGCCGTAAATGGCTTTCGGGTATTCCTATTCCACTAATTATAGATGGATTGATGTAAGTCTTTAGCTAACTAGTTATACCCTGTACCCATAGGGTAAAAGGGTATATTAAAGTCGCTAAAATGTATGTAACAGGCAGAAGGAAAATTTTCCGTCCCCATAAAGTATATATATTCTTGATCAGTATCAATAGCAAAGTCGATTGAGACATGTCCGTCTGTCCGTCCGTCCGTCCGTCCGTCCGTCCGTCCGTCTGTCCGTCTGTCCGTCTGTCCGTCCGTCCGTATGAACACCGAGATCTCAGAGACTATAAGAGCTAGAGCAACCAAATTTGGTGTCAACATCCGTCTATTGTATAAGCAACTCAAGTTTATTTTAAATTTTTGCCACGCCCACTTCCGCCCCCGCAATACGGGGAAAACCTATAACTAGAGCAATATTAAAGATATCGTATTCTTATTTGGCACGCACATTTATATGGCCAAAATGCACCTCTTGACCAAATTTTGTCAAAATCGGACAATAATTATCAGAGATATACGTATTTCCGTTTTGTACTGAAACGCCCCATGCAAAATGGGCTGTTAAGTGTGAGCGAGATAGCATGCGTTCGCTGTTGCTGCATGGCAAGCAGTGGATGCTAAGATAATTTTTATACCCTGTACCCATAGGGTAAAAGGGTATATTAAAGTCGCTAAAATGTATGTAACAGGCAGAAGGAAAATTTTCCGTCCCCATAAAGTATATATATTCTTGATCAGTATCAATAGCGAAGTCGATTGAGACATGTCCGTCTGTCCGTCTGTCCGTCTGTCCGTCCGTCCGTCCGTCCGTCCGTCCGTCCGTATGAACACCGAGATCTCAGAGACTATAAGAGCTAGAGCAACCAAATTTGGTGTCAACATCCGTCTATTGTATAAGCAACTCAAGTTTATTTTAAATTTTTGCCACGCCCACTTCCGCCCCCGTAATTTAGAAAAAACTATAACTTGAGCTATAATAAAGATATCGCATTCTTATTTGGCACACTTAAAAATATAGCCAAAATGCACCTCTTGACCAAATTTTGTCAAAATCGGACAATAATTATCGGAGATATACGTATTTCCATTTTGTACTGAAACGCCCCATGCAAAATGGGCTGTTAAGTGTGAGCGAGATAGCATGCGTTCGCTGTTGCTGCATGGCAAGCAGTGCAGTGTTGCTGCATGGCAAGCAGTGCATGCTAAGAGAATTTTTTTTGTAAATTGATGGCGATTTTGATCGTATTTGACTTTATGGAGTAATTTTACTTGGTACAGGGTATACTCAATGTCGGCAGGGACGACTTGCTTGCTTCATTTTTTGTAAAGTGATGGCGAATTTTATTGTTTTTGACTTAATAGAGTACTTTTACTTGGTACAGGGTATACTCAATGTCGGCAGGGACGACTTGCTTGCTTCATTATCTCTGAAGTGATCAATGTTTTCAATGGGACTTGATGATGCTAGTAGCCGGGGTGTGGATTTATTCAAGAATAGACAAAATAATCTGGTTTCTATAAACATTTATGGGGACCTCCATATGGGGAATAAGGTCAGAAGCATCTTGATTTCCACTGTGCACCGTTGCCAACGAATCTGTATCATAGAGGATCAATAGATTCGTGTCCAACTGGTCGACGGCATGGATACGCGATAACGCATCCGCAACTACGTTTGCCTTGCCTGGTTTATAGATCAGCTCATGATTATATTCTTCAATTTTCGCCTTCCAACGTTTCAACTTTGTCCAGAGCCCAAACAATGGCTAACATGGCGTAATTTTATTCAATTTTGTCAAGCGATCTTGAGATGTATGCTATAGATCGATCTTTTCCTGAGCTAACCTGAGACATCACGGCGCCGAGAGCAAAGTCCGATGCATCGGTGGTAAGATGAAAAGGTTTTGAAAAATCTGGAAAAGCTAAAACCTCCTATGAAGAAATAAGAGTCTTAAGGTCCTTAAACGCATGTAGCTCTAGTGGATCAAGCTCAATAGAAGCTTTCTTGGATTGAGAGACCTTGATTTGCGCGGTTTTTCCTCTGGTGAGATTTGTTAGGGGCTTGGCAATTTTCGAGAGATGTGACAACATAGCCCAGGAATTCAACACTGGTTTTTAGGAAGTGTGTCTTCTCAAAATTTACTTATAGGGTTGCTTCACGAAGCCTTGAAAATATTTCTCTGAGATTGTGCCAATGTTTTTCATAAGTAGCATTGAAAACAATTATGTCATCAATGTAGACATAACAAATTTTCCTATATAGTGTCTAAGAACATCGTCAATAATTCTTTGGAATATGGCTAGAGCATTTTTCAGCCCAAAGGGTAGGCTGAGAAATTCATATTTTCTATTAAGAGTTGAGAAAGCGGTTTTTGGTATATCCGCAGGACCCATATGTATCTTATGGAACCTCGAACTTAAGTCGAGAGTCGTGGAGAATTTTGCCTTGCCTAAACTTGCTAACATAGATGTAATGTCAGGGATCGGATAGGTGTCTGGTATTGTAACCGTATTTAATCTTTTGTAATCAATTACCATTTGGTTTTGGTTTCTTGGCGACAACCCACACTGGAGAGTCATACGAACTTCTGAGGGTCGTATAATGCCGTCACGGAGAAGTTTGGCGACTTGACGGTCAACCTCGTCCCTGATGTTGACTGGATAGGGATAGCATTTAGAATAAATGGGCTGTTGAGTATTAGTCCGAATTGTTGCTTTTACTCGGGTTTCCACAAAATTAAGTTGGGTCGATTCACGGTTTAGTAGTGGTATGACAACCCCCGGTGCTATGATTAAGACGTTATGTTCCCTATCAATTTTCGCTTTCAATTTCTTCAGTGTATCACCACTTATAATGCCGTCGAAACTTTTTAAATAGTAAAGAAGGTTAGTGGGTAATGAGAGGAGCGAAGAAAGCTCCATCGAAGAATTGTGAAATTTTGATGGGTCCATTGTACTAAGAAGGGCTTTTGTAGTTGAATAGCACCCTCCGAAAGATCTAGAGTCTAGATTCTAGAGTAATGAATTTTGCACCAGTGTCGAATAAAAACTGTCGCACTTTTCCATCCGCATCGATGTGTTCTATGTAGGGTACGCTGGATAGGCCTTTTTCATAAAATTTACTTGGTTCTCGACCGCGATTTCCGCGGAATCTCCCGCAATGTTCTTGTATGGGGTTTCCTCTTCGACGCCACCGTCAGTGGCTAGCGGGGAGTAGGGTTGGAGCATGTTCGGTGCCGCCGTACGAAATAATCGTTGTGCGTTCCTAAAGCGGTTCGCGGAATCGGAAGAGTTCCTCTTTTGGCTATTGCCGTTCCCATAGTTCTGGAAGCGGCTCCGAGATTGTCCTGATCCACTCGCTTCCAGTTTTATGGCCGGTGTTAAAGCCTGAAGGTATCACGTTACGGTATGGTATAGTTTTGTTGATGAGGTTCTACCAAACATGTGATTGATTTTTTGATTTCTTCCATTGTTTAAGTTGTACTTATTTCTGCTCTGCAACTTGTTTTTGATTTTTTAAAAATTTATTTCAGTTTATTTCAAAAATTTAATCTACTTTTTTCTTAGAATAAAGTTGGGTATGTTTTCTTGTCTTTATGTTTAAAATTTGTTTTCAAACTTTCTTTACTGCTGGATCGAAATTGGGTACGTTTTTGCTTAATTCGCCAGAAACGTAAAATCGAATTACAACTTCTGAATGGCAACTTCTTCACTTACCCGTTATTTAATTATCGTATGTTAATGTTCTTTTTCTAAGTATAAGTAGTTTATAGTGTTTCCTTTTCCAAAGTTTCCAAATTCCTCAAAGAACGATGGTGCTATGTGAAAAGATGAAAAATGGAATAAGTGCTTGTATGTACAAATATTTGTCGTTAATGTATTTAATTCCTTATATATTTGTTCTTTTTCTTCTAATATTGGTTTTCATAATTTTTATTTTCTTTGTTTTCAATTTTTTAATATTTTCGTTTTCAATTGTCCCACAGCTGCCTATCGCGATGCCCCCTATGTCGGATGAGGGAGACCTCACTTATCCCTTTTAGTCCTAGCAAGGACCTACTTAGGTAAAAATGGCTCCACATCCTCACTCGGGAGGAATCCTTCGGTGGGAAGCACCACTGGTGGCCAATATCTTCGCATTTATTATTTTTTATTCCTAACATAAATTTGCCACTCGCAAACTTTGTTGCCGCAGTGGTTTTGACACTCATTAAATAATTTTTTCGTAAGTGACCGCCAACCGCCACGTTCACGAGTGCCCATCAATTGCCGAACGAATATTATTCGCTTTTCCTTTTTTTTATAATTTTTATTCATTTATTTCGCCGATAAGGATTGAATTGAACTTCCTCTTATTTGAGGAGGTCACCTTGCAGAAGAAAAGGATTTGATTTCCGTCCACCAACGGCTCGCACACTCCTCAATGATCAAGACGTTGGTTTGATCTTTCGTTATAATTGTTTATTTTAACTCTAATGTTCATGTCCCTCGGTTGTTCACCACCCAACCACTTCAGGACTCGGCCCCTCGGTCCGTTCTGCCCACAATCCCGCTGCTACTCCTCCTCCTTCTTGATCGTCGCACGAATTAGAGTTTTGTTTTTATACTCTTGCAAAAAGTGTATATTAATTTTGGTCAGAAGTTTGCAACGCATAAAAGGAAGTATCTCCGACTATATAAAGTGTATACATATATTCTTGATCAGCATGATGAGCTGAGTTGATATAGTCTTGTCCGTCTGTCCGTTCGTCTGTCCGGATCAACGCAATCTCCTGCGAGACTCTTGGAGCTACAGAACTGAAATTTTGCACAGACATTGTATCATTGAATCATTGAATCATCTTGATCGGATGACTATATTATATAGTCCCCATAGGAACGATCGGTCAAGAATAGGGTTTAACATCAATAACTCTATTATTTTTAAATCGTATGCCACTAAATTTGGTGTTTGGGTTTTAATATAATCCTCAACACATCTATCAAGTTTCATCACAATCGGTTGACTATATCATTTAGCTCCCATAGAAACTATCGGTGAAAAATATAGTTTTTGATCAATAACTTAGGTGTTTTTAAAGCGATTGTGAATGAAGCAAGCAAGTCGTCCCTGCCGACATTGAGTACACCCTGTACCAAGTAAAAGTACTTAATAAAGTCAAAAACAATCAAAATCGCCATCAATTTACAACAAAATTCTCTTAGCATGCAGGAACATCCAAGGAATGCTATCTCGCTCACTCCGATTATGATTGTCCGATTTCGACATAATGTGCATGCCAAATTTTCCGACCCTATAAAGTATATATATTCTTGATCAATATCAATAGCGAAGTCGATTGAGACATGTCCGTCCGTATGAACACCGAGATCTCAGAGACTATAAAAGCTAGAGCAACCAAATTTGGTGTCAACATCCGTCTATTGTATGAGCAGGTCAAGTTTGTTTTAAATTTTTGCCACGCCCACTTCCGCCCCCGTAATTTAGAAAAAACTATAACTAAAGCTGTAATAAAGATATCGCATTCCTTTTTGGTGCACTCAAAATCGGCCAATTATCGGAGATATACGTATTTCCGTTTTGTACTGAAAAGTTCAGTGCAAAATGGGCTATTAAGAGTGAGTGAGATAGCATGCTTTCGCTGTTGCTGCATGCTAAGAGAATTTTTTTGTAAATTGATGGCGATTTTGATTGTTTTTATACCCTGTACCCATAGGGTAAAAGGGTATATTAAAGTCGCTAAAATGTATGTAACAGGCAGAAGGAGAATTTTCCGACCCCATAAAGTATATATATTCTTGATCAGTATCAATAGCGAAGTCGATTGAGACATGTCCGTCTGTCCGTCCGTCCGTATGAACACCGAGATCTCAGAGACTATAAGAGCTAGAGCAACCAAATTTGGTGTCAACATCCGTCTATTGTATGAGCAGATTAATTTATTTTAAATTTTTGCCACGCCCACTTCCGCCCCCGTACTTTAGAAAAAACTATAACTTGAGCTATAATAAAGATATCGCATTCTTATTTGGCACACTTAATAATATAGCCAATATGCACCAGCTGACCAAATGTCGAAATTGTCGAAATCGGACAATAATTATCGGAGATATACGTATTTCCGTTTTATACTGAAATGCCCCATGCAAAATGGCCTGTTAAGTGTGAGCGAGATAGCATGCGTTCGCTGTTGCTGCATGGCAAGCAGTGCAAGCTAAGAGAATTTTTTTTGTAAATTGATGGCGATTTTGATCGTTTTTATACCCTGTACCCATAGGGTAAAAGGGTATATTAAAGTCGCTAAAATGTATGTAACCGGCAGAAGGAAAATTTTCCGACCCCATAAAGTATATATATTCTTGATCAGTATCAAGAGCGAAGTCGATTGAGACATGTCCGTCTGTCCGTCCGTCCGTCCGTCCGTCCGTCCGTCCGTCCGTCCGTATGAACACCGAGATCTCAGAGACTATAAGAGCTAGAGCAACCAAATTTGGTGTCAACATCCGTCTATTGTATAAGCGGGTCAAGTTTATTTTAAATTTTTGCCACGCCCACTTCCGCCCCCGCAATTCGGGAAAAACCTATAACTAGAGCAATATTAAAGATATCGTATTCTTATTTGGCATGCACATTTATATGGCCAAAATGCACCTCTTGACTAAATTTTGTCAAAATCGGACAATAATTATCGGAGATATACGTATTTCCGTTTTGTACTGAAACGCCCCATGCAAAATGGGCTGTTAAGTGTGAGCGAGATAGCATGCGTTCGCTGTTAGTGCATGGCAAGCAGTGCAGTGTTGCTGCATGGCAAGCAGTGCATACTAAGAGAATTTTTATACCCTGTACCCATAGGGTAAAAGGGTATATTAAAGTCGCTAAAATGTATGTAACAGGCAGAAGGAGAATTTTCCGACCCCATAAAGTATATATATTCTTGATCAGTATCAATAGCGAAGTCGATTTAGACATGTCCGTCTGTCCGTCCGTCCATCCGTATGAACACCGAGATCTCAGAGGCTATAAGAGCTAGAGCAACCAAATTTGGTGTCAACATCCGTCTATTGTATAAGCAGATTAAGTTTATTTTAAATTTTTGCCACGCCCACTTCCGCCCCCGTAATTTAGAAAAAACTATAACTTGAGCTATAATAAAGATATCGCATTCTTATTTGGCACACTTAATAATATAGCCAATATGCACCAGCTGACCAAATGTCGAAATTGTCGAAATCGGACAATAATTATCGGAGATATACGTATTTCCGTTTTATACTAAAATGCCCCATGCAAAATGGCCTGTTAAGTGTGAGCGAGATAGCATGGGTTCGCTGTTGCTGCATGGCAAGCAGTGCAAGCTAAGAGAATTTTTTTTGTAAATTGATGGCGATTTTGATCGTTTTTATACCCTGTACCCATAGGGTAAAAGGGTATATTAAAGTCGCTAAAATGTATGTAACCGGCAGAAGGAAAATTTTCCGACCCCATAAAGTATATATATTCTTGATCAGTATCAAGAGCGAAGTCGATTGAGACATGTCCGTCTGTCCGTCCGTCCGTCCGTCCGTCCGTCCGTCCGTCCGTCCGTATGAACACCGAGATCTCAGAGACTATAAGAGCTAGAGCAACCAAATTTGGTGTCAACATCCGTCTATTGTATAAGCGGGTCAAGTTTATTTTAAATTTTTGCCACGCCCACTTCCGCCCCCGCAATTCGGGAAAAACCTATAACTAGAGCAATATTAAAGATATCGTATTCTTATTTGGCATGCACATTTATATGGCCAAAATGCACCTCTTGACTAAATTTTGTCAAAATCGGACAATAATTATCGGAGATATACGTATTTCCGTTTTGTACTGAAACGCCCCATGCAAAATGGGCTGTTATGTGTGAGCGAGATAGCATGCGTTCGCTGTTGCTGCATGGCAAGCAGTGCATGCTAAGAGGATTCTTTTTGTAAATTGATGGCGATTTTGATCGTTTTTGACTTCAGGGAGTACTTTTACTTGGTACAGGGTATACTCAATGTCGGCAGGGACGACTTGCTTGCTTCATTGACTTTATGGAGTTCTTTTACTTGGTACAGGGTATACTCAATGTCGGCAGGGACGACTTGCTTGCTTCATTGACTTTATGGAGTACTTTTACTTGGTACAGGGTATACTCAATGTTAGCAGCGACGACCTGCTTGCTTCATTTAATATTTTAATTAATAACTGATCAAAATAAATGACGAAAGCAAGTCGTCCCTCGACTACTTCATAATACCTTAAATGAATAATATTTCGCTGATATATCGAATGATATTTTAACAGCCAATGTTGTACCCGTCGTTGCAGTACAATTCGGACGTTAATATATTTCCGAAATTTCTTGTCAGATTTCGATGAAATTATGGGCAGCTAGAGTGGAAACTGGAAGTGGAAGAGGCAGAAATTTTAAACAAATTTGATCTACGTAGTCACTTGACGGATGTTGACACCAAATTTGGTTGCGCTAGCTCTTATAATCTTTGAGACCTAGGTATTCATACGGAGCACACATACATTGTAGCCACTTTAATATACCCTTTTATCTTATGGGTGTAGGGTACCCTAAGGCAGAATAGTAATACATCGCCGATATCAGAAGTGAGATCTAACTCCAGACCAACAATTTTCGAGGAACAATTTCATACACGATAATAAATTCGAAACTTCTTTTAATTGACAAAGACTCGCTTTGCCAAAATTTAACTCTGAAGCGGCTGGCGCCGACGCTATGCAGTGCTGGGCTACGCAGGACATTATTCCAAACGAAAAACTGCTACAAGGCAGTGTGTAGATTTTGGCGCACCTCTCAGTGGTTATCCCAGATTTGTTACACAGGCATCACGTGGCAACAATTCAGACAACTTTTTGAGGTATGAATCTACTGAGACACCGGCGGCAACAATTATAAACTTGCTGAACGGTAGCCCAAATACGGATGAGTGTCTTGCTGTGTATGCGAGTCGGCAAATGACGTCATTGATTACGAAATGGCGTGCTTGGTCATTTGGCAAACTATGACCGCAGACTGCAACTACTAGCTTACACTGGCAATATTACCGGCAGATGAGATTTGCAGTCCGCGATACAAGTTTTCTCATTCGATAAAAAGCGATCTCATTTTTCAGACGAAAATTCAAACGCCATGCGTGCTAAAATCGTGATCAAATGTTGCGGAAAGCTTGGGCACAGGAAGGCGGAATGCAGAGTGAAGAACCCATCGGCATCTGCAGGAGATCATCGAGTGTTGTCTCAACGTACAAAGATTATAACATGCTATAGATGCCATGAGCAGGACCACATCTCTACCCAATGTCCTGTGAGTTGAACCAGTTGTGATACAGGATCACGGATACATAAGAGAGTGGAGAAATTTCCGATTACGTTCGATTCAGGGTCTAACTAATAATGTTGTATCGCTAGGTCGAATTGGTAATGGTAGTGTTGTTTGTTCTATTGAAATCATTAGTAATGTTATGACATTCCACAAAGCAGACAAGAAACGAAAACTATAACTAGTTACGAGCTAAATGTAAAAGGATAGAGGTTTTTATTGTAGGAAGAGAGCTCTGAACTGATTACACAGTAAAGTCGATTGTAATCAGAACAAAGTTCTCGGAAAGGTTCATGCAGAGCATAGTTAGTAGTACAGCGGGGAAGAAATAGAGGTATAAAATTTCTAGTAGGCCTACAAGGAACCGATAGATTAGATTAGAGGTTAACGAGAAGAAGTCTACTAGAGTACGATAGTTTATAGTGTTTCCTTTTCCAAAGTTTCCAAATTCCTCAAAGAACGATGGTGCTATGTGAAAAGATGAAAAATGGAATAAGTGCTTTTATGTACAAATATTTGTCGTTAATGTATTTAATTCCTTATATATTTGTTCTTTTTCTTCTAATATTGGTTTTCATAATTTTTATTTTCTTTGTTTTCAATTCTTTAATATTTTCGTTTTCAATTGTCCCAAAGCTGCCTATCGCGATGCCCCCTATGTCGGATGAGGGAGACCTCACTTATCCCTTTTAGTCCTAGCAAGGACCTACTTAGGTAAAAATGGCTCCACATCCTCACTCGGGAGGAATCCTTCGGTGGGAAGCACCACTGGTGGCCAATATCTGCGCATTTATTATTTTTTATTCCTAACATAAATTTGCCACTCGCAAACTTTGTTGCCGCAGTGGTTTTGACACTCATTAAATAATTTTTTCGTAAGTGACCGCCAACCGCCACGTTCACGAGTGCCCATCAATTGCCGAACGAATATTATTCGCTTTTCCTTTTTTTTATAATTTTTATTCATTTATTTCGCCGATAAGGATTGAATTGAACTTCCTCTTATTTGAGGAGGTCACCTTGCAGAAGAAAAGGATTTGATTTCCGTCCACCAACGGCTCGCACACTCCTCAATGATCAAGACGTTGGTTTGATCTTTCGTTATAATTGTTTATTTTAACTCTAATGTTCATGTCCCTCGGTTGTTCACCACCCAACCACTTCAGGACTCGGCCCCTCGGTCCGTTCTGCCCACAATCCCGCTGCTACTCCTCCTCCTTCTTGATCGTCGCACGAATTAGAGTTTTGTTTTTATACTCTTGCAAAAAGTGTATATTAATTTTGGTCAGAAGTTTGCAACGCATAAAAGGAAGTATCTCCGACTATATAAAGTGTATACATATATTCTTGATCAGCATGATGAGCTGAGTTGATATAGCCTTGTCCGTCTGTCCGGATCAACGCAATCTCCTGCGAGACTCTTGGAGCTACAGAACTGAAATTTTGCACATAGGCTTCTATTTGCTGCAGACATTGTATCATTGAATCATTGAATCATCTTGATCGGATGACTATATTATATAGTCCCCATAGGAACGATCGGTCAAGAATAGGGTTTAACATCAATAACTCTATTATTTTTAAATCGTATTCCACTAAATTTGGTGTTTGTGTTTTAATATAATCCTCAACACATCTATCAAGTTTCATCACAATCGGTTGACTATATCATTTAGCTCCCATAGAAACTATCGGTGAAAAATATAGTTTTTGATCAATAACTTAGGTGTTTTTAAAGCGATTGTGAATGAAGCAAGCAAGTCGTCCCTGCCGACATTGAGTATACCCTGTACCAAGTAAAAGTACTTAATAAAGTCAAAAACAATCAAAATCGCCATCAATTTACAACAAAATTCTCTTAGCATGCAGGAACTCACTTTATTGTCCGATTTCGACATAATGTGCATGCCAAATTTTCCGACCCTATAAAGTATATATATTCTTGATCAATATCAATAGCGAAGTCGATTGAGACATGTCCGTCCGTATGAACACCGAGATCTCAGAGACTATAAAAGCTAGAGCAACCAAATTTGGTGTCAACATCCGTCTATTGTATGAGCAGGTCAAGTTTGTTTTAAATTTTTGCCACGCATACTTCCGCCCCCGTAATTTAGAAAAAACTATAACTAAAGCTGTAATAAAGATATCGCATTCCTTTTTGGTGCACTCAAAATCGGCCAATAATTATCGGAGATATACGTATTTCCGTTTTGTACTGAAACGCCCTATGCAAAATGGGCTGTTAAGTGTGAGCGAGATAGCATGCGTTCGCTGTTAGTGCATGGCAAGCAGTGCAGTGTTGCTGCATGGCAAGCAGTGCATACTAAGAGAATTTTTATACCCTGTACCCATAGGGTAAAAGGGTATATTAAAGTCGCTAAAATGTATGTAACAGGCAGAAGGAGAATTTTCCGACCCCATAAAGTATATATATTCTTGATCAGTATCAATAGCGAAGTCGATTTAGACATGTCCGTCTGTCCGTCCGTCCATCCGTATGAACACCGAGATCTCAGAGGCTATAAGAGCTAGAGCAACCAAATTTGGTGTCAACATCCGTCTATTGTATAAGCAGATTAAGTTTATTTTAAATTTTTGCCACGCCCACTTCCGCCCCCGTAATTTAGAAAAAACTATAACTTGAGCTATAATAAAGATATCGCATTCTTATTTGGCACACTTAATAATATAGCCAATATGCACCAGCTGACCAAATGTCGAAATTGTCGAAATCGGACAATAATTATCGGAGATATACGTATTTCCGTTTTATACTAAAATGCCCCATGCAAAATGGCCTGTTAAGTGTGAGCGAGATAGCATGGGTTCGCTGTTGCTGCATGGCAAGCAGTGCAAGCTAAGAGAATTTTTTTTGTAAATTGATGGCGATTTTGATCGTTTTTATACCCTGTACCCATAGGGTAAAAGGGTATATTAAAGTCGCTAAAATGTATGTAACCGGCAGAAGGAAAATTTTCCGACCCCATAAAGTATATATATTCTTGATCAGTATCAAGAGCGAAGTCGATTGAGACATGTCCGTCTGTCCGTCCGTCCGTCCGTCCGTCCGTCCGTCCGTCCGTCCGTATGAACACCGAGATCTCAGAGACTATAAGAGCTAGAGCAACCAAATTTGGTGTCAACATCCGTCTATTGTATAAGCGGGTCAAGTTTATTTTAAATTTTTGCCACGCCCACTTCCGCCCCCGCAATTCGGGAAAAACCTATAACTAGAGCAATATTAAAGATATCGTATTCTTATTTGGCATGCACATTTATATGGCCAAAATGCACCTCTTGACTAAATTTTGTCAAAATCGGACAATAATTATCGGAGATATACGTATTTCCGTTTTGTACTGAAACGCCCCATGCAAAATGGGCTGTTATGTGTGAGCGAGATAGCATGCGTTCGCTGTTGCTGCATGGCAAGCAGTGCATGCTAAGAGGATTCTTTTTGTAAATTGATGGCGATTTTGATCGTTTTTGACTTCAGGGAGTACTTTTACTTGGTACAGGGTATACTCAATGTCGGCAGGGACGACTTGCTTGCTTCATTGACTTTATGGAGTTCTTTTACTTGGTACAGGGTATACTCAATGTCGGCAGGGACGACTTGCTTGCTTCATTGACTTTATGGAGTACTTTTACTTGGTACAGGGTATACTCAATGTTAGCAGCGACGACCTGCTTGCTTCATTTAATATTTTAATTAATAACTGATCAAAATAAATGACGAAAGCAAGTCGTCCCTCGACTACTTCATAATACCTTAAATGAATAATATTTCGCTGATATATCGAATGATATTTTAACAGCCAATGTTGTACCCGTCGTTGCAGTACAATTCGGACGTTAATATATTTCCGAAATTTCTTGTCAGATTTCGATGAAATTATGGGCAGCTAGAGTGGAAACTGGAAGTGGAAGAGGCAGAAATTTTAAACAAATTTGATCTACGTAGTCACTTGACGGATGTTGACACCAAATTTGGTTGCGCTAGCTCTTATAATCTTTGAGACCTAGGTATTCATACGGAGCACACATACATTGTAGCCACTTTAATATACCCTTTTATCTTAGGGGTGTAGGGTAAAAAATGTAAAATTCAGACATTATACTGATCCTCATGGTGTACCAGGCTGTGCACTCAGATTTCTGCTGATGTTTTATGTAAGCCAATTCTAAAACTCAATTGTCCGTTAAATCTGCCACTTTTCTATCCATTTTAAAGGAATTCTATATAATTCCTCTTCATAAAATTGGTAAGAAATCCGAAGGATCTTACCACTGTTGTATTTCGAAATTGTCCGCTATTCCTAAAGCTTTTGAACCTTTTACTTGTCAACTGCAGCATTTTCGTATGTCTATAATTTCGTCTATGCAACATGGATTATTAAAACGTAGATTTAAGTGTACAACCATTACAACTTAGTTACAAGGTTTATTATCTCTCCCTGTCGGTTACAATCCGATCTTCAAAATTTTCAATCTTGGTGTCAATACAACTTGTTAAGTCTAAATACAACCAAATGCAAGGTTATGGCTTTTCACATATATGTACATATTTACTTAATAATATTCCACTTAAACATTTTAATGAGATAATAAATTAACCTTTAATCATCATTTTATAATATGTATGTATCTTGCTAATTATGCGTTGCATGAATCTTTCCAAGTTCTTTGTTCTGATTAGAATTGCCTTTACCGTTTAATCAGCTCAGAGCTCTTTCTTCCTACATTAGAAACTTCCACCCTTTTACATTTATCTTGTAATTAGTTATAGTTTTCGTTTTCTTGTCTGTTTTGTGGATTGCACGCAAAAATAAAAATGAAGCAAGCAAGTCGTCCCTGCCGACATTGAGTATACCCTGTACCAATTAAAAGTACTCCATAAAGTCAAAAACGATCAAAATCGACATCAATTTACAAAAAAATTCTCTTAGCATGCCATGCAGCAATAGCGAACGCATGCTATCTCGCTTACACTTAACAGCCAATTTTGCATGCGGCGTTTTAGTACAAAACGGAAATGCGTATATCTCCGATAATTATTGTCCGATTTCCACAAAATTTGGTCAGCTGGTGCATATTGGCTATATTATTAAGAATGCGATATCTTTATTACAGCTCAAGTTATAGTTTTTTCTAAATTACGGGGGCGGAAGTGGGCGTGGCAAAAATTTAAAATAAACTTGATCTGCTTTTACAATAGACGGATGTTGACACCAAATTTGGTTGCTCTAGCTCTTATAGCCTCTGAGATCTCGGTGTTCATACGGATGGACGGACGGACAGACGGACATGTCTCAATCGACTTCGCTATTGATACTGATCAAGAATATATATACTTTATGGAGTCGGAAAATTCTCCTTCTGCCTGTTACATACATTTTAGCGACTTTAATATACCCTTTTACCCTATGGGTACAGGGTATAAAAATTCTCTTAGCATGCACTGCTTGCCATGCAGCAACACTGCACTGCTTGCCATGCACCAACAGCGAACGCATGCTATCTCGCTCACACTTAACAGCCCATTTTGCATAGGGCGTTTCAGTACAAAACGGAAATACGTATATCTCCGATAATTATTGTCCGATTTTGACAAAATTTAGTCAAGAGGTGCATTTTGGTCATATAAATGTGCGTGCCAAATAAGAATACGATATCTTTAATATTGCTCTAGTTATAGGTTTTTCCCGAATTGCGGGGGCGGAAGTGGGCGTGGCAAAAATTTAAAATAAACTTGACTCGCTTATACAATAGACGGATGTTGACACCAAATTTGGTTGCTCTAGCTCTTATAGTCTCTGAGATCTCGGTGTTCATACGGACGGACGGACGGACGGACGGACAGACGGACGGACGGACGGACAGACGGACGGACGGACGGACGGACAGACGGACATGTCTCAATCGACTTCGCTATTGATACTGATTTATAGGGTCGGAAAATTTTCCTTCTGCCTGTTACATACATTTTAGCGACTTTAATATACCCTTTTACCCTATGGGTACAGGGTATAAAAAGAAGAATGATATAAAATATTAAAGAAGCTAACTTCGTCCTAGTCGAAGTTTTTATACCCTTATAATTTTAGACTTTTTCATTATTTTTTCCGTCACATATGTTTCAATGCAAAATTTTACATGTAAATTACATGTAAAAATTTATTTAGATTTTGTCTTGCCAACACTCAGAATCGAGCTCTTTCGTGATTGCGATACTGTCCCTACCTACTACGCCACTATCTCAAAACATCGCTGATCCGCTATTTGGGCATACATATATGTATGTACATACATATGTATATATGTAAGGCGTCAAGTTGCCATACAATCGAGGTACTACTCATTGTGCATGCGGCTTAGCTTGCTGGGTTGTCTCGCGATTTCTAACAACCTAACACACTTCTGGAATGACAGTTTTTAGTCGGTCAGTCGGAGAGTCAGCAGATGGCAGTTGAACGAAAGCGATCTAAATCTATCACACTCTGTTATCTCACACATATTCAATATTTAATAAACACTGTAATAAACTAATATAATAAATATCTTACATGTATGTATGTATATCAAGACAGGACATTTCGCTCTTTTAAATATTGTTCTCTGTAAAAAACACAATGCAAATGTGACATTTGTCTCTAGGTATTTTTATTGTTTAGTATTTGTTGAATGCAAGAAAAAATGCAGCAAGTCGTCCCTGCCGACATTGAATACGAGGGGTGCCTTATATACATACATACATATGTATTTCTGGATTAGAGAACAAAAACAAATTTTAATTCATCCTAAATCACTTCTATACACTTTTGCATGCCAAGTCAGGACTACTCGGTGGATGACCCATTAATTTGATGTTTTGGGTGCTCAAAAATGCAGTTGTTTGAGTCGATGTGTGAGAGCTCGCATTGTTCTAGTGAAGAATAATTCGTCTTCGGCGGTTGGTTTTCTTGGAAGAAAACTGGCAAACAAATGGTTGTGTACCACTCAGAATTGACTTTTCTGCGTTGTTCTAGTGGTCCGGTTGCGACTTGACCAGTTTGTAAGAAAAAACAGGCGACTATTTGCTTGGATTTTGTTGGATTTGGCTCATCTTGAAACATCCAAACAGTTGACTGCTGTTTACTTTTGGGCTCATACGCTCTAAATCCATCTAACGCGAAAAAATGTTTTTGCAATATTAAATGTATGCTGGCTCCACTAATGCCTAAGGTTGTCTCAATTTCATTTTCACGAAATTCGTCTTGGAGTGACCTACAAGCTCTGTTGAATTTACCATACCATCGAGAAACACTGGCCCTTGATGGAGCTTCATCGCCAAAAATTGAATTATGTTCATCCATGGACTGTTGCTGAGTTAATCCACGTCGAAAGTTGTAAAAAATAATCGTACAAAAATTTTTAAAAAATGTCAAACTTTGCGATACACTCGTCAGTTGTAAGATTGCAACACCAGGGTTGCCAAATCACGATATATAAAAGCAACAGCGAAAGCATGCTATTTCACTCACTCTTAACAGCCCATGTTACAAAACAGACATTGGCATATCTCCGATATTTATTGCCCGATTTTGACATTTTGGGTACTTGTATTATTGAGTGTGCCGAATAAGAATGCAGTATCTTTAATATATGTACATAGCTCTAGTTATAAGATTAACACATGTCTCAATCAACTGGGCTATAAATACTGACCTGAAATACTTTCCGATAGTGACACACATAATCTGGTTTATTCAAAAAAAGAGCTACTAACTACTATTTAGAGTTTAAGCCCCTGATATAAAATGCAGGGGATTTAACTCAAGAGGTTTTAGTCTGATGTACTCGTTCTTGGGATTCTAACTAATTTGACAGTATTTGGATCCATTTGCCTTTCAATGTGTTGAACATGGAACACTAGTTTTATTGATTTTTGGGACTGAGCTTTCGCTTTTTAATAATATTTCTGAACCAGTCTTGTTGTGGTAGCCGTTTGGGTTCTGATCGTGGCCAGCGCAGACGTTGCAATTGTAGCAGTGACTGCCGTTGTTGTTGTGAGCGAGCAGACGAGGTCGGCGTACTCAATGACCCAATTACCACTTGAGGTGCGATCGGACTTCACGTTAAAATACTTCGAGCGCAAATTGTTTGTATGTATGTATGTATACTCTAATCGCTTGTTGTATTGAGGTGGTCAGAGACACTACTGCAAAATACATACATACATACAGTGGCGTGCATAAGTGAGTACATGTTCGGAGGTACTACACTTTATGTTGCACATGAAGGTCGAAATCAAAGCAAATCAAATGCAATTTATATTTTATAATTCTTGTACAATTACCAAGAATTGGGTATAGATAAATCAAAAAAATAAAAGATTAGTGAAATAATAAAAAACCAAAACAACCTGTATGTACTCAGTTCTGCTCAGTACAGAAAAAAAAGTTATACAGTGAATACTGTCATGTAAGTTTGACTTTGACCGCTGAGTCATGTAAAATTGGCTCTGACTGCTTAGTCATTTAGGTGACATTGGAATTGGACGACATATGTATGTATGTATGACACTGTTATTGAGAGAGATGAAAGCATGTCATCGAGTGTGGTCCGGTGTAATGTGTAGTGACCAGTCGAAATACTACCCGACAAGCTGAACACAAGGAACTCGCTGCTCGAATTAAAAACATGCCGTGCAGGGAGGAAAAGACATCCGGGGAAAAATATTTCTCTCCGATGTATGTATGTATATATCGGAGATAGAGCTATACAGTTGTTATATTTTGAATAATGCGCCTAATTTGGAAGTGAATCGGTCAGTAATGGGTAGTGTATAGCATAAGAAGTATTGTTGAACACTATAATAGTGCGACGACAGTATGCGCTCTCGTCGAGTGTGGCTCAGTGTGAAGTCGAGTTGTCTCTCGACACACTTTAGTCAGTGTGGTGGTTGTAAAAGAGCTTCTAGAAAGTTACTCAGATTTATGATGAAATTCGAAACAAGACACTGAGACTCGCTGCACGTTTTGGTTAACAATGTAGAGGATAACTGTAACAATGAGACTACCCTAAGGCAGAATAGTAATACATCGCCGATATCAGAAGTGAGATCTAACTCCAGACCAACAATTTTCGAGGAACAATTTCATACACGATAATAAAATCGAAACTTCTTTTAATTGACAAAGACTCGCTATGCAGTGCTGGGCTACGCAGGACATTATTCTAAACGAAAAACTGCTACAAGGCAGTGTGATCAAATGTTGCGGAAAGCTTGGGCACAGGAAGGCGGAATGCAGAGTGAAGAACCCATCAGCATCTGCAGGAGATCATCGAGTGTTGTCTCAACGTACAAAGATTATAACATGCTATAGATGCCATGAGCAGGACCACATCTCTACCCAATGTCCTGTGAGTTCAACCAGTTGTGATACATGTCACGGATACATAAGAGAGTGGAGAAATTTCCGATTACGTTCGATTCAGGGTCTAACTAATAATGTTGTATTGCTAGGTCGAATTGGTAATGGTAGTGTTGTTTGTTCTATTGAAATCATTAGTAATGTTATGACATTCCACAAAACAGACAAGAAACGAAAACTATAACTAGTTACGAGCTAAATGTAAAAGGATAGAGGTTTTTATTGTAGGAAGAGAGCTCTGAACTGATTACACAGTAAAGTCGATTGTAATCAGAACAAAGTTCTCGGAAAGGTTCATGCGAAGCATAGTTAGTAGTACAGCGGGGAAGAAATAGAGGTATAAAATTTCTAGTAGGCCTACAAGGAACCGATAGATTAGATTAGAGGTTAACGAGAAGAAGTCTACTAGAGTACGATGGCAGATTGATATTGCGATCCCAGTTCAGACCACGAAGAGCAAAGAGTATGAACTGTTTTTGGACAGATTCTATTCTTGATTTGTGTGACTCATATTAAGGAGACCATATGCAAGATCCGTATTCCAAAATAGGACGAACCAATGAGGTAAAAAGAATTTTGGTTGTAAAAGGGTCATCAAACTCCTTTGACCATCGTTTAACAAACGCAAGAACACCCATAGCTTTACCTACAGTAGTGGAGATATGAGATTTAAAGGTTAATTTACAGTCCATAAGGATGCCCAAATCGTTCATCTCATTAAAACGTTTTAGTGGGATATCATTAAGAAAATAGGTTACCAACCGCGGAGTATTTCTGTAAAAAGTCATGACCTTGCATTTGGTTGGATTTTATATGTTTCACAAATCCATGCTGCGATGGTGAAAGTATAGAACTACAAAAATGTTGCAGTTGGGAAGTAATTAACTTTTCAAAAGCTTTAGGAATAGCGGACAATTTAGAAATACCATTATAGTTAGATGCTTCGGATTTCCTACCAGTTTTATGGAGAGGAATTATATAGGATTCCTTCCAAATGGATGGAAAAATTGAAGATTTAACGGATGACTTTAGTAATTCAACAAAAGAATTACAAAGAGAAGATAGAAATCAATTGATAAAACTGTTGCAAAAACACTCGATGGCATTCAGGGAACTCCTTTAACCCGCGTTAACACTGCAGAAATGACTATTCGATTGGCGGATCCGACCAAGACGGTGCAGAGGCGACCGTACAGATGTAGTCCCAGCGAAAGAGAGTTGCTTCGATCAGAAGTTAAGGAACTAATGGATTATAATGTAATTAGGCCGAGCAGTTCACCCTATGCTAGCCCTGCACTCTTAGTAAAGAAGGAAAATGTATCAGTTAGACTCTCTTATACATGTCGTCTATAAGTCCTGATGTAATAAGAGCATTATGTTTGGTCCCCAGAAATACTTGCTTCTATTAAGATACCCTATTGTATGGTATGGTTGCTACGCTAATAAATAAAAATTGACTTCTAAAAAAAGGTAGACTGTGTGTAGATTGTCGGGAACTTAGTAGGATTACTGTCGCCGATAAGATTCCTCTGCCATTAATTTCCGATCAGATAGCTAGATTGCGCGGAGCTAAATACTTCATGTCTGGACATGGCGTGTGGGTATTACCAAGTTGCACTACATGCTGACTCCGTTGAGTACACTGCGTTTGTTACCCCAGACAAACAATTTGAGTTTTTAGCAATGCCGATCGGTTTAAAGAACGCACCGTCTATTTTCCAAAGAGCCGTAATGAATGCATTAGGTGATTTGACTTTTTCTTACGTCATCGTGTATATGGACGATATAATGATTGTGACTCGAACTAAGGAGGAGGCATTCGAAAGATTAGAAATGGTTTTAGTTATTTCGTCCAAGGCTGGTTTCACATTTTATGGTGAAAAATGCTCATTTTTAAAAGACTCGATCCAGTTCCTAGGATATGAGGTACAAGCTGCTGAGATTTATCCCAATTTACGTAAAATTGAAGTATGAAGAGCATTACCATCTCCTAAGTCAATTATAATAATTATAACTTGAGACAATTTATAAGAGATTGGCTTCGTATTTTCGAAAAATACCGGGATTCTCTCAGTTAATGAAGCCTCTTTATTCTCTCAAAGCTAGTCAAATTAATTTTGATTGGGAGATAGAATATGAGATATTTTGACAAGCAATCAGTTTTGGTGATATTCGATTCGCAGTATCCCATAGAGCTGCATACAGAAGCAAGACTCATAGGATATGGAGCCTTACTTTTACATCGAATAGAAAATAAACCATATGTCGTCAAATATTTTAGTATGACTTCCAGTATGAGTTGAAAACACTAGCGGTAGTTAATGCTGTGAAATATTTTAGATATTATCTGCATACCTGTAATTTAGTAGTAATTTAGTCATCTTTATAGATTGCAACTCGTAAAAGGCCACTAGAGCTAACACCTAGAGTGTATCGTTGGTGGGCATTTCTTGATGGAATTGATGGAAATTTCAAAAAGTTGGATTGAAGCCGAACAACAGCGAATCCAAGACATTTTTCATAAAATTGAATGATGGTGAGCTTTCTGGATGATTTAGGTGCTACTTATGAGAGCTAACACTCTTTATAGAAAAATTGCAAGAAATGGTAGAACTCGTTGTTTGTCTGTCATTCCTCGAGCCATTATGTGGTCCATCATAAATCAAGTTCACGAATCCATATTACATTTAGGCTGGGAAAAAATTCTGAATAAGGTATATGAGCAATTGGTTCTTAGGTATGGCAAAAATTCGAAAATATGTCTGAAAATTCGTAGAAAACTGTATTACTTATAAGGTGACAAAATCAGAAAAAATTCAAGTTGAATTACACTCGATCCTTAAGATAAGCATATGTACCTTGGCACACGTTGCATATAGATATCTCCGGGAAGCTTAGTAGCCAATATGATCAAATAAATCGATGGCTCTACAAAATATATCCAAAATATAGCACTTTAAAAAATTTGTTGACTGTCGTTGAGTCAAACAAGCGTTCATTGGAAGACTATATTGGGAATATACAGTTGTCATTAAACTGTACAGTTAACCGGGTTACTAAAGCAAGTCCATTAGAACTGTTAATAGGCAAGTATTCTCGCTCTTTAAGGTTAGTTCCCATAAATGATGATGAAATAGAAGTAAACTTACTTGGACAAAGAACTCTGGGTGAAATAAACATGGAAAATTCAGTTATCTATGATAAACTTGGATTTGACAAAAACAGAGAAAAGGTAGTGGGATTCAGCGAGGGAGATTATGTTTCACTTAAGAATAGTGAAATATAACAAACTAAGATGGACCCAAAGTTTCGGGGACCTTTTGTAGTAACAGTTGTTTTAGAAGGTGATAGGTACAAGTTGAAGTCTATGACAAGTAAAAAACAGTATAAAACTAGAAGGATGATTTGATTTATATATAATTTGCCAGAATCATAAGAAAGTATATAAAACCCATCAAATATATATTTAATGTCCGTGGCATAAAAAAAAAAAATTAAAACAAATTTATTTTTCCCCGATTGTTCCTATGACAGCTATAGCACATAGTCGACCGATTCTGATGACACTTAAAAGATATATTTCTTTTTATATAAAATTGTCAAATAACAAATTTCGTAACGATTGCTTCAAAAACACCCAAGTTATTGATCAAAAACTATATTTTTGACTGATCATTCCCATGGGAGCTATATGATATAGTCGACAGGTTCTGATAAAACTTGGTATATGTGTTGAGGATTATATAAAACTCACAAACACCAAATTTAGTGACATTTGATTGATAAACAACTAAGTTATTGATGTTAAACCTTATTCCTAACCGATCGTTCCTATGTCAGCTATATGATATAGTCATCCGATCGGGATGATTCCGAGATATACAATGCCTGCAACAAAAAGGAGCCTAGGTGCAAAATTCCAGCTCTGTAGCTCCAAGGGTCTCGGAGGAGATTGCGTTGATCCAGACGGACAGACGGACATGGCTATATCAACTCAGCTCATCATGCTGATCAAGAATATATATACTTTATATAGTCGGAGATGCTTCCTTCTATGCGTTGCAAACTTCTGACCAAAATTAATATACACTTTTTGCAAGTGTATAATCTAGTTTTCAGGCAGGTGAATAGAGCAACCCACCGTTTCTCTTTACGGCGGCCGATCGTCACGAGCAGTGGGCCAAAATAGTTCAGTCCAGTGCATTCGAATGGCCATCCTCCTGGCTGCAATCGGTCCTCCGGCAGGGGACCCATCAAGGGCGGTATGGGTCTGACGCGCTGGAGTTTGCACGTGCCGCAATCCCAGATGACACGCTGCAAGACCCGACGCATCTTCGTAATCCAAAACTTCATACGAATTTTCGTGATCCACATCCACATTTTGATGCTTCATCTGTGCATGGTGGTGGCGCACGATCAGTTCTGTTAACGGGTGTTTGTGCGACAAGAAAATAGGCCGTCTCGCACCGTAGGGTAAAAAAAAGGCTGCGTCAATCCTCCCGGAGGCGTGTAGAACCGCCTCGTCATCCAAATAGGGTAGCAGTCCTCTTATGTCGCTCGTCTGGCTAACAGGCTTGTTAGCGAGGATGTCGCGCAGTTCATTTGGGATCGCCTCCATTTGAGCGCGACGAACCAACACCAGTTCGCTACCCTCGCACTCGGTTGCGGTGAGGCCGTGTTGCTCCGGCTTATCTCGCTGACGGCGGCAGCGACGCACAAACCTAAAGACCCAAGACATGGCCCTTAGCAGTCGGTTATACTCCGAAAATCTCTGAAATTGTACAAATGATTCGTTACCAACGATTAAGGCAAACTCACAGGGCGACTCTTCATCGTCGACAATAGACCCACTATATCGAGTCAAGTTATACACTTTTCTGTTCTCTCCGCTGATTAACATAGTTTCAGTGGTATAATATCACTCATAATATTATTTGGCCTTGTTGTGCTTCTAAATGTTTTTGCTGCTATCTAATTATCAACAAGTCATTTAAAGTAAAGTGAAGCTAAATCAAATCTTGCTTGAAGCATAAATTTTTATTTATTTATTCTTGCTGCACAAGTTCATAAGCCCGATATATCATGCCTCTCTTATAATAATAAAGAGGGAACGTGGACTCCTCTCTGCCTCTCAAATTGCTCTCGCCTCAACATCATTGTTTTTGTATAAACAACCGACGGTCTGAATTAACAGTTACACTGCTACTGGTGCCTTCGCTCTTTATTCGCCGCTACTGCTGCCGTCACTCTTCGGTCACTGCTGCTGCTGCTTAATCGAAACAAATTTGTCATTTGTTTCCCACTCTATTCGTCTACAGTGCCCGCTCCATAAGTGGATTTCACCTAAACTATGTTGACTTGCTGCATCTCACCATGTGATAAGAGGCAACTCATTGCCGATGATCTTTATGTCTCATGCTGGCTTTGTGATAAATATGCACATACTAAATGCAGGACTTACTGGTCGTATCCGTGATATTATTCGAAAATTGATTGGACTTACCTGGACGTGCGAAGGATGTCGCACTGTGGAGCTCGAAATGAGAGCATTTATGCGTCAAACGCGTGATGGTTTCAAAAGCCTTCGCACTGAGTTATACTCTTTCACGGAGAAGTTTAAAGATCTAGAGTCCAATTTCCTCACATTTAAAGTCTTTAGTGAATCACCAAAGAGGAAAAAATCAAACCACCGATCTATTGCTGCCCCTCCAGCATTAGCCATACCTAACACTCAATCCATAATACCATCCTTTGTGTCACCTGCTATTGTTGACCGGCCCTTGGAAATGGTTAGTTACTCCAACGCTCAACAGCACGATGCTGCTGAAATGGTTGTTGATGTCGATGTTGGAACTGCTGCCGCTGCAGCAGCTCATTCAGATGCTGATAATGTAGTTGGAGACGTTGTCGTCAGCACTTCTACCAATGCGTTCGTAAATCTTATTCATCCAACTTGTTCTGTTCCAGCTGAAGCTGTCACTAAAACTGTTGGTGCTGTAGCTGTTGCCCCAACCGTACCCAAGAGTTCCGATGTCAAGGCTGTCACTACTATGGTCGCACCTGCGTCTCAGGTCACGGGAGTCAACACATCGGATAAAATTCGTATGCGCACTATTACAGCGATTCCGCCTATGTGACAAATTTTTGTTTCCCGCCTTCATGAAAGCACTTCGGAAGATGACCTTAAGGCTTTGATTCTCGAAGCTTTTTCTACCTCGGATGTCATAGTTAGGAAATTTAAGTTTAATAAGTCCAGGAAAATTTCTTCATTTAAGATTTCTGTTCCGAACTCTATTTTTAATGCTGTTGTATCCCCGTGCTTCTGGCCTGAGTACACCGTAGTTCATGAATTTACAAATATTCAGCCTAGAAAGTCTGTTACCTCTCTGCCAAAAAACTAAAAACTCTATCTCCTGAACTCACTATCAGCTATCAAAATGTTAGGGGTCTGCTTAGCAAACTATCTTCGCTCTTTCTCAATAGTTTTTCCTTTACCTCCCATGTCATTGCGTTTTCAGAGACTTGGCTCAAACCTAATATCTTCAACTCAGAATTAATGTCCAACGATTATAATGTTTATAGAAACGATCGTCTTGAGTGGCGTGGCGGTGGCGTGCTGATTGCCGTTAAAGCTGATTTTCCCAGTCAACTGATGGCTCTCGCTGTTCCAGATAATGTCGAAATAATTTGTGTTTTTATAATCTGCTCATATATTCCACCGTCATCTGATATTGTAATTTACAATATTTTTTCTTGTCTCCGCGACCATGATCACCTTATTGTCCTAGGTGACTTTAATTTACCGCATGTAGCGTGGCAATCCCAAAAAGATTGTCCACACTTAGTCTCTTCATCACATAATGACTTTTTGACTGAGTTGTTTGATATTCCAATGTTTCAAATAAACTGGATAACTAACTCATCCAATAGACTTCTTGACTTGGTATTCGTTAGTGATTTCTCGACGACAAATATTGAGCGATCCGCTCCAATTTCACTTCCAGAAGACTCGTACCACCCTAACCTTGTAATCAATCTATCACTTAAATCTCTAAGTAAAACAATTCCCTTCTCTCAGCCACTTCGTAGTAGATGCTTCCGTAAAACTGACTTTGCTCGCCTTGATTCTATTCTTCTCGAGATTGACTGGTGCAATCTTTTCAACAGTGTCAACTCTTTATTCGGCATTCGATGTGTGTGTTCCAGATTTCCTAGGCTTAAATAATTCATGCAAACCGCCCTGGTTCACACGTCAACTCTCACAATTAAAAAATATTAAATCAAGATGTTATAAGCGTTATAAAAAAACGTTATCACCTACTGACCATATCAATTACTACTCAGTGAAGTCTAAGTTTTTGATTTTAAACAAGCAGTGTTACAACAACTACTTGTCACGTTGTAAAACTGACTTTGTTCGTAATCCGAAACAATTTTATAAATTCGTAAATTCGAAACGGAGCTCGAATACAGTTCCTTCGTCATTCTTTTATAATGATCTCACAGCTGATAATGATTGTGATATATCTGACCTCTTTGCCGAATTCTTTCAGACGACTTACTCTAATGCATCGCCTCCCTCTGGCCCTTACCCATACCACATACAACATTCAAATCTTATTTTTATGCCAATCATAACTGAAGACTGTCTATTGGCGAGTCTAGCCTCATTGAAGTCGTCGTTTTCTCCTGGCCCTGACAATGTCCCTAGTTGCATTCTTAAAACATGTGCACTATCATTAAGTGAACCTCTGTTAAGGCTTTTTAACTTTTCCATTGAAAATGGTTACTTTCCTTCTGCCTGGAAAAACTCATATATTATCCCCTTGTTTAAGAAGGGCACGAAATCCGATATATCTAATTACAGAGGTATAGCTAAACTCTCGGCTATCCCTAAACTGTTTGAGAAAGTAATAACAAAGACTCTTCAACACCTTTGTAAGTCTATAATTTCACCCCACCAGCATGGATTTATGAAGGGGTGTTCATCACTGACCAATCTCCTGGAATTTAGCACTTTTGTCCACGATGGTTTTCGCAACAAGCAACAAACAGATGTTATTTACACCGATTTTAGCAAAGCCTTCGATAGTGTTGATCATACACTTCTAGTAACCAAACACAGTCTTGTTGGTTTTCCTCCTAACCTTCTATCCTGGTTGGAGTCTTATCTCACCAATAGAACCCAAAGAGTTTTGTTTGGAACCGCTCACTCTAAAACTGTGTTTGTGAATTCTGGGGTCCCCCAAGGTAGTCACCTTGGCCAATTACTTTTTTCTCTATTTATCAATGTGTTTAAGCTATGCTATGCTTATCATTCAATAATCCTTCTCTTCATTCTCTTCTGCAAACCGATATTAATGCGTTTTGTGATTGGTGTAGGGTTAACCATCTCCATCTCAATACTATTAAATGTTCGTTTATGACATTCTATCGTCACTCCCCCTTTATTGCCAATTACTTCATGAATTCTGTAGCATTACACAGAGTAACATCTATGGATGATTTAGGCAATTTTTTTGATCCAAAGCTAAATTTTATTCTTCACATTTCTTCAGTGGTTAATAAAGCATCATCGTTACTAGGCTTTATAAAACGCTGGGCAAAAGAATTTAATGATCCTTTCACAACAAAAGTTCTATTCACATCCTTGGTATGTCCCATACTAGACTACTGTTCGCCAGTTTGGAACCCTCAGCATGCCATTCACAAACAACGGATTGAGTCAGTTCAAAAACAGTTTCTACTCTTTTCCCTTCCTGGACATAACTGGGACCCAAACCAACCACTTCCGCAATATTCTAGTAGGCTTCTTCTTATCAATCTTCCATCCTTAGCAAATCGACGTCTCGTTTGTGGTATTTTATTTATCCATAAGCTTTTAATTGGGGAAATAGACTCTTCTTATTGGGAAAAATAAATTTGGCTATCCCAATACGTCCTACGAGAAATTTTGTCCCTCTTCAACTAAGAAGATGTATTTCTAACTATACTATGCAGTAATTTTAATGACCTATCTCATCTAATTTCACCTCACCTCTCACTGTTTTCTCTCCGTTCAGCACTGCTGGACTCCTTCCGATCTTCATCCAACTCTTAGCTGTCCAAACTTTCCTTTCTTTTTCCTTTGTTTTTTTTATAAAATATGTATCTTTAAATTTTTTCAAATGTTATAAATCATAAGTTTTTCTTAAGACAGTCAATTGCATAGATTAGTTGACTTTAATTTACATAAATAAATAAATAAATAGTCTCGTCTTCAGCGGCTGCATAACCATCGAGACGTCTGGCTGAAGTCTGCTTGTTTGTGGGCCCTTGTTGCCTCATCTGCAACATTTGCGGCAGACGGCAGCCACCTCCATTGGGATACGTCTGTGGACTCCAAGATTTCGGCAACCCTGTTGCCGACGTATTGCTTGTACCGGCGGTGACAGCTTCCGATCCATCGCAGGATTCCATCCGTTGCCACGTTGTGAGCTTGTCTCACTGTATTCATCAATCGCGTGCCCAACAGTGCTGCCTGTAGTTCCAAACGGGGAATACATGCAGTCTTCATCGTCGCGTACCTTATCTTGGCACAGACGAAGCATACTCGAATCTCTCCGCTTTGATATGTAGTTCGCCAGTACGCCACTGCTGCAAATGCTGATTGGCTGGCATCGACAAACACGTGTAGCTGGGTTGATTGCACCGATCCATGTGCAAAATAGCTTCTAGGGCACTTGAACTGGAACACTGCCTTTAACTCTTGGCACCAGTTCCTGCAGGCGCTGCTGAACTCCATTCGCAGTGGCTCATCCCATAAAATATTGCGCCGCCAAATCTCTCGTAGCAGTAGTTTAGCGGTAATTGTTACACAGCTCAAAAATCCAATTGGATCGAATGTCGACATCAATAAGCTGAGAAATTGCCTCTTGGTAGGCAGGTCGTCGCTTATCCTCTGGTGCTTTAAATTGAATCTAAATTCGTCGGTGGCTGGCTGCCAGTACATCCCTAGAAATTTCTCCTCCGCCTCTTTCCATCCAACAGTTCCAATGGCTTCGTTTTGACCAAGGCTTTGGACTACCTTGGTCGAATTGGAAGTAAATCGCCGCTAGTTAAAACCTCCCGCGAAATGTATCTTTCTGACTCTGGCTGAGACAGAAATGGCTTCGCCCTCTGTGGCAAGGCCGTCGACGTAGTCATCCACATAATGATACTCGGTGATGGCTTTGTCCGCACGTGGATCTGTGTGTTGATGACTCAGCGCATTTAGAGTCATGATATGATGGGCTGTGCTGGGGGAGCAGGCGGCTCCAAACGTCATCACCTGCATCTCGTATACCTCCGTCTTTTCTTGGCTGTCACCACCTCGCCACAGGAATCGTTGGGCACATCGATCCTGGAGCTGGACATATATTTGGTGGAACATCTCCTTGATATCCCCGGTAACGGCAAAGGCACCTTCTCTGAAATGAAAGAGCACAGCAGGTAATGGTTTATAATGCTGCGGTCCTTTTAGCAGCTCCGAATTAAGTGATACTTTGCCTAGCAGCAGCATCGAAGACGAGTCGTATTTTCCCAGGCTTGTTAGGGTTTGTCACCGCAAAGTGCGGTAAGTACCAATGTTTGCCACAGCTGGCTGCCGTGGCCTCTTCTCGCTCTAATCGTCGAGTGTATCCTTTGCTGACGTAGTCATCTATTACTTGTTTATAAGCTTGCGCAAATTGTCCATCACGAGCCATTTTCCTCTTGATATTAATGAGCCTCTTCAATGCCATTTGGTAGCTGGATGTTAATATGACGTTGTCGCGTTTCCATAATAAGCCTGTCTGGTATCGTCCACCCAGTTTCACTGTCGTCTCATCCAAGATCCTCTGTGCCCGTACGTCATCGGCCGCGAGAACTGGCTTCGCTGATTTCACACCAAAGTTTTCCAAATCGAAGTATTCGCTGACCATCCGGTGTAATTCATCCTCCTGATACGTCGCGAATAGACATGGTTTCGGCTGTGGGTGGCTTCGATGCTGCTTTAGCGGGCCGAATACTACCCATCCCAACTCGGTGACTGCGGCATATGGACCCTCTTCACCGATGTGCATTGTGTTGGGCGGCAATCCTAGGTGCGCTTGGTCCAGTCCTATAAGCCTTATAGTATAAGGATTTTCGGAACGGCATTGGTGTACGGCTTCATTGGCAGATTTGCGTTTAACTGGGCTTCTTTTAGATCATCCCTCTGTAGGGTCTGCATCGGCAAGTTCAGATTGGACACCGCATATACGTTGCGCAATGCGTGTCGCTTGGGTTTATCAGCTCCACTAATTTGCAGACTTACCAGCTTTGCGGACTCTTGCGTATGTGTCTACCCTTCTGTTCCGACCATGTAGCGTTACTGGCAGAAT
Source organism: Drosophila emarginata (assembly GCA_037075365.1). Lineage (NCBI taxonomy): Eukaryota > Metazoa > Arthropoda > Insecta > Diptera > Drosophilidae > Drosophila > Drosophila emarginata. Next base: position 7,360,398 of record JBAMCD010000324.1, read on the forward strand.
ACTAAATAATAAACGTCTCGTATTAGCGTCGATGCAGCTGAAATTCCTCTGTGGTGATGATCTGGCATCCGCTGGCTGCGGCACTCTTCCGTAATCGGCAGCTGGCTGCTGCCTTTTTGGGCTTCTTTGGCATCCCCTAAATGTGGTGCTTGTCTGGGAAGCGCCTCTTCATTGTGAAGGAGATGATGATGCGTCCGCTTGCATCCACCTTGGCTCAGGCATGAGAAGCACAGCTGGTGCGTTTTCACTAGTGTCCATCTGGCTGGTAGAGAGGCATCAATAAACTCTTCGCACCTTTGTGTGCCATGTGGTCCATCGTGGTCAGCGGCTCGCATTTGCTTATTTTCGTACATGCTAGTGTGCAGCACGCGACGTTTATGCTCCTTATTATCGACGTCAGAGATCGTGCATATGATGTTGGCCAGCTCGATCAACCACGTGCTGAAATCGACGACTGTCGAGTAAGGCACGATAGTAGCTGCATGTCTGGCCCAGTCCACTCTACTGGTGAGCGGTAGCTTTGCGACAAGTTCCTCCAGTATGGTTGGATTGGCCAGGAGTTGCGTTCCGTTGATAGATTGCAAGAAGGCGGCCAGATTACTCACACGTGAAGCGAACGGAATTATTCTCGCTATATTGTACTCTTGTAGCGGCTGTACTTCTCGCACACTTTGTAGCTGGCTGCGTACAAGTTGTTCGGGTCGTCCATATCGGAAACGCAACTGATTGATGACGGCGGTCACGTTGCTTGGATGGATGAGCGGTGATTTCACAGTCTCACTTGCCTCACCTTTCAGTGCCCTGACTAGGCGTTGATTATTTTCCAAATCCGTGCAGTTGTATGCGCTAGTCGTCTCTGTGTAAGCGCAGTAAAATATTGGCCAATCTTCCGGTTACCCAGTAAATTCCGGTAGATCTGGAACTTTCCTCATCGCTCATCCATGATTTATATTTGGCGAAGGGAAGGAGTTTGTTCCAGTATAGCTCGGCAGAGCATTCATCGGCTCTGGCGGCGCTGTGGTGGCCATCCAGTTCGGGTCTAACTTCGTCGTTGCGCCGGTGTGATGAGGGTCGGGGCGGTGGTTGTCTCTGGATGCGCCTCATTTAGGCGTGGACTTCTCCGAGGTGGCGTGTGCAGTGTCGACATGGTTGCAAACACTCGGTATTTCTGGTATTAATTTGTCACCCGCTGGCTGCGGCGATCAGCATCCCTATCCAAATGGCTGCGAGACTCCACAAATACAAATCGCTGGCTGCGATTCTCCACAAAAACGAGTCGCTGCCTGCGATCCTCTACAGTCCCATGCAATGAGGTGTACTTGAACTTGTCATACACTGGCTGCTTGGATAACCAGCCTCATCCATGGACTGCGAATAAAAGAAATGTCGTCTTCTATATGTGCTTCGAGGGGATGTTGCCTTTTAACAGTCTCATACTGTATCAAAGTTGCATATGCATGGGCAAGCAATAGCGATTGTAGTATTCAATCTGTTTTTTTCTGATATTCAGACTTATATTAATATTCACAAATTTCACTTATAGTTAACTTAACCTACCGCAGTGTGTCCTTCTCACTCGAAACAAATAAAAGAGAAAGAACTTGCGGAAATTGGCGTGACAGCCTTAGCGTATAGTATGCCCGTTTCTTCATCAGGCGAAAATCATAATTCACAAAATATTAGATGAGATCACTTATCGACACCCTGGTCACGGCCCGCGACATTCCTGCTTACACGAGATGTAATTTGTCAGGATGTTCGTGTCGGAGATAGAGCTATGTATACAGTTGTTATATTTTGAATAATGCGCCTAGTTTTGAAGTGAATTGGGCAGTAATGGGTAGCGTATAGCATAAGAAGTATTGTTGAACACTATAATAGTGCGACGACAGTATGCGCTCTCGTCGAGTGTGGCTCAGCGTGAAGTCGAGTAAGAGATGCAACACTTTAGTCGGTGTGGTGGTTCAAATGCTGCTTTTAGAAAGTTACTTAGATTAATGATAAAACTGAAGGGAACAAGATGCTGCACGATTTGGTCAGCAATATGGATGTTAACTGCGAAAATAAGTCTACCCAAAGGCAGAATAAAAATTCATCACCGATATATTTATGTACATATGTATATATATAATGATTTAATTATGTACATATGTACATACATATATAAGAATTGTTCGTTACCCCGTGGTCGATTGCCTTTAACCTGAACTTCTTACATCATCAGTTAATAAACAGCCCCAAGTTATACATACATATGTACATACATACATAGTTACTTGGTCGCGCATAATCATGATGGAGAAAATTGGCAACTTGGATACACTGTTTTATGCAAATTTGTGGCATTATTATCTCATTTCGGGGGAAATCGCAAAGAAAAAACTGGCACACATCTCTGTAGAGATAACTGAAAAGTCAGTTATTCTCGACATGCAATAGTCTAGTTAGAGATGTTGTCACATATGATATTCCATTTGGCCAAATTAATGATGAAACTCACAATGAAGAAGAAAACAGTAGCAGCGAAATGTCTGCTACAGTGGCAGGACTAATTTCGAGAGCTGAACAAGAAATTACTGAACCAGAGAATGTGCAACTAGGAGGCTAAGCAAAAGGATGGTGCATTGCTGGAAAACCAGAGAAATGGGTTTACAATCTGAAGGGTGATGCGAAGGGCGATATTGAGCGGTTCAAGGCTTGACTGGTAGCCAAATGAAGCAAGCAGGTCTTCCTTTCCGACATTGATTATACCCTGTACCAAGAAGAGGTACTTCATAAAGTCTTAGAGAGTCAATTATTGACTGGGTATATTTTTCTTAGATACTACTATAACTAAGCTCAGAATTATGGTTAGAGTTAAACTCAGCTTTAAGCTCAAAATGAGTGGAACCTGGAATTTTGCGGAAGCTAGGCTTAAAGATAGACTTTTAAGAACATTAAAGACTGAAGGACAAATCAGTAGTTCGTTGAACACTAATAATTGAAACTAAAAGTGACCATGTGCAAACAATATGTTCTCAGACCACAAGGTCTTCATCCTGATCTAAAGTTTATCAATATTGAATAACACCATCGGGTCATAATGCACCAGACTCTGGTTAGCAAAACTATTTTTATCGAATTGTGATATTTTCTTAAACTTGCCCATTGAGGTTAAGCACCAGAAAAGGTATTTATATATGAAATAATTAGGATATCTTACTATAATCATACTATAGCCAAATAAATAATAAAAACTGTCCTCTTCGTGCGGTGCCACAGCAATGACTTCACCAACCCTCGTGTGACCTATATGCGCTAATTGTCGAGCAATATTTGTTTGAATGGTCCATTGGTCAATTAAGTCTTTAAAAGACAACATAGTATTATTATTGAACTTTTTCTAAATTGGACTCAATTCTGGAACAGTAACATAGTTAGCTATGGAATTCATTCTCTTTTTTGTTTAGGATTGTTTAGTATCTGTTTCGCCTTATATTAATTATCATGAAGATAAATTGTTGAGATTTTGTATGAATAAATTACGTTATGTAATGGAGTAATGGAGGATGCAGGTGTAATTTGGGATTTTGCAGGTTTTTAAGGGCTGTAAGGAAAATCATGGTAGGGGGGTATGGTATCGATGTAGTGAAAATATTCAATAGTGCTGTTCTTTCTTTTCATCTATTTCAAGTCTGTTTTTGTCTTTAATTTTAGGGACTTTCTTTTTTATTTGCTTTTTGGACTAAGACAGCTCTTTTTCCTCTCAATGTTAGTGATTTTCCTATTCATCAGCGTTATTGTTGCATTCTAAGGCGGCACTTTCCAGCTGTAGCTGTTAAGTGGGGTCCAAAGTTAAGCCACTTATCTAGGGTAATCATTAGGTATTTGGCTTTCGTCGGTTGGTCCAATGGCACGCCTTCCAATTGGATAGCTGGAGTGCCGCCAAAGCTTGTCTTCAGAGTGAAGCAGGGATTCGAGTATGCGTAATTTCATTATGCATATGCATGTACATATATATATCGCGTACATTATAAGAAACATACATAGTTGTTTTATAAATTTCTCTTAAGATCCCAGTCGTTGAAATCTTAGAATCTAATATCTCACCTTTTCGACATGGTGGCATGGTGGCTACCATTGTAGAAATATTCTTCCAACGTTAGCAGTCACTGACCCAGGGAAAGAAAAGGAAAAAATATTTCAAATATTTGTTAAATTTAACAAATATCAAGATGCTCCTAAATAAATATTACTTAAAATTATCAACTCAACTCAACTGTTTATACCTTAGATTTTAAGCTATTAGGTTGAAACTTGATAAATTATCTTTTTAGATGTGTATGTTTGGCAAGTTTCAAAATTAGTCGGATCGTACAACTATAAAAGATATAGTCAAAGAAATCAGCCCTTCAAACACAAAAAACAATGGTTCGAATTCCGCGTAGGCCGTAAAAATATTACTAATTATAGTATTTATTTGATTTCTTGCGTTCTAATTCTATTTACAACGTACACCTAGTTTGAGTCAGGTCAGATAAATTTTACGGGTACAAAACAATAAAAGAAATCTATAATAAAATTTATTTAGTAAGACGATTATGATCTTGCAGAGAACAGAGTTTGAAAGAGCGATATGCCCTGATTTCAAAACTGGCGGTATCCTTATGAATGATTTTTGTCCACTCGAGGCATCTACACATTTGGAACATTTGCTCAAAAATGATTTTACAGATTTTGATTAAACTTGTTGTAGTTGTTGCTGAATATCTGGAGCACAATCTAAGATTTTGTGCATTGCATGACTTATTCTATCAATCGAGTTATTTTGATAGCAGTGGTAGTTCAATTTTTTTGTTGCTTTTTGTATGGAGCAAAACTATAGGTTGGTCAACTGACTGGCGATTCTCAAAAACGGCTCTAAAGATTTTGATTTAATTTAGTGGTATACCTGAATATGTGGAATGGCATTGATATATCGTGCATCTCATGACACAAGATGTGAATTATATACATATGTATGTACATATGTACATACTTCTATTTTCCCAAAAAGTGGGGAGCCAATATTTTCAAGGCCAAAATATTAATAATTGCACCACTTAAATGTCAACATTATCAATAGATAATGCTTTTGTTAATAAGCTTTTATCTTTAGTTTGATTAATCGTCAGTTATTGACAAAATATATAATTGAATTTAAAACTGGAAGGATGAGCTAACTCCGCTTTAAAAACACGTTATTGGTCTAAAACTATATTTTTGACCGATTGTTCCTATGGGAGCTATATGATATAGTCTATGTGGCATATGTATGTATGTGTTTTATGTTGTTTATAATCCAAAAAACAAGACAATGAATCTTCAGTCTCTCTCAATCCTCTATCTTTTACCTGTTTTACCTTTCGTTTGACATCGCATTCATCTTTGTTTTAAAGTGAAGTCGTGGAAGTAAACTTTTACCAAATTAAATGCTGGAAATGTGAATTCAGAAAGTTAAAAACATAACATGGTAATTATTTTCTTTCACTCCTCATGCTTAACACATTCTTAAGATTAATCAATGTGGTATCAAACGAGATAATAAAGCTAAATATAGCGGATTGCCGCTAAAATAAGTACTATGAAATTCGAAATTAGTGTTAAGAGATTTCTAATAGATAACATAGGATATTGACAGCTGACTTTGAATCGTTAAAAATTAGTAAAACTATTGCACTATTAAATACAACTCGTAAACATGAAGTTTTTTAAGCTTAATGAATGGGAATGTTTTTTGAATGCTGAACGATGCTATTTTATATGGCAACGCTATATCCACAAATCAAAACGTATGTAATTGCTTTGTTGTTTATGCAAAAAGTAAAAAATAAATCATCCATCGATTGTTTCGATGGTTTTTATACAAAATTTTAAAAAAGTTTATTAATATTCGGCCGCCGAATTTTTTTATTTGGCCACTGTGTTCTGCAAAATAAATTTCTTTTCCCTTCTCTGCAGGTATAGATGCACTATTAAGGAGAGTTGGTAAAAATAAAGATTCTTTAGCTAAATTTCTTCGAACGTTTTTGAATTTTTAACCATTCACAGTCCGCTGTCAATATAATGTGTTTTCTGGCAGCACTTTATTTAGAAATCTCTCAACACTAATTCTGAATTTTGTAACACTTCTTTTAGCGACAAACCACCAGATTTAGATTTAAATCGATATTTTTCCGATTAAAAAGTCATTTTTATTTTCTTAATTGTGCAAAAACTAAGCAATAAATCGTCAAGGCGCACCCGAGGCGTTGCTCTGTGATCTTTTTTTTTTCGTTTGGTACCACATTCATTACCCTTAAGGCTGTATTGAGCGCGAGGAGTTATCGTAAATAATTACCAAAAATTTGAAACCATCGATGGTCTTCCAGCTCTAGTTTGTATCGATATATTGTTGATAAAAGAAGCAATTTTCATTTTGTTGGTAAATATTTACCCTACTATAGTATGTCAAAAATACAACTAACAAAAATTTATAAAGTATTATTTACTACAGCTACAGCCTCATGGGATACATTTTTTCGAATTTGAACACATTTTGAAAACTAAAATTTGAATCCATTGGTAATTACAAATATTTCTTGAAAGACAGCCCACTTTCGCGATGCAAGTTTCCAGCCAAATCCCTCACAGCGTATTAAACTTTAACATTCAGCTGCTTTCGGGCAAGAATGTGGTAATGGTAAATTGTCCAGGGTACGAAAGTGAGCTGTTTATGCCGCAGATTGTTGAGGGACGAATCAGTTTCCAGAATATCATACCAAATCGAAGATGCTGCGATCAAGCTAATTTAACTATCAGTCCGCTTCTATTGAAAGGTGTTGGTATTGGAACATGTGGAAGGTCATCGCTGGCAAGTAGTCTGACAATTCAACGATCGGGAATAACGTCGACGCCAAAGTCGCGAAGTACTCCCTCCAGTGGATCTTCTATGCGGGTCAAAACAAAAGGCGGTAAAGAAAATGTGTCTCCAACGACTAAACATTTGTCACCCGACCAAATACGTTGTAAATCAGCTCAGGATCAGTTTTCTGTCCTGGAGGATTTGGACGTATGCCAGCACATTTCCCATCTAGAAAAATCTTTTCCTAGTTCACATCTGGTATTACCCAGTAGTTTAATGCTTGCCGATAGGCAAAAGAAGTCGGAACCCGGTTTAATACTGCATACACCGGTCACGTCATTTTACAGCACGGCTACGGCCAAGGTTGTGGAACCCGCAATTTTTATACACAATGGTCCACCTGCACGCACCTATTCCCGCCACAAGTTTAATGCGACTGGCAAATCCAAGACGGCCATAATCTGGTCGCCTCTGCAAAAAAAAAAGAAATCATCTACAGTATCTACAACAAAGGCACCTAATGCACCCATGTCGCTTGAGATACGAAATCGTAAATTAATTGTAGATAACAAAAAGTCCTTGAGTTCCCTTGATGTTCACAAAGCGTCTGCATCCATTTCCAAAAAGAAAATCGTACGCAAGCAGGTTACGGGCAAGACTAAAAAACAGTTTGAAGCTCTTAAGACAACAGCTTTTGATTTGCTCACCTCGCCAAGTCATGGACGAGTTTCAAAAACTCTGAATTATCAGTTTCAACTAGCTTGTATTGACAAGAGTTCAACCACATTACCCAATTATGCTGAAGTGGCAGCTAGTAAGCCACTGCAAATTGATCGAGAGGTAAAGTCACTACTATCCAAGCAAAAGCGTCTGAAGTCCACCAATTTTAAACCCAAATGTGAAACGTTTACCGCATCAGTTGCATCAGGTAAAGTTTAAACGGATTTAGGTATACTTAGTGCTTCTGAATAGTTTCTGAAATGTACGTAAATATAGTTTAATTCGTTTTAGTAATTGTAAACACACGTAGAAATCATTTAAGCGGTTCGACTGTGAACAGTGCTTGACAAATAAATTTTTAATTGAACGCGGCTACACGTATGTACTTTATAATAAACCTTTTTTAGTAAATTTTATTAAATAGTAAAGTATATTTAATTACTATTTATCTGTGTATAGGCCAAACAATCTTGTAGAGCGCCGTGCCAATGGTGGGCCCCAATAATAGTGGCGCTAGATCTTATGAGTCTAAAAATTACAAATACCCATTTTTAAGAATTTAAAAAAAAAAAAATACAATTAATGGCTATTGCTTATAGAATCCCTGGAGAAAGCATAAAGAGATTAAGAAATGCAAATGCTTCTAGTTTAAATTGGGAGGGCTTAAGTGGCAACTTCGGCAGGCCGCATTCGAAACAAACTTGATCTGTGTAAACCAAGGGTGGGCACGTAGTGGCTCACCGAGCTCTTTCCGTTATTTTTCTTGCAGAGGTAATAAATGTGCGAGTTTGTTCTCTTTTTTCCTTCTTTTTCCTCCCGCATTTACTTGTGCGTCCCTCTACCATGGAACTTGGACATTTATTACCTCTACTCAGAATCGCGATCACGACATATTTCTCTGCTTGTGCGTCGTGAGCTTTATGTGAGCGAAAATGTTTCCTTCTGCATGTTACAAACACTTTTACCCATGTTTGTTGTTCAAGATTTTGTATATGAAAAAACTAAATAATGACACTAATATTTTTTAGCGGGTAATATTTTAAGGAACATGATCAAAAAGATAAAAGTTTTTAATTAACGTGTTTATTTGCTTCTAGAATTTTTAGTTTGTGAACTAAGAAACAGAACTACTTTATATACAGCACTTGAATATGGACAAAATCTTATAGTTTGTATATCTAAATAAGGATTTGAAAAACTTAATTTTTTTTTCTATTGTTAATTTGTAACATTGTGTGTGTGGAAGCACAATTCTTCGAAATTACTTTATAAATGTGATTAACAAGGGAATCAAAGTTATATAATTTGAGGATATTTTACTCCAGGCCGCGTTTATGCCATCAATTTATGGCTGTATGTTGAATTCAGTGGAACAAGGGGGCTAAGCCAATATATGTAAGTTTTGATCCGAAATCGAGCGTTTTACTACTCGAGCTCTGTGGATTGGTGCTCTATCTTGCTGGAATGGTCTACAAATGCAGATTAACTCTGGGAAAGATTTTTGCAGCAAGCTTTTGTAGTTGACATATTCCAACGTCGAGAAAATAAAAGTTAAAATCCAGAATCTTTACGTTGCTTGTTAAGATGTGGTTTTTTATACTCTTGGAAAAATAGTAGATTAGAAATTTGGAACGCGTAGAAGGAAGGGGTTGAAAGTTATCAGGAAATTTTGTAGTTGTCAGTTTTATAAACTTCCTTATATATTCACCAAGTTTTAACCAACAACCAGAATTGTTTGACTATATCTTACAGCTCCCATAGTAATGGTCGATCTTAAATATGGTTGTACATCAAAATCTTGGTTGCTTTAAAACTGATTCACTTAAAATGTGGTTTTTAGAAATTTGGTACATATAGAAATATCTTTTTGAGTTTCAGCAGAATCAGTAGACTATATGCTATAGTCGCCATAGGAATAATCAATCCAGATAAAGTTTTCACAATAAATATTTTTTTTCTTAAGTCGCGGACTTTAATTTATTTATAAATTTAAATACTAAATTATTTTTAACTGTCAAATAGAAAGTTTGCAACGGAATACGAACTTGGGCTTGTCCGTCTTTCTAGCTTTTAGTTTCAATGTCTCTATACGTTCAGCATATAAGTGGTATATTTAAATTCCATCGATTTTTGGAAGCAGAACAGTGGGAATTCAAAGCTTCTCGATAGTATGTTTATTGCTTTGATAATTGGACGTATTCTTTTTCAGTATTCTTTATTCAAATAAATATATTAGAAGTAAATCCATACTCATAAACAACAAACTTCAACAATGTTGAAATTAACTTATTTAATATTTTCTACCAGCACTTTGAATATACAGAGAATTTTTTCAAACTGTCTTTAGATTATTATTCTTAATAGTTTAAAGAAAAATAATTAGTTAAAAAAATACGTAATAAAACTTCTAGACGCTGTACATATGTACAAATCGAGTATATGTACATATTCGTAACCTAAATTGGTTTCAATAATATATGTAAGAAAAGCCGATTTTGTACGAAACATCTAAAATAATTTAGGAGCCTTGACAACGAAAACAGGCTTTGAAACCCCGTTTAATAGCGCGTATATTATGAACAACTTCTTCCTGAAAGAATAATAAAATGAAAAATATTGGAATTGTGCTAATAAGAATAATAATAATAATTTAACCAATTTACCTGCATCAAGTTGAAACACATGGCTATTAGAGCCATACCCAGCAGCAAATAAACAGCGCATAGAATAAAGCTCACTTCGACTTTGTCTTTATCAGCTGTGATCTATTATAAAAAAAGCAATCAGTAGTAATTACCGTCAGTATATGTATATTAAATCGTTCCCTTACCACTTTATCTCCGGGCACTAGATCTCCAAATCCTATGCTGCTTAACGATATGAAACAAAAATAGCTGCCATCCAAATAGTTCCATTCCTCCCAACGACCAAAAAGTAAAGCTCCCCATAATATATAGCTAAAACGAAAAACGGTGATGATTGTTTTCATTTCGAGAAATTATATTTTATCATAGCTAATATCATATCATAGCTAATATGTTCATATACAGTGAAAACACTCTTGGGTGGACATTAACCATCGAACACTTTTTGTCAGCTTAAGTGTCTGTCCATGGTGGATTTTATTTTCTTTTTTTTTTAAGTACGATAAATAGTCATGTCGGTCCCTTATGTGAAATGATTATTTCGCAGAAAAAGACACTTTTATAATTTCCAATTTTTATCCTAATTTCTATCCATATAATATTTTCGGAGATTTATATATGTATACTTATATAAAATTCAGAAAACTGAATCCGTTCATACTTGACGTGCCCACATACCGATATCTTGGAATGCTGCTGCTTAAGAAGATTAAAATATGTATACATTACTATACAAGCGCGTAGTTTTGGAACTATATATATACTTGCAAATGTTTCAACAGAATGAATTGATTGCAGTCCGATGTACCACAAAATTCTAGCTACGCCCTTGTATCCGTACCACTGGAGCAATTGGACCAAAATAACTAAAACGTTAAAAGCCTTTTTTGTTCTTCCAAGATGTTTAAAAATTGAGATTAATAAAACTAGCTGTACTAGGTTTTTACTACAGTAGGCAAATCGTTTCAATTTTGAACTTCCTGAGTATTAAAAATTAGACATGTCTGATTTTAATAAATCTATGTATATATGTACTTGTAACCCAAATTCTTGTAACGCACCTGACCATCACAACTATACAGACAGTAACTGGCACAGTTATCTCATCCGTACTGCCACGTAATTCACGCTCAATATCCGAATCAGGTTCACTTAGCGGCATGTCCAGAACACTTAGGGTTCGCGAAGAGCTTTTCGTATAATCGCTGCTGCTGTTGGTAGTAGAGCTTGTAGAGGTCGAGTAACTACTGCGAGCTTTTTCCATGTCATGAATCTGCCAATTTGTAAATGAATATGATTAGTCCTGGGGGATATTTACATTTGAGGTTTGCGTGAATGTATATAAAAGCACTATAAAATGAAGCAAGCAAGTCGTCCCTGCCGATATTGAGTATACCCTGTACCAAGTACAGGGTATAAAAATAGAATATTAAAGCTTAGGAATTGAAAGCTTAAGTAGCTTGAGACAAACTCGTGGCACTGAATCGCCGAATGAATTTGTAAGGATACTCAAATTTCGGCATGGCCTTGTAGTTTAGTTTTAAAAATAAGTCTTTTTTTTGCTAATTTCAATATTTTAAGTCGAATTCCAAAAAGAACTTATAAGTATATAAAAGCTACAAGGCCGGGCTTACTTCGGCCAAGCCGAACTCTGTATCTATTGTGTAAAACGCCAACCCAAAGCTTAAATTGTATTCTTGTCCGATCGTTGCTTAGAAACAAAAAGTTTAATTACCAAATAGTTTTTGGACCGACCACTTCTACGGAGCTACATATATAGTCGAGCTATTTTGATGGAAATGTTTCGAAGTATATCAAATTCAAAAATACCAAATTTTGGAACAATTAAATTATTGGTGTTAAGATCGTTTCTATGGGAGGTATCTAATCATGATAGATCTCAGAAGAGATCGCGTTGATCAAGACTCACGGACAGGACTATTACACTGAGCGCCCCAAACTTTTTGTTGGCTGTTGTGAGGAATAGGCACAAGAATTTAAGTAAAACGTTGACTGACTAAAGAGACATCAGAATGCATTCACACAGACCTCTTATTTACGTTATTTTGAACCCACCACTCTCGCTAATTGACGCATTTTACTCCGCTCTCGGATGATCCTGCGTTTAGCCACCCCTGGGCAAATACGGCATAGGCAAACCTTAGAGTAAATCCATTTGAATGATTTGGCCAATACATCTCCAATGTTAGATAGATATAGTAGAAACAGAGGCATTCCAATAATGGCATAGAGAATCGTAACTATTTTTCCCCACTCTGAGTGAGGTGTTATATTGCCATAACCAATAGTTGTAATGACTGTCAGCGAGTAAAGGAAGGCTCCAGAAAAACTCCACTGCTCTACCTGGGGACCTTGTAGTTGTTTCTCAAAAATTGCCTGCTGATATTGCAGTAAAACGTCGTTAACCCTTTATCGAGAAAACACTTTAAATTACAACAATTTCGTTGATTTTTTAAATCAGTCTCACCTTTTTCTGTAGGCCTGATGGTTGTAAAAGCTTATGTTTTCCGCTGTTAGTTGCCATATACGCGTTAAGCAGTCCCCGCTAAAATTTTTCTCAATGAATAGGTTCGGATTATCCACTTTTAGCTTTTCGTACTCAAAAATTTCAATGGCCTGGAATATAAAAGCTCCACCAATTGTATAGAAGGTGACTAACAATATTATTCCCACATTACTAAACATAAATGCCGTAAAGTGACGACAGTGACTCTTAAATCGCTCAATTGCTGGCCTCTCCTTGCGACTGCGACGTACAGAGCTACGCCGTGAGGACATGGCTCTGTTTACCCAACACTGTTCGAAAATTTATTTGTTAGAAGCTCGATTCCCTTTTTTCGTTTTTGCTGGATGTTTGAATGTAGTTCTGGACATTCTTCGATCCTCCACTTTTGTACATTGGCAACACCTGTAGAAATTAAAAATGTGTCATATTTTTAAAAATATATACATACATATAGAATCTTTTTCAGCAAAAGGAAAATATTTTAAGGGGGATATACAAAAAACCTATCTTTTGGATATACTATCTTTGCCAAACCTTTAATCTCAAGAACCAAATGTGTATTTATTTTAAAAGTCAGTAAATTAAACACACGAACTTCAATACTTTCATCTGTTTGTACTATGTAAAACTGAATTTATTATTATCCACAAGGAAAAAATAAATATCAGAGATCTAGAGGGCCAGAGAGACATACATATGTAGCTCCAAAGATTTCGAAGGAGATCGTGTTGATCCAGACAGAGGGCCGTGCAGGGTTATATCAACTCAGCTCATCGTGCTGAGGAAGTATATATGTACTTTATATAGTCAGAGAATCTTCCATCTATGCGTTGCAAACTTCTGACCAAAATTTGATGAAAATTTATTGTTTGTGAGTTTTGTATACTAATCCCAAGTTTTATCAGAATCGGTGGACTATATCATCGAGATTGTTCGATTTACCTTTCCAGTGGTATTTTTTTGGCGCTCTCACTACTCATTTTTATACCCTGTGCCCATAGGGTACTTCCGACCTCATAAAGTATATATGTACATATATTCATGATCAGTATCAATAGCGAAGTCGATTGAGGCATTTCTGTCTGTCCTGGTGGTTCGATCATGTTAGTTGCTAACTGATGTTTCTTCATGTCTTGACAGCAGTCGTTCTTAGAACTGGCATCTTAGACTGGCAGTTGCTAGTAAAATCATTGTATGTATGTACATACATATGTATGTATGTACATTCAAAACATACATATGTACATAGTTATTGTTATATTCCGTACTGAAAGTTTAAAAGGGTTAATTAAACAGACAGAAAAAAAGCATTTCCAATTCTATGTGTTATTGATCAGTATCAATAACCGAATCAATTGCGACATCTCCATTCTTGGATACCAAGAATATTCATTAAGTGTGTACGGTAGACAAGTTAATTTTAAATGTTTGACTAGCCAACTTTCACCCCCTCAATTAAAAAATAAAACGAATGAAGCAAGCAAATCGTCCCTGCTGACATTGAGTATACCCTGTACCAAGTAAAAGTACTACATAAAGTCAAAAACGATCAAAATCGCCATCAATTTACCAAAAAATTGCTTGCCATGCAGCAATAGCGAACGCATGCTATCTTGCTCACATTTGAAAGCCCATTTTGCATGGGGCGTTTCAGTACAAAATGGAAATACGTACATACATACATATATGTATGTATATCCGATTATTATTGTCCGATTTTGGTAAAATTTGGTCAGGTGGTGCATTTTGGCTATATTAATGTGCATGCCAAATAAGATTGCTCTATTGCTCTACTTATGTACATATATGTTTTTCCCGAATTACGGGGGCGGAAGTGGGCGTGGCAAAAACAAACTTGACCTGTCTACACAATAGACGAATGTTGACATCAAATTTGGTTGCTCTATCTCTTATAGTCTTTGAGATCTAGGTGTTCATACGGACGGACGGACAGACGGACATGTCTCAATCGACTCGGCGGCTATTGATACTGATCAAGAATCACTTTATGGTGTCGGAAAATTCTCCTTCTGCCTGTTACATACATTTTAGCGACTTTAATATAAAAAGTAGAGCTTCATCAAAGGTAACGTAATAAAATTAATTTACTGCTGCCAAAATACATTAATGATGATGAGTGTGACACAGGCAAAAACATTTTTATTGCCGAAATAGCGAGGCCGCGATGTTTTCCGTTGGTGGTGTAGTATGAGTAGGTAGAGATTAATCTCGCAAAGACAAAAAATGTTTTTTATTTTTTTTAGTTTTAATTTTTGTTAATTTTACATTTACAGAATTCATTTTTAAATTTTGTGTTGAAAGTGATGCGACGGAACAAGTTATAAAATAGTCCAAAACTGCAGGGGTATACAAGCTTCGCCAAAACCGAATTAGATTCTTTGATAATTACATATGTACATACATATGTAGTCAATTGGTATGTACATATGTACATATGTATGTATATTCTATTTTTGATTGTTAATCAGCATATTGTTGTTTTTTTTTTTGCTTCTGATTGAATTAAATGAATTGCGTCATTCATAAATGCGATGGCTAATGTAAACTAATAATGAATGAAAATTATATACATATACATGTGTACATATGTATGTATGTATTTCGATTTGTACATATGTATGTACATACTAGAGATCTGCATGAATGTATTCATTTTTAACATCATAGTACTGTACAGTAGTTAAGTGTTCTTAAAAATATTGTACTCATTTTTAGCTGTGCAGTATATTCGAGTAGCTAGAAAAACCAAGTTCAACATTTTTACTGTACTCACTCATGATGTTGTAGATGCTGAATCAAAAAAGTTGTGCACTAAGCTAGCAACTGAATGGACAGTAAAGAATGGGCAATCCTTTAATATTATTGCGGACTCAGGACTAAAAAACATAGCCCAGTTTTTTATATCTGTTGGTGCGAACTTCGGGGAAAATGTTAATGTTGAATCGTTATTGCCGCATCCCACTACCATCTCACGGAACATCGAAGCTCTCTACGAATATCATTTTAATGAAATAAAAAAAGAAGTAGTTAAACATACGAAACTTGGATATAGCATAACGTCGGATATATGGTCAGACGACTTCTTCAAAGTATCATATATATCGTTGACGATTCATTATGTCGCAGAGGGAACCCTTAACAACCGCCTGCTTGCAGTAAAATCAATGCAAGGAGGATCCTGTACCGGTAAGATTTATAAAATTTTTTTGATTATTGAAAATGAATTTTATAACCCAATTGCTTTTAGGTGACAGAATTAAAACCAAAATTGAAAATATTTTACGCGAATTTGGGTGTGATTTGCAAAGGGATGAACCAATAATAGTCACCGACCGAGGCGCTAACATGAAGGCTGCATTTAGAGAACTAAACACGTTGAACTGTATAAACCATTTGATGCACAATGTTATTGGTAAAGCTGTGGATGAGGTGCCAGAATTGGAGAAGACAGTGGATCGCTGCAGCAAACTTGTGAAGTATTTCAAAAAGTCAGGTCAAAATTTCTTTTTAAAAAGCACCTTAAAGAGCTATTGTCCAACACGTTGGAATACGATACTCCACTTATTCAAATCAATTGAGTTGAACTGGATGGAAATATCCAACATATTAATTGAGAAGAATGAAATAAGAAGGATTAAAAATATGAATTAACGATGTAAGCGCATTGACAAAATTTCTGGCTCCTTTCGATGCGTGTTCAAAGAAGCTTGAGGGGAGCATCTATCCAACGTTGCACCTAGTCATACCACACATCAATAATTTGAAAAAAAATTAACACCTAGTGATAACGATGTGGAAATGGTGAAAAAATGCAAGCGTGCTCTTGAGTCAAATTTAGTAAAAATAGTTCAAATTAATCTAAAAAAGCTTCATAATATTGCTCTATTTTTATTTCCGCCAACAAATAAATTGTCACAATTTACTGAGTTGGAGAAGGAAAAGACTATCGAAGACCTTGAAGCAATTACGATAGATATTCAGCTAAGAACTCAAACTGAAGAAATTGATTACATTATTACATCCAGCCAAGAAATAGATGATATTTTCGGAGATTATGTACAACCCATCCAGAATAATAATACATATTAAATCTATTATAAGCAATGAAATTGGAACATATCAAAATGCAAATATTCCATATAGCGTAGACTTTGATGTTCTGAGTTGGTGGAAAAACAACAATCCGCAATTTCCCTTACTTTTTAAGGTTGCTTGCAAATTATTAGCCGTTCCTGCGAGCATCAGAAAGAGATTTCTCTGTACCAAGTAAAAGTACTTCATAAAGTCAAAACGATCAAAGTCGCCATCAATTAACAACAAAATTCTCTTAGCATGTAGCAACAGCGAACGCATGCTATCTCGCTCACTCTCAGCCCATTGTTGCACTGGGCGTTTCAGTACAAAACAGAAATACATACATACATATGTACATACATACGTACATATATAAAATAGACGGCCGAACAGACGGACATGTCTCAATCGACTATTGATACTGATGAAAAATATATATGTATGTATGTACATACATACATATGTATGTATGTATGTATACTTTATGGGGTCGGAAAATTCTCCTTCTGCCTGTTACATACATTTTAGCGAGCTCACCCTGTTACTCTATGGGTACAGGGCATAATTAAAAACATTAGCTTTGTTAGTCTGGCCAGAGTTAAGCCGAAATCATTTACACGCATCCTGATTATGCGCAGTGTAGTTGCTTACATTTACAAACATGTGTTTTAGGACTTGAATACCACTAATTAAAATTACGTACCCGATAGAGAAAAAAATATCATATCCTTTGAACAAGATAGAAACACACACTTTCAAAATTTAAAAACAGAGGAACGCACTAGTAAATGTGGGACGCACTTTTACGGTCCACCTAGTTTCGAGCTCGTGACATATTTCCTTCCTTTCGCGCCCTGCCAACAAAAATGGCACCCATTCTTAAGCTAGCGACCTTTTTCTCTTGTCATACTCACTTGCGAAATTTGGATGCCCACGCTTTCCTTACAACTACATGAAAATTGACGAAAATAATAGCAAAGGGGGAAAGCATGTCAATGGTTCAACGAAAAGAGACTTTCAAGACTTTCAAGACTTTCAAGACTTTCACTTCTTGTCCATTTACTTTCTTTTTCTAGTACAATGCTTTCAATGGAAAACTTATGAGAATGAAGAAAAAACAAAAAAAAAATGCTGATTTAAATCGCTAAGAATTGCCGAACTGTTTAGAACTTACTGATAGATATACATATGTAGCTACATATGTACATATATTTTGGAGCGATTTTTTATACCCTGTACCTAGGGTACTCGCTACAATGTATGTAACAGGCAGAAGGAAAATTTTCCGATCCTTTAAAGTACATATGTATATTCTTGATCAGTATCAATAGCGAAGTCGATTGAGACATGTCCGTCTGTCACTCCGTCCGTCCGTATGAACACCGAGATCTCAGAGACTATAAAAGCTAGAGCAACCAAAGTTGGTGTAAACATCCGGGACCATTAGTTAGACGTGAAAACAAATCGCAAGTTTTGTTCGACGAATTTATAAATTTAGAGATACAGGGGAAACAATTTCAGATAAATTAGCAATTTTCACTCAACATATGCCTTTATTTCAACATCACTTATCCTGTTTATTTGGTTTAACCAAATATAGTTAGACTAGTAAACGTAGAAGAAAAGATCTTGAGAAGATCATAAGTAAACTTGGAAAACGTCCATCCCTAAAACTATTTTCCCCAGTTCTTCAATTGCACCCTTCAGTATAGACGTACAACGCCAATGTAAATGTTGCAGAGATCACAATTTTCAATCAAGGAAAAATTTTGAATGAGGTTATTGGCTCCAAGGACTCATTATTCTACGGATTGGGTGGGATTCGATTTTCTGAGAGCATCGTGGCCAAACTTCGCAAACAAGACAAGACAAACAGTGAATTGAGAAATGTTTTTTCACTCTCTTCAAAATTAAAATATATGTGCATATTTTTATAGCGTAAATAAAGCTCTCATTATTGGCTTTTAAATAAGTATCAACAGCATGTAGTCAAAATTCCAAATTTCTTATTTTAGGACTTTTTAATTTACAAATAAACGAGTGTATATCCCAAAAGTGAGATCGTTGACTCTTCGCCGTACTTCCTCATCAGATTATGTTGGCTCTCAACATCATTGTTTTTAGGTTTAACATCACACAGACCAAATTAACAGATACAGTGCGCACTGCTGCTAACTTTGGTCAATTGGATCTAGTTTTGTCATTTGTTTCCTCTCTATTCGCCTTCAGTGCACGCTCTATAAGAGAGTTTCACTTTAACAATGCTTTGTGCTGTATCTCAACGTGCTACAAGAGCTAACTAACCACTGACGATCTCTATGTTTATCGTTGGGACAATTATGCACATATTAAATAAACTCGATTTACTGGACGTGTCCGCGATATAATCAGAAGGGGTGAACTTAACACAACTGACGTGGTAGTTTCAAAAGTCTTCACAATGAGTTACGCTTTACCGACTTGGAGTCTAATTTTCTTGCTTTGAAAGTACAAACGATTTGCCAAAAAGAAAAAATCAAGTCAGCAATCTCCTACCATTTAGTCCCGAACGCCAACATTTGTGACGCCTCTTCTGCTTCTTATTTGCTGATAACTTTGTTGGTGGTGTTGTCTTCGCTATTGCTAATCCTACTAACCCAGTTTGTTCTGTTGCAGTAGCTGAACCTGTTGCTCCAATCATTACCATGGGCTGTGATATTGATGAAGCCACCACTACCGATATACCCACGTCATAGAATATCAATTTTGCTTCTGATATCGCACATTTTGCAGACTCGGATAAAATTCGATTTAACAGTGATTGCGCCTGATAATCAAAATTTTGTTTTTTATTAATACAATAATAATGAGAATGATCTTACTTAGCTAATTTCATCTCGTCATTCTCTTTTCTTTCTCCGTTCAGTACAGCTGGAACTCCTTTCGATATTCCACCGCGGCGATCTATGATATGATAATGTTCAACTTTAAAGCAACCAGCTGTCGCGAAGACTTTTGAGGATACGTGCGATTTCAGTTGACTTGAGAGATCACCGACAGACCGCCTTATTATACCCCTGCATATTAATTTTGGTCAGACGTTTGCAATTCATAGAACGAAGCATCTCCGACTATAAAGTATATATATTATTTATCAGCATGATGAGCTGAGTTGATATGGCCTTTTCCGTCTGTCTGTCCGTCCGTCTGTCTGGATCAACGCAATCTCTTTTTTTTGCAGCAGGCATTGTGCATCTCCCATATATCATATAGTCTCCCAAAAACTCTGTTGTTCTTCATTCTAGTATCACGAAATTTGGGGAAATTTGTCAGTTTTATATACCACTATCACCAAATTTAATCAGAATCGGTTGACTATATAATATAGCTCCCATAGGAACGATCGGTCGAAAATATAGTTTTAGATCAACAACTTGGTTGTTTGATATATGAAAAAGACATCTAAATATATCAACAGAATCGGTGGACCATAGGTGTCATAGGAACAATGGGACCAAAAAACGGATATGAAATTTAAATTTCATGAGTTTTATATATTTCCTAATGATTCTGCCAAATTATACATAAATCAAAAAGATTGTCTGCGAGGGTATACGATTCGGCTGTGCCGAAGTTAGCCCATCCTTCTTACATCTATTCAAAAATTTTGAGATTTGGACTACGCCGGCATAGCGCCTGCTGCCATGATTACGAGGTGCCACAAAAATACTTAATACAAGTGGGCACAAATCAAGTTTACAGGCTATGAAATAATTGATAATGCGTTAAAATTGCTATTTATACACATGTATACATACATATTTAATTGAAGTTCAAATTATAAGTTTAAATTTGTGGTCCTGTTTTTTGTTCTATTTTTTAATTGTTTGTCCCTTTTCTTTTACGCATCTTTTTTTTAGCCGGTAGCTGGTAACATTGGTTGTGACTGCCAATTCTCGATTCGGGGATTTTAACAGTGAAAGTTCGGTTGCTAACTAAAAGTGGGCATTAAGCTGCTCTAAATCATATCCTTGGTGTTTTTAAAGAAAATTTAAAACATTTCCATGCACTGTCGGTCAACTGAATAGGTTCAAAGATTATTTCTGACATTATGTCTTCATTTTTTGACACTGTTGCGTTTACATACTTTTTAATTTTATGCTTTAAAATTTAAACCATCATTTGTTTACAAATTGAACATCAGGAAAAAACGGGACTTATATAACGGCAGTTCAGAATTATCTTTTCTTCGTCATGTAAAGTAAAATAGCTGCATACTTTTGGCTCATCAGAATAGGGTAAGTACCTGGGTTTAATTGTTAACTTAAACTTAATTTTTTGACAATACGGGTTGAATCTGGCTTAACTCAACGTAAAATCAAACTCCCTTGAAATGAAATTGCCAACTTTCTACAATTTGAAGCCACTTATGACAATAATATGAAAGCTACTAAGTAAGCAACTACTACAACAGACAGACGAAGTAGCTTCCAATTCTCGGCGCTGCTCAAATCATGCAATAATGTGGTATTAGTGTAAGTTTATCCACATCGAATGTTTTTCATTCTAATTTTTTTCGTTTCCCAAACAAGTTTACCAAATAAGTGGTTTTTGCTATGGCGATTATTAAAAGGATGATGTATTTAACTATTGGTCAGATGATTGTATACCCCCCATAAGTATACCTACATATTGTTTATCAGCAGCAAAAGCCGAGTCGATGTAACCATGTCCGTCAGTCTGTTTCTTCGATCTTTATGTACCTTAAATTTTAAGGTATATGGATGAAACTTCGTAGATAAGCATTTTGGATATGAATACTAGGCCAGTTTAAGATTTGGTCGGATATCAGTACTAAATCGGATAAGTATTACGGATACAAATCAATAACCAGAGAATGGGTAGCACTTTATTTTCTATTTTTTTTTTTTGATTTCATTTTGTTAAATTAAACAATTTCCATCTTAAGTCTGGCCCCACACGTAAAATAAAGTTAAACATTCAGAAAATATTTTTCTGTATAGTTAAAGTAATTAATAATCTGTCATATAGCAGTGACAATAGATTTAGAAACTAATACCTTCCAATTTGAGTAATAAATCATAATTATCAGGGTTCAAACAGGGATTCATACATACATACATGTAAAGGTATTTTTTTTGAGAGTTATAGAACTTTAAGTTCGCGTTACTTTTCAAGATGGCGACCAATTGGAATCATTGGTCCGTACTTTTTCAAGAACGATGATGGCCAGAACGTTACAGTCAATGGTGATCGGTATAGAGCCATGATTACTAACTTTTTCATTCCTGAATTGAAGAATCATGATGTACAGGAGCTGTGGTTCCAACAAGACGCTCGTGCCACAATCAATTTATTGAAAGAAACGTTTAGTGACCGCCTAATTTCACGATTTGGTCCTGTGAATTGTCCTCCACGGTCTTGAGACTTAACACCGTTAGACTATTTTCTGTGGGACTATGTAAAGTCACAAACGCTTAACCATTTGGAATACAACATTCGTTGTGTTATTACCGATATACGGCCACAAATGAAAATTTCATCAAAAATTGCCTGTGGCAGCCACACGCCAGAAATCATATTTAGAATGTAATGCCACAAGATTCAAATAAAATGAAGGAAGCAAGTCGTCCCTGCCGACATTGAGTATACCCTGTACCAAGTAAAAGAACTCCATAAAGTCAAAAACGATCAAAATCGCCATCAATTTACAAAAAAAAATTCTCTTAGCTTGCACTGCTTGCCATGAAGCAACAGCGAACGCGTGCTATCTCGCTCACACTTAACAGCCCATTTTGCATGGGACGTTTCAGTACAAAACGGAAATACGTATATCTCCGATAATTATTGTCCGATTTCGACAAAATTTGGTCAGCTGGTGCATATTGGCTATATTATTAAGTGTGCTAAATAAGAATGCGATATCTTTATTATAGCTCAAGTTATAGTTTTTTCAAAATTACGGGGGCGGAAGTGGGCGTGGCAAAAATTTAAAACAAACTTGACCCGCTTATACAATAGACGGATGTTGACACCAAATTTGGTTGCTCTAGCTCTTATAGTCTCTGAGATCTCGGACGGACGGACGGACAGACGGACATGTCTCAATCGACTTCGCTATTGATACTGATCAAGAATATATATACTTTATGGGGTTGGAAAATTCTCCTTCTGCCTGTTACATACATTTTAGCGACTTTAATATACCCTTTTACCCTATGGGTACAGGGATAAAAAATCTTATCAATCGAATAATCCATCGTTGTTTTATTGTAATTTAAAGTTTTGTACCTCTAAAAAAAACACCCGTTATTTATATATGCACATACATTTGCAAATGTACATACACACATAAATATGCACTGATTCGTATTAAACTACGAGTAAAAAATGTATGCATATATGTATACATATATATGTACATACATACATACATATACCCTTTTAAATAAAGCATGAAAAAATTACAATCTGGTGATTATTACGGAAAATTTGTAGGTGTGGCGGCTTTGTTCTAGTTGCCTTAGTTTCTCCTTCGTAGTGTTCCTAATTCTTGCCAGATGCCGATAGCGTTATCGATGTCGTTGATGCTGTTCTGTGATGCTGTTCTGTGATGCACTACGTCATCACCGTACATACATACATATGTATGTATATCTTTACATTTGTTTTTTTTTAATGAACAGAGCTTCTTAAATTGATTGTTATTCTGTTGTCTCTCCTCACCTGCCCAGCAACAACAGCCAAGGCAAAGTGAAGAAAAACAGAACACATTATTTTTAAACGCACAAAAATACTTTATTTTTCCGTTTTCTTTTCACGTTGTATTTCGCCTAGTCTAAATTTTCACGATCTTTTATTCTATTGACCAGCCCGTCTTGGCGTGTGCGTTCGACTTTCCGTTCACCAGCCCACTGAATTGAGTGTAATGATCTCTTTCTATTTAAATGCATTCATATATAGATACATACATACATACATATGTACATATCATATGTACATACCCACATAAAAATGTATGTATGTATATTTATAGAAGAAAATCCCGTACGCATTTGACATACTGTGAAAATATACATACACACATAATAATTTTTGTGCTTAAAAATTTGCCTTTTTTGATATGTTTAAGTTTTTCTCTTATGCCAAAGAATGTTTTTTGGATTTATGCTTAAAATTAGTTTTAATAACATGGATCTGCATAATGAAATTTTTTTTGTTTAAGCTTATTATTTTTCAAGTATGTATTGATAAAAGAAGAGGAAACTTAGGGGTGTCCGAATAAATGTTGTGCTGACTGTAAGTACTAATTGGCTAAATATACATACATACATACATACATTTGTATGTACGACTCACACGACCCGAACACTGTCACTCTCGTCTCCTTCACTGCGTTGCCACCTCTCTTTGCCCTCGTCTTGCCACATCCACACAAGAAAGAACACTCTAATGATATATGTAGGTTACCATTTCCTACATTCGGCCTTCCTGACTCTTCGTTCGTCCCGGAAGAACTCCATTTTTATACCCTGTACCCATAGGGTAAAAGGGTATATTAAAGTCGCTAAAATGTATGTAACAGGCAGAAGGAGAATTTTCCGACACCATAACGTATATATATTCTTGATCAGTATCAATAGCCGAGTCGATTGAGACATGTCCGTCCGTATGAACACCTAGATCTCAGAGACTATAAGACCTAGAGCGACCAAATTTGGTGTCAACATCCGTCTATTGTATAAGCAGATCAAGTTTATTTTAAATTTTTGCCACGCCCACTTCCGCCCCCGCAATTCGGGAAAAGCCTATAACTAAAGCAATATTAAAGATATCGTATTCTTATTTGGCATGCACATTAATATAGCCAAAATGCATCAGCTGACCAAATTAAACCGAAATCGGACAATAATTATCGAAAATATACGTATGTATTTCCGTTTTGTACTGAAATGCCCCATGAAAAAGTGGGCTGTTAAGTTGCTGCATGCTAAGAGAATTTTTTTTGTTAATTGATGGCGATTTTGAACGTATTTGACTTTATGGAGTACTTTTACTTGGTACAGGGTATACTCAATGTCGGCAGGGACGACTTGCTTGCTTCATTTTTTAATAAATTCTGCAGCAGTTGTAGTATAATTTTCTTCCTCTTAAGTGCCTACTTTCTTAACTTCATAACGTCCATGTTTCATACATGCTATAACTTCACAAGGCCCGAAAAATCAGGGTCTTAGCTTCTACCGCTGCCATATTGGGTTCTTTTAATGGCGACCAATTCTATTTTCTTCTTGAATTTTGGCATTGTTTTCTTGCTTCCTTTTTTTGTTTTATATTGATCTACGTTCAAGTTTTCTACATCCAAACTTCTTACTAATTTCTTAAAATTGTCAGCTTTTGTATTCATCTGTAGACCCGTTATTACTGCCGAAGGTGTGAACTTTGTGCTTCGACGTGGTGTGTTGTTAATTACTTGTTGCATGGGATCCAAATACCTATACCACCTTGACGGATTGTCTTGACAAAGTTTGTTTAACATTGGTATTACCGTCTTATAAATGCGCTCCACTTTGCCATTACTACGGGGCATCCCAGTTGACATGTAAAAAAGCTGATTTATCGCAACATTTCGAAGTAAATGCTTTTCCTCTATCCGTGACAATTCTCTTCGGCTTTCTCTTCTTATTATGCTTTTCACTTTTTTTACAAAGAAGATCAGTTAATGGTTTTACCTCTACTGCGTAGTTTTTTAAATTTACGTAAATATGACGTCAGACCCAAAAATCTTTGTGTTTCTGGTTCGTGGGACAGGAAAATTTACTACTGCTTCAATTTTATTTTCCGTTGGTATAATTGATCCGTATTTACTTAGGCAAGATTTAAGCTCAAAACTTTCTAATTGCTCCCGAAGCTCTTCCACTCTTTACTTCATAACCTGTCTTGCTTCCATGATAACTTCTAAAAATCTTAAGATTAAGATACGTATTTACGATTACGATTTTGTAGTTGTTGCAACTTGCTGGTCGTAGCGCTCACTCTAGGCTTAACTGCGTCCTTCAGTCGCCCTCGCTGCTATCACCTATTAATTGCAACCTGCAGATCTAAAAACACACACTTTGTTTACTCTGCGCCCTTCAACTTCAACACCCTCACAGTTGTCACTATTCAGCACAGAAAATCTGTGGCCTGTTACCAAAGATGCTACTTCGATCAATGATGCCGCCGTGATGAATGATGCCACTAACCACCAAATTCGTTCGCTTTCCAATTCCAATTGTGGTTTCGTTTTCCCCTCAGTAATTTTAACAGTGAATTGTTGCTTTTCCGCCACGTGAGGCAACCGACGCCGACTCTGTGTATTTGGTCTGCTCGCACCAATGGACTAAAAAGCGCGTCAATATTCTTGCACTCCTATGCGATAGTCGGTGCTTATTGAAGCAAGAGATATATTCACCCCATTCATAGCCAATTCGCAGCCAATCACAAATTCAACAGCCGTCTAATTAATTAACTCGTTACAGACAAACGACGACTCAGACGAGACTAGCAAATGTCTCCGTTTGATGGCAGCTACCCGCACTCTAGCAAAGGCGCTTAGGCAACAAGAAGCAAGGGCACAGCGGATATACATACATACATACATACATCGAGAAACTTACCTCAACAAGTACAAAATATCCTATCCTCAAATATGAGCGCTTCAACCGAGATAGTCTAACCCAAGGGTGGGCAGCCAAATTTCGCAAGTGAGCCCGACAACAAAATTTACAACAAACAACAATCCGAGCAGAGAAAAAGGTCGCGATCGCGAGCTCGAGGATGGGTCATAAATGTGCGAGGTTATAGGTAGAGGGACGCACAAGTAGATGCGGGAGGGGTAAGAAGAAAAAAGGTCGCGAGCTCGAGGATGGGTCATAAATGTGCGAGTTCGTAGGCAGAAGGACGCACATTCAACTGAGGGACGCACATTTATGACCCATCCTCGAGCTCGCGATCGGAACCTTTTTTTCCTTTTTCCCCTCCCTCTGTTGAGTGTGCGTCCCTCTATCAACAAACTCGCACATTTATGACCCTTTCTCGAGCTCGAGATCTTTTCTTGTGCGTCCCTCTACCATCGAACTCGCACATTTATGACCCCTGCTCGGACTCGCGATCGCGACCCTTTTCTCTGCTTGTGCGCCCCTCAGTTGAATGTGCGTCCCTCAGCCTACGTACTCGCACATTTATGACCTCTGCCAGAAAAATAACGGAAAGAGCTCGGTGAGCCAAGTGAGCCACTACGTGCCCACCCTTGCTGTATATGTATATAAAACTTATCAAATGTGATCGTTCCTATTGCACATATGTATATACATATATTTCTATGTATCTCAAATTTTCAAATAATAAATTTCGTGACAATTGCTTTTAAAACATCCAAGTTATTCATTTAAAACTATATTTTTGACCGATTGTTCCTATGGGAGCTATATGATATACATAGTGTGTTGAAAATTATATGAAACTCACAAACAACAAATTTTGTGCCATTCGATTGAAAAACAACAGAGTTATTGATGTTAAACCTTATTCTTGACCGATCGTTCCTAAGAGAGCTATATGATATAGTCATCTCCAGCAAAAAAAAAGAGGACGTGTGCAAAATTTCAGCTCTGTAGCTCCAAGGGTCTCGCTGGAGATTACGTTGATCCAGACGGTCGGACGGACAAGGCTATATCAACTCAGCTCGTCGTGCTGATCAAGAATATATAAACTTTATATAGTCGGAGATGCTTCCTTCTATGCGTTGCAAACATTTGACCAAAATTAATATACCCTTTTTGCAAGGGTATAAAAAATGACAAAAACTGCAAGGGTATACAAACTACGGCTGCTCTCACTATAAATTTTTATACGTTTACAAAAAGGACTTCAAGGATATCGCGTTGATCCAGACTGACGGATATTATCAAACATCATCTCATCAAGATTTTCCATATTTTATGTAGGCGATGATTTCTTTTATTCGTTAAAAACTAATATAACTTTTTGTTTTCATTTTTCTGCTTTGTAGATGTGTGTCGCCCAATTGTGAGTCAAGTTCACAAAACTTAAAGAAAAGAAACAACAATTTTTTTTAATGAGTGTGAAATACAATTCTGAAATAACCCGTATAAACTTATTTTTTGTATGTAGTATATATGTACATTAGTTACAGGTACTGACAGCACTAACAATTAACTATAATAAAAAAAATATCAAAGAAGTTTACTTTGGTCTTGGTAACTTTGATGAGTTGTATACCCTTGCAATTAGATCAATTTATAAATTAAATATATGTACATAAATGAAAATTAGAAAAATTTACTTCTACTTCACACCATAAAGAATAGTACTGCACATTTTTATACATACATATACATATATGTATGTATGTATGTATGTATAACAGTATGCATAGTACAGTGGTTAAATACTTTATGCTAAAGATGTAGCATAAATTTTGATTTATATAATTTTATTGTGGGGTAGTGCTACCCTAGACCCTCCATTATCTTTCGATACCCACATAAAATAAAAAATTTGCAAATTTCTCGAAAACTGGTCTAGCGATTTGGATGAAATTTATAGGGAAAACATATGGTAATTATTTACTTTGACTCCTCAGATTTTTATTGTTGGAAAATTCAAATATGTTGGAAAAGGCTAGATTTGAACTTCAGTGTTGGTAAACGTTATTTTATGTGAATGTTGCCAGATGCGTAGCGTTGCCACCATGTACGATTTTAATTCCGTTTTTTTTTTAATATTTTTCAAATTAGTTCTTAGTTTTCTTCTTTCTTTTACTGTAAATTAGAAGTTATGGGCGATAACTCTATTATCTGTAAGCACTGTATTTGTCCCCTTATACCTCAAATCATTAAATTAATAAAGAAAAATATCGACTTTGACAACAAGAAAAACGAATTTATTTATTTATCTCTATATTACAATTAGGCAATATATTTCACTCTCACAAGATTCGTTTACTTCTGAAATATTATGTGTTTAACAACAGATTATTGTACTGGAAATGCACATTGACTGTTTAAGATTAAACACTGTATTTGTAGACATAAAAATATATTACAAACATATACATAAATATTCTGAACTAAGTACGTGATAAAAGATAAAAGAGATAAAAGCACAAAAATAATAAAGTATATTTTTATCAGCCGATGCATTTACCTAAGCATCTAACGGCCAACGCAGGCTCTGATTTAAATAGATTTAACCCCAAGCTATCAGTACGGTGCATGTATACTGATAGAATTAGACATAAAATCCTACCACCAAATATGTGCCCCAGAGACTTTAAGACTTCCTCCAACCAAATATTATTTAAATAAAATCAGTTCACATTTTGAATTCAACAAATGAAGATCGGGTTATAATTTTTCCTCTCCCCGGAAGCCCTATTCATCGACAATAAATTTTTAATCAATAAACCAATAATAAACCAAGTGAAAATTGCTACATCTGAGGAGGCGGCCCAAAAGTATGCATTAGAAGGTATAGTACTTTTTAATATTAAGGCAAAGTGGGAGTAGCAAGTATTCTATCACAATTCCAAAAAATTGAGATTAATTATATGGTTTAAATATATTTTTGATTAATATGGGAATAATTCTATTTCGATTAAAATTATGGAAATAATATTTCATAAAAAAAGACTTCAAAAATATTTAATACTTAGCCTATAGTAAAAAAAAAGACTTCAAAAATATTTAATACTTAGCCTACTAATAAACGAAGATGAATTATTCAATTATTTATTTCAGCATGAGGAATTGAGAAGGGAAATCAATTGCCTAAGCCTGCAACTCTTAACAAAGAGTTCTGCGCTGCCAGCGCCAACGCCGGATCATTAAGAACCGGCGTCAAATTATTGAAAGGTGTACATTTTTCCAAAGCGTTAGGAAGCACACCTTTTTCGACAATTCCAATTTATCCATTCCATTTTTGACCCAAGCTGTTGCGGAAAATGAGTTTGGGATGTCCAGTAGATCGGTGGTTGACTGGAAAAATTTTATTAGGGAGGTATACCTCCGTATAGTGGAGGAGGAAATGAAGGAACCACTGGGGGGTGATGGCCGAATCGTAGAGATCGATGGAGCCAAATTCGGGAAGCGGAAGTATAACCGCGGTAGGGCTATCGAGGGCCAGTGGTTGTTTGGTGGGATAGAGAGGGGAACGAAGCGATGTCGCAGTCCCCGATCGCACCACAACCACACTGCTTGAGGTCATTAAAAAATACATAAAGCCCAATTCGACCATAATATCGGATTGTTGGAGAGCATACAATTGCTTAAGCGACGAGGGATTTGTGCATCAAAGCGTAAATCATTCAAAAAATTTCGTCGATCCACAGACAAGGGCACATACCCAAAACATTGAAAGAATGTGGCGAGACGTACGGGCGTCCGTGCCAAGGTACGGCCGACGTCTCGCCCTTTTCTGTGGGTATATAGCGGAGTACTATTTCCGAAAGAAATTTCCGAATCACACGGATCGGTTGCACCATATATTTACAGCGATTGGCCAAAGCTACGATGAGGGCTTTGGCTTCAACCATTCCTTCTCGGTTGTTTTCCAATTCCTCTTCCTCTTCTGAAGAGGAATTAGTTGAGCTGTAAATATATGGTGTAACCGATACTCCGCTATATACCCTAGTTTTGGGTATGTAGGTCTGTGATCGACAATTTACGCTTTGATGCACACCCCTAAGCAATCCAACAATCCGATATTATGGTCTTCATCGCCTCAAGCAGATGGCCCTCGATTCCGCTTCCCGATTCACCCCCCAGTAAAATTTTTCCAGTCCACAACATCCCCAACTCATATCCCGCACCAGTTTGCGTCCATCTCCCCGATACCATGAATGCCACAAAGTGGCATATATTTTGAATGGATAAATTGGAATTGTCGAAAAAGGTGTGGTTCCTAACGCTTTGGAAAAATGTACACTTTTCAATAATTTGACGCCGGTTCTTAATGATCCGGCAGCGCAGATTGAACTCTTTGTTAAGAGTTGCGGGCTTATTGCAGTTAGGGCAATTGATTTCCCTTCTCAATGCCCCATGCTGAAATAGAAAATTGAATAATTCATCGTCGTTCATTTTAATAAACGCGCAAAGCGTTTTATTAAATCCATCACACACCATGCTTAAACACAAAGTGAAACGTGCCACATGTGTGCTTTAAGGTTACCACTTTGCAGCATGCCAGTGTTATGCATCATAGAATTTTCAACATTTTAACATACAAAGAATTCTGTAAATTAACATACAGCTTAATGGCGACGACACATCGACAATATTAAACAATTAATTGTTTTTTTCAGTTTAAGAAAAAACATACATACATTGTCCATAAACAATTTTTTCTCTTAAAACAGAAACTGAATTTGAATTTAATTTGAGGGACTTTAAATCCAAAAACTAACAAAGTATTTATCATCAATTTACCATGTTGTTGAACAAAACGTTTGTATTCTAAAATTCTTTTGCTATTCAAGTATTCAAAATCGACATCCAAAAGTTTTAAATAATTCTGGACCTTTCCACCAAGTAAGATAATCATTATCTATAAAATACATTTAATTCAGGCAAATGCACTAAACTACAAGGCGATTGAATATTGCAATATTCAATTACATAGAAATAAAACGTCAAATAACTTAAAAGCTAAAATCATCAAATAATCCTTGTAGCAAAAGAAAAGTGGAATCACCAAATGCAGAATAAAGAAAGAACATTTCTTCATGTTAAAAAGAAGAAGATTAATATTTAAATAATATTTATACTAATGTCAATTTTATTCGACATTAGTGCGCCCCAAAATGTGCGAAAACAATGAAAGAAATTTAACTTACATATTGACAATAAATACGGCTTCAAGGCTAATTTTTTGCGGTTCACAAAGAAATAAAAATCTTTGGTCTTACATACATATATGTATATGTATGTACTTGCATAATGTAAGCCTGTAAAGTAAATGTGTGTTCTGCCATAAAAAATGAATCTGGCTCAATGGACTGTCTGCTAAAAATGCTTTCTTTACGAACTTTAATAACATTTTATCCCTCATTCCTATATCTTTTAGCTTTCACCGGGTTTTACTTGTGCGTTTTTGATTTTTTCTTAAATGTTATGGAAAGATTTTCTAATACGTATATAAGAGAAAATAATATCAAAGTTAACTTCCTCTTATTTGAGGAGGTCACCTTGCAGAAGCAAGGATTTTTATTTCCGTTCACCAACGGCTCACACACCCCCAAATGATCGCCACGTTGCTTTGATCTTACGTTATAAAAGTTTATTGTATTTAATGTACGTTGGGTGTCCACCACCCAACTACCGCATGCCTCGGCTTCTCGGTCCAAACTGCCAGCCAGCGTGACCGCGCCGGACCAAACGAGAAATACCATCTTGGTCTCAAAAATATACTATAAAATACTTTTTCATATTTTACAAAATACCACTATAAATACCATAACAAATAAATCGCCTGGAAATTCAAATTATATGTAAAAATAATAACTGACTTATTATAAATAGAAAAAATAAGGGTTTTCCCATTGGAAAAAATGTTTGTTGTTTATTTCATTTTAAAAAATTAATAATATTTCAGTCAAACATAAAACTAGAGCAATATACATTCGTATTCCAATACGATTCCAATATATATTTAAAGTCTTAAAATTAATTAAATGCTTAAAATTCATTTTGTAACATTTTCTTAAAATAAAATAATAGAGGAACTTCTTTGTCCAGTCATCGAGTAACATGTTCTTAAAATAAAATAATAAAGGAAGCAATCGCTGCAGCAAACATAATTTCTGCCTTCTTGATGGAAGTAGCTAGAGTGTTGTCCGACTCTTTAAAAAACGATTGAATCTGAAAAAAGAATAGTTATTATTTACATATAATTTAAAAGCATATAAAGAACTCACCTTTGATTTTCCACAGAAGAATTTCATATTCTGTTTATGTTTTTGTGTAGCCGCGTGTTGCTTAAGTGACGCCAGCCTACTCAAAATGTCAGTGTGGCACGCTTTGCAGTGCGCATTCATATTATTCGCGCTCCTGCCCAGCCATTTTTCATTTTCCGGCATAGTCTCCCACTCAGCTCTATATTTTTGCTTATGGCTCATATTTTCTATTTATTTGTTTTAAAATTAAGCAAGTCTTAAGCATTAAGCATTCGACTCATTTAGACCTAAAGTGTGACCCAACCGAAAATATCATATAATACCATAAAATCTAAGAAAAATGCTACTAAATACCTATATACCATTAAAATACTTTTGAGCAAAATCAGAGCTGATAAAAAGCCAAAAAGTATTAAAAATACCATATTCGGTCACGCTGCTGCCAGCACTCCCGCTCAGCGTGGCCGCGCCGGACCAAACGAGAAATACCATCTTGGTCTCAAAAATATACTATAAAATACTATTTCATATTTTACAAAATACCACTATAAATACCATAACAAATAAATCGCCTGGAAATTCAAATTATATGTAAAAATAATAACTGACTTATTATAAATAGAAAAAATAAGGGTTTTCCCATTGCAAAAAATGTTTGTTGTTTATTTCTTTTTAAAAAATTAATAA
The DNA here is from genome assembly GCA_037075365.1 of Drosophila emarginata. Lineage (NCBI taxonomy): Eukaryota > Metazoa > Arthropoda > Insecta > Diptera > Drosophilidae > Drosophila > Drosophila emarginata. Next base: position 7,393,886 of record JBAMCD010000324.1, read on the forward strand.
TATTTCAGTCAAACATAAAACTAGAGCAATATGCATTCGTATTCCAATACGATTCCAATATATATTTAAAGTCTTAAAATTAATTAAATGCTTAAAATTCATTTTGTAACATTTTCTTAAAATAAAATAATAGAGGAACTTCTTTGTCCAGTCATCGAGTAACATGTTCTTAAAATAAAATAATAAAGGAACTTCTTTGTCCAGTCTTGTGAGTTACATGTTCTTAAAATAAAATAATAAAGGAACTTCTTTGTCCAGTCTTGTGAGTTTCTTTTAAGATCAGAATATTAGATTAAATTATATTTACTAGCCTTCTTCGTCAGAGCAGCTTAAATTAAATTTGTTGAAATCTTTACATAACATTTGTTCATTGGGCTTAAAATTATTGCACCCATTTTCCCGCAATGATTGTTTTACATGTAATATATGTGATACATTTACATTTTTAAAGCGGTTTCGATTTTTCGTTTTGATTAAATTAATTTGAGAGAATATGCGTTCACACGACGCATTAGAAACGGGTAAAATTAACATACATTGAGCAAATTTCGAAATATTAGAATATTTATAGCAATTATTTATATCTTTTAACTGACTCAATTCGTACCAGAATGTATCGCAATTGAGATTTTTAGTCAAAAGCATTTTAACCATGTCGTCAGTTTTCATTGTTCGATACTCATTGTCAATTATTTGTGGATCATTGACAAAATCGGGAAAGCGTTCATACAGCTTGAACAACGATTGACAATTTTGATTATTAAAATCATTTGGATCCAAAAAACTTAACATTTTCAGAAAGTTATCTTCTAATGGCAATCTTTTTTTTAGTTGTACGCATAACTCGATTAAAAATAACTGACTACGTTTCAAAAAAGCCAATTTATGTTCTTTGTCCAAGCTATTTGTCGAAAGTTCAGTTGCCACTTTTATTCCGAGATACATGTCTTTTATATGTACAAAGTAAAATGTGTTTGTTGGCTCTATGGCATTTAAATCTGTATTATTTATATACATCTCCTGCATATAACAAGCCAATACACTTTTGTAAAATTCGGACATAGTTTTATAGAAATGATGTACAACAGATCGACTAGACTGGAATATGATATTGAATTTATTCACTAAAGCAAGTACATAATCCAAAAATAAAAGATAAAGTTTAACAGTTGGATTTTTTAAATTAGATAGAATATACTCAGCTGATAAATTGTTATCAACTTCATATTCTTCTTGGAAGAATGCAATGAGGGCATCCCACTGTTCTAGTATGCGTGCCACACAAGAATGAAACGATAGCCAACGTATCTCGTAGTGGTTAAGTATATTGTGTGCAGGAGAATCTAAGAAAGTTTGAAACTCTTTAAATTTTCGTCGACGCTTGGAACTTTTTGAAAAGTAGTTATATAGCTCTTTAATGGTTTGCTCTAAGTTTCGAGGCAGTTGCTTGCAAGCATAGCTTGAAGCAAGAGCAGACGAATGGCAAACACATTTTACAAAAAAACATGATTTGTTGACGTCTCGTATCTTCGTCATAATGCTATTGCGCTCACCATACATCACATTAGTTGTGTCTGCAGCAAATCCAATTATATTATTGATGTCAAAGCCATTAAGTTTGAGTCCATCGCTGAGTGCTGCAAAAAGGTCGACTGCTTTTTCACCATCTAAGTCAATGGTGAACAAGAATTTTGTTTGCGCTTCATTGTCGAAATACATAACAGCACACGCCAAGACCTTTTTACACGAAACATCAGTCGATTCATCAATGATTATGGAGAACACAGGCCTTCCCGCTGCAGAAACGCACCGTTTCATGCTAGAGATCAGTTGCTCCTTCATCACAGGTGCCAGTACATCGTACGTAAGCGAAGCTGTTTTGGTGCGTTTGCAGTTAAACCCTTGCGCAATGGCACTATCGGGAAACGCATGCTTGATCACATCGCTAATATGGTCCATTGCTCTCATTGATATGTTGTGTTCAGCAATCGCTGCAGCAAACATAATTTCTGCCTTCTTGATGGAAGTAGCAAGAGTGTTGTCCGAATCTGTAAAAAACGATTGAATCTGAAAAAAGAATAGTTATTATTTACATATAATTTAAAAGCATATAAAGAACTCACCTTTGATTTTCCACAGAAGAATTTCATATTCTCTTTATGTTTTTGTGTAGCCGCGTGTTGCTTAAGTGACGCCAGCCTACTCAAAATGTCAGTCTGGCACGCTTTGCAGTGCGCATCCATATTATTCGCGCTCCTGCCCAGCCATTTTTCATTTTCCGGCATAGTCTCGCACTCAGCTCTATATTTTTGCTTATGGCTCATATTTTCTATTTATTTGTTTTAAAATTAAGCAAGTCTTAAGCATTAAGCATTCGACTCATTTAGACCTAAAGTGTGACCCAACCGAAAATATCATATAATACCATAAAATCTAAGAAAAATGCTACTAAATACCTATATACCATTAAAATACTTTTGAGCAAAATCAGAGCTGATAAAATACCAAAAAGTATTAAAAATACCATATTCGGTCACGCTGCTCCCGCTGCTACTTCTCCTGCTGCTGCTGCTGCCGCCGCTGACAGCGTTGCCGTTTTAGCTATTTAATAGCATTTTCAGCTATTTCCAAGTCCCGAAAGCTATAAAATTTTTGAAATTGCTATTAGCTATTAATCTAGCTATTAAAAAAAATTTTTAACACAATATGGAAATGCCACTTAATTAAATGGGGAAAACATTTCCAATACTGTTAAGTTTTGGGCAGAAGTTCTGCAACATAAAGATGCTGGAGGCGTTGTTGTTTTTAATGACTTGGCTAAATTTGCGCTTCAGCTATTGTCGTTACCTTGGTCTAACGCCGAGGAACGTGTGTTCAGCCAAATGACTTTGGTTAAATCGAATATTAGAAACAGGATGCAGTTACAACTCTGGATGCAATTTTAAGCATTAGGTACATCTTTTTTTTTGGTAATTCTAAAACTATTTTACTTACAAGTTTAATTCACAACTACACAATACCCCCCGAAGTTATAAATCTATTACAAATAACGAAAAATATAATAATATGTCGGAAGATATGGGCATTGACGATATTGTTGATAATGTTGTTTCACTACTTTGAGATTTGTAATAAAAACTAGTCCAAAAATGTAACAGCTATTTTTTAAGCCATTTTTGAAACTTTCTTGGCTATTTTCAGCTATTTGTGAGTGCCGGTTTTGCTATTTTCGGCTCACAAAACCTGGCAACACTGGCCGCTGATGCTTCTGAAGCCGATGCTACTGCCGCCGCTGCTGCTTCTGCAGCCGATGCTGCTGTATCGTGTTAACTTCAATTATAAAAAATGATATTTCAAAATGTAAATGGCCATATATTATGGCAAAGGCTTTCAAGTATTTACACTAATATTCACAACTATTTAAGCGATAGAGACTACACTTTAAACTGCAGAAAAAACTAAAAGGCCCAAATTTTGATATTCCCAGAAGGCTTACAGTATGTGCCAATTTTCACTTAGATAAGCCGGGGAAAAGATTCTCCAGAAGGCTCTGATCAGTATTGAATACAGTAGTGTATATATACATATATGTATATATAAATATATAATATATTATATACATATGTATGTATGTATATGTATACATATATAAATATATAATATTACTAGAAAACCCGGCAAACGTTGTTTTGCCATATACATAATTTGCTAGTTTGTTCATAAAAATTAATTTAAATTTATTACGTTTAATAATTTAATTGTTTTGTTAAATGATTAATGATCAAATTAATAATCAATGAAGTACCTGATACGGGGTCTCGTTGTTTTATGTTTATGCAATATCCGTCTTGTCCCTTCCAGAATATTAGCGGATATTGGAGAGCGTCATATGAACGATGTGTGTCAGAAATGAATTGAAGATTATTATTTCTGCTACGAATCACAATTTCTCGTGCAGCTGTACAATCGCCAACCATGATTCCAGCAACATCATCAACAACTGGTGCATTGAATCTACGAATATGCTCTCCAGCTGGTGTTTTATCAGGATTAATGACGATAGCGTAATTATCGCTTTGTAATTGGTGCATATGTGATTTGAATATTTTCAACAACTCGTTGTGCTCGTTTAAAAGAGCATCTAGCTCCCTGACGATGCGCCTGGCATAAAGTGAATCAAGGTGATTATAATCACAACGTGCATAACGCCCATAAAGTAGATTTGTAAGAATTTATGTGGTTCGTTTGGCATTGGCAGCAGTGAGCCCATTTTATGATAAACTTGGCCTCTTATTTTGAATGTAGAATTAAATTGTTGACCAATTGTATTAGTATTTCCAACTATTTCTGTTGCTCCGAACGATGTCATTTGAAAGCATGAATTGAATCTTCGAATTGACTTCAGGAACACGTTAGAATCTAGATCCGTGCCGATAAGTAAGCCGTTCAATGGTTCAGGTGGTGTTTCAATTTCAGGTAGTTGCACTTTTCCTGACGCGCAACACATCCCAGCTGGCTCATTTTTGAATTTCAGAGCATGACAACGCGGACATTCCTTGTCCATAGCACCAATTATCACTTTTGAATGAGCATAATATTCAATATCGGGCTCATACTGGAATGCTAGGCGCAGGAATGAATCAGATATGAATGCCCGATGTACCTGTTGTCGTTGTTGGTCATTTGTTCTTCGTCTATTGACTGTGAAACGGCTTGATTGTCGTTGTTCCAATCTTCTGACTTCATTGCGTTCAGCTCGTGCATCTTCTGGCTCTTCTTGATGCAATTGCGCCATTCTGACACGCATATCATTATTTTGTTGCTGGATTTGTTCTTCCGTTCTTTCGGATCTTCTATTTCGCAAGTACCGAGCTCTACATGTACTGCGACTCAAATCAGTCCCTTTGCGTTTTCTTGGCATTGCTCACAAAACATTTATTTATTTTATTTATTTATATTCTGTTCGGTTGCAATGTAAAATGTACAATCGAACATTACTTAAGCTATAGCGGCAAGGCCTTAAGCTAAAAACTAGTTAACGATTAATATATACATATCTTATTATTACTTTCTTATATACATATATGTAAATGTATATATATATTTTTTTTTTACGTATTACAATTTAGGTATATCGTTATATTCTAACAAATAAATTTGTAGTGCTGGCTATTATTATTATAACTACTAATGCTTTAAGTATTGTTATTTTTTTATTGTTAGATGAAGTTAATGGTTCACAAAACATACATAAATAGAATTAATGAAATTATGTTTTTTCTAGTTTTTGACTTTATAAATAATTTCCTAGTAATTTCTAGTGTAGATAAACGTTGTTTTGCCATACAAATAATTTCCCAGTAATTTCTAGTGTAGATAAACGTTGTTTTGCCATATAAATAATTTCCCAGTAATTTCTAGTGTAGACAAACGTTGTTTTGTAATTTCTAGTGTAAATGAAATAAAAATGTGGCGGTCCCTAGCCAACCCTAAAAAGTTGGCGGCGTAAAAAACGTACTGGCAACCCTAACTATCGATAGACTATCGACTATCGAAATCATATCCATCGCTAAACACTCTATGTAACATGTTAGAGAGGGATGCAATGATTTTATTAAATTTTGTTTAATTTAGTGATTATTAAAGTAATTAAATAAGATAAAAAATAGATGTTGGCCGATTCTCATAGATACCGGATAAGCACAAAAAATTTCATGAAAATCGGTCAAGCCGTTTCGGAGGAGTTTGAGCACAAAAACTGTGACACGAAAATTTTATATATTTAGATAGATATGTATGTATACGTATATATTATTTTATGGATTTTATATATATACATATATCAGTATATGTACATATACAAAAGTCAAAGAAAGATTACAAAGATCCATGAAAAAGTAACTTCTTTATCGGATACACATTCCGAACAATATGGTTTTACGGATTGTAGCAGCACCTTGAGCCTGAATATAGTTTTTATTTAAAATACAATGAATAAGCACATGTAAAACAACATCAAAGAATCATATTTTAGTTCTCAGTTATCGTATTCTAACAAAACAAAAACTTGTAACAATAATTTAGATTTAATAGTTTATTTAGTCAAGAAAAAAGCTTCTTTTCATACATTCTCCTCAACAATTTGTTTCGTCAAATGAGTTTATTTAATTGAGTTATTGATGGTTTACATTTTACAAATCTGCGCTTAATTAGGCAGCAAATCTTATTCAACGGGTTTTAAAAATTTTGCTTCGCAGTTTACATTAGATACTGGGTCACTGGGTGGAAAAATGCAAAATAATCTACACGTTTTTTTTTTTTAAAATTCCTGTTTTGGTGGCACATCTAATTCCAAATATCGATTTTCGACTACAAACTTTTACCTTGAGCCGACAAAGAAATATTCATTACCATTAGTTTGTTATATCGTATACATATTACATATAAAAAATAAAAAAACTTTAGTCTTTCTTCATATTCAAAATTATGCGTATTTTTCAGTTCGACATTCTGGCAATGCTGTTTCTTCCATTTGATATGTGGCAGCGCTATCATCACGTCATTTCCAACACTATTTTTGAGTTCTGCAACCCTTTTTCTAGCGAGAAATGGCTATATTTAGCTTTAAATCGATATTTTTTCGATTAAAAAGTCATTTTTATTTTCTTAATTGTGCGTTGTGATTTTTTTCCTTTCGTTTGGTACCACATTCATTACCCTTAAGGCTGTATTGAGCGCGAGGAGTCAAAGTAAATAATTACCATTGCTCTATTTTTTCCCTGCCTTAATTCTGTGAAATTGCTTTCCAACACTGCTTACGCGCGTTTTCGCACCCTTCAATTTAATTATTTTTTCAACCAAGACGTCCACACATTTTTCCAGTTTTCTCTTAAAAACTGGACGAAATTGATTAAACTTTGTGTAGGCATTAATAATTGAATGGAGCTTAATCTGGTATACCGTGCATTGCAAGCCGCGTTCTCTTGACAAGCGAAATAAATTAAACATTTTTTCCCATTTCATATGGGGGAAAACCATAGGTTGGTTCACTGATAAGCAATTTTCTTAAAAACTGGTCTAAGGATTTTGATTAAACTTTGTGAAGATACTAATAAACGTGTGGTGCATAATATGGTACACCGTACATGGCGAGTTGCGTCCTCATAATATCGTTATTTAGCCATGAATATTATTGTGACTTATTTTGCCTATTTTGTATGGGAGAAAACCATAGGTTGGACTACTGGATAGCTATTTTCTCAAAAGCTGGTCTAAAGATTTGAATGAAATGAAGATACTTATGACTATGTGGAGCATAATCTGAATTACCGCGCATTGCGTGCCGCGTCCTGTAAGTGGAGCTATTCCCCAAAATGTGGGGAGTCAGCCAATATTTTCATGGTCAACATTTAAATACTTGCACCACTTAAAACCGCTTAAAAGTCAATAATATATACTTATACATAGATAATACTATTTTTAATAAGTTTCATCTTTATTTTAATTAAAGTTAGTTGTAAACAAAATAATTGAATTTTAAAAAATTTAACAGTGGCTTAACAGCGACCTTCGCTAACTCGACATTAACAGACCGTCGCTATCTTTACGGACATATCTTTACGGACATAAGGCACAGTCACAGTGAAGGAAATCAATCACAGTACATGCTTATTACCAAACAACGATATCGATAGGTTTTACAACGCAAAAAAAAAACAGTAATACTATAACAGATTACCCTTGTCTATTAAAGTTTAAAAGGTAATACAGTGATGGAAATCAAACAAATACGAGAAATAAACATGGACCGACTCAAGTAAACACGATATTCAGTGCCTGTGTGGCTCGCGATTAATGAGGCTGTGAAAGTGGGAAAAACGAACAAAGTAGCCAACAAATAGACTACATAATGTTAATTTAATTATAAAAATAATTTAATAAAAACAAATAAGAAATACTTACAAAGAATATACAGATGTAAATATGTAAGGCTCGTCGAAGTAGAAATCTAAACATGGATGATTCATGCTGCTATGGCTAAATATGTATCTCTAAAGCAAAATTTTTTTCGTGCCGAAGTTTGTATACCCTTGCTTTTCTGGAGTTTTCAATCAAAAAACTATGTTTAATATATCATTGTCTGTCACTCCGTTGTGAATGTAAAATCTAAGAAAATAAAATAAATAATATGGACCGGAGCCTCTAGTACTACTATTACTAGGCCAACACATTACTTTATATTTCAACAGCTATTTTTGCATAAGACAAACGCAATTAATTTCGCCCTCATAAGTTTTGTTTTGTGCAACAAAAACATCAGCACATTTGCTAAATTTGTTTGACTTTATTATATGTATTTTATTGAAGATTTGTATCGTTTATAATTATCCGATTTACATAGATTTGCTCGAATCCACCTATTTTATCCATATAGCTCAAACACTAGTATCTACATAAATAAAGCATGGATATACCTAGCAGATTTGGATATGATCTGCAAAAAGAGGAGCTATGAAAGTCAAACTGCCTCAAAATATAGATTTCGCCACCTCACTACATCTTCTGAGTGCGTCGCGTTTAGTACAAAGCGGCGAACCTGTGCTATATACTTCATTTCTATCAATGAATGTTGATAGGATTATTTCTAATGTTTTTTGTCAGATTTCGACAAAATTTAATCAGCTGTGGGTTCAGTGTGCCAAATAAGAATTGTCCGAAAGTGGCAGTACCAAAAATTAGGAAGAATCTTCATTTGCGTTGATACAAGACGGGTGTTTACACCTAATTTTATAGCTACTTGTCTTAGTCCGAAACGATTCCATTCCCTCATTATAAACATCCTACCAATTCTATTACACTCTTTGTGCAAACCCTACTTGTGAGTCCTAGTAGCATCCAACTTTTCGACACATTCAGAGCAGTCTACTATTGTTCTCCAATTCGAACCCAGTTAGTTGCATGTTACTTCCTGAAGTTGAATTGTGAACCGATCGTTTTTATGGGAGAAAAAGTGAAATCAACAAAAAAGCGAGGACATTTTAGAAAGGCTTTGACTTTTCCCATTTCATCGAATAGTATCGTCGGCAGAAGAGAGAGATGCAGTATACGATTAGAAAACACTTCGTAAACATAATACTACTGCTTGCAAAATGTTTTTACCCATTTTTATACTCTTATAAAAAGGGTATATTACTTTTGGTCAGAAGTTTTCAACGCATAGAAGATAGCATGATGAGCTGAGTTGATACAGCCTTGTTCGTCTGTCTGGATCAACGCAATCTCCTCCGCGACTCTTGGAGCTACAGAGCTGAAATTTTGGCATTGTGTATCTTGGAATCATCCCGATCGGATGACTATATCATATAGCTCCCATAGGAACGATCGGTCACGATAGGGTTTAACATCAATAACTCTGTTGTTTTTCAATTGAATGTCACGAAATTTGGTGTTTGTGAGTTTTATTCTTTTCAACACATCCACCAAGTTTTATCAGAATCGGTTGACTATATCATATAGCTCCCATAGGAACAATATATATATATAAATAAAATATAGTTTTAATCAATAACTTGGATGTCTTAAAAGTAATTGTCACGAAATTTGGTATTTGAAAATTTGATATACATATGTACATAAAAATATATATACATATTGAGTTACAGCAGAATCCGTCGATTACATGTTTGTATGAAAAAATTTTCTTTTCATTTTTTTTGCAAGGGTATACGGTATACTTCGGCACGGTCAAAGTTAGCCCATCCTTCTAGTTTTTTTTATCTTTTTATACATAGGTAAGACAAACGTGTCTTTTTAGCGAAAGACGGTTGATCGTTTGTAGTTACATTTTGAAAGCACATATGTATATACATACATATTTACATACATATGTGCTATTGTCGTTTATTGGTCATTATTCTCTGTACCCATAGGGTAAAAGAGTATATCAAAGTCGCTAAAATGTATGTAACAGGCAGAAAGAGAATTTTTCGACACCATAAAGTATATATATTCTTGATCAGTATCAATAGCCGAGTCGATTGAGACATGTCCGTCCGTATGAACACCTAGATCTCAGAGACTATAAGACCTAGAGCAATCAAATTTGTAACAAATTTTTGCCAAGCCCACTTCCGCCCCCGCAATTTGAAAAATTTGCAATAATATATCCAAAATGCACCAGCTGAAATCGGACAATAATTGTCATAATTGTTCGCTGTTGCTGCATGCTAAGAGAATTTTGTTGTAAATGGATGGCGATTTTAATCGTTTTTGACTTTTTGAAGTACTTTTAATTTATACAGGGTATAACCAAAGTCGGCAGGGACAACTTGCTTGCTTCATTTTATAAATGGATTTTGATCTTTTCCCTTTTTTTTCTTTTCTTTATAGAGCAAGACAGCTGTTACTCTATTCAAATATGTCGGATTACAAAAATAATTCATACTGTTTGATTGCGAATAATCGCACCTCCTTCTTCACAAGTGCCTATAATGGTATTCCAGAGACTCTCATACTGAACACCATATTTTGGATTCTGTTTATACTTCTGTTTACGACTTTGCGTCATCAAGCTGGTGACTTTGGTCGCTTGGCTCTGGTTAATAGCAATGGTAATAAGAAGCGCTGGACAGAGATATTCTATTCGAGGGCAACTAGTATGGTGGAAACACCAGCCGGATCCAGTGGTCAGCCGACACCTAGGCCAAGTGCCACTTCACCCGACTCTACCCCACTTTCGCCTGTACAAAGCGAGCAAGGACTATTCGGTTGGATAAAAATCACCTTTAAGTTGCGCAAGGAGAACATTCTGCTTCACACTGGACCTGACGCTGTACACTACTTATCTTTTCAGCAACATCTGATGGCTGTAATGGCTCTAGTAACCCTCGTTTCGCTGGCTATAGTATTACCAGTCAATTTTCTTAATGGTCCCACAGAAGGGGCATACGATGTGAATGCATTTGGCAGAACCACCATGGCTAATCTGTCCCCAGATTCGCCCTGGCTTTGGGTGCACACTATAATTACAATTTCATATATTCCACTGGTAGTGCTAATTATGCGACGAGCCTCTGGCCGTAACGCCTTCAAAAAGGCAGCTACTCGCACCATTATGATATCGAACATTGCTTCCAGCGATCGTAACAAGACTGTGGTCCGAAATTACATGCAGGAACTCTTTCCGGATGTCACCATTGAAAGTGTAAGCATAGCCTATAACATATCGCGGCTATATGTAAAGAATGCAGAGTTCGAACGGGTGCACGAGGCACGTGTTTATTGCGAACAACACCGAGATCGTGATACTCTGATGGTAGGTAAAAGACAAAAAAAGAACATGGAATCTGTTGCAGGATTCGTTTCTATAATTTAACAATAACATGTACAAATGTTTAAATATATTTGCAACTGCATCGTTTTACATTTGCAGGCCAAGCCAGAAATGTGTAGTTGCAAGAAAGAGAACGCATTTGATTACTATCAGCGGGAAGAGCGGAAGTTATCAGGCGATGTTGCCCGGTTGCGTGCTTCGACCATGAACGAGCCTCTGGACATAGCATTTCTTACAGTTTCAACTGTGCAAGAAGCTCAGAATATTGTTACACATTTCACTCCCGGCACTTACAGACAATGGCATATGATGTTCGCGCCTTCTCCGGATGACATTTTCTGGGAGAATTTGAATGTGAACAAAGGTCATTGGTATTTGAAATTTATCTGTGTAAATGTGGTGCTTTTTATTGTTCTTTTTTTTTTAACCACACCGGCAATGGTAGTAAATTTATTGAATAGTCGACCCTGGCTGATAGACACCGAGGGCAAAATCTCTCCATTGGTGTCAGAATTCTTGCCAACACTTATGCTGTGGACATTGTCGGCTTTGATGCCAGTGATTGTTGCCATTTCGGACAAATGGATGGGTCACTACACAAGGTCAAAACAGAATTACTCCATTATGACTAAATGTTTTAGTTATCTTCTTTTGATGATCCTGATACTGCCTTCCTTGGGACTAACCTCAGCTCAGGCGTTGCTGGAATGGGGTTTTACCAATGAGACTGGACGTTGGCAGTGTATATTTTTGCCAGATCGCGGCTCTTTCTATGTCAATTACATAATTACGGCAGCTTTTATTGGTACTTCATTGGAATTGCTGCGTTTTCCGGAGCTTATTGTCTACATTTGGTCACTTTTGAAAGCCAATTCCAAAGCTGAAACTCCATACATTAGGAAATCCATATTAATTGAATTTCCATTTGGAACCCATTATGCCTGGACGACTTTGGTTTTCACCATTGCCATTGTTTACAGCATATTCTGTCCTCTTATTATGCCTTTTGCAATGGTATACATTTGTCTTAAGCATTTCGTAGACCGTCACAATTTATACTTTGCCTACGGACCCTCAAACATGATCTCACGTAAGGGAGGCAAAATTCATTCCACGGCTGTTACTATGACCAAGTTTTCAGTAATAATCCTTCTTCTGGTCATGGCTATGATATGTTACTTTCGTGGAGAACAAGGAATGGCCCGCTTTATTCTGTTAATAATCACACTGGCTATCACTCTGACGCTATTCACTTTTATGTCACCCATTAAGAGATGTGCGGCTACACGTCGTCCTAGCATTGTGGAAATTGCTGGCCCAGCTCCAGCCTATATCCCTGATGTTCTTAAAGACCACACAATACGCACCACTACTGCCCGACCCTCGGTCGCCGGTTTTGGTGGCTACGGATCGGATAGTGTATCTGACTATGACAGCTCCCAATACAGTGTTAACAGCGTTGAGGCGTAGAGTGCCAAACATAGTATTTAACTTTTTCGTATGCAACCAAAGGGCTAGCTGCACCTATTTTTGATATTAAATTTTGTAAGCCACTCAGAAATTTGCAAAAGCGTAAGATGAGAAATTGTGATACCGGAACTATACCTTATCCTATCCCTCTATCCGACCCCTCCCAAGATTTGCATGTTTTTATATCGCGAAATTTGTATATACGGTAAACATATTTGTATCTATATATTATAAGTTGTAAATAAATTTAAAAAATAAACTTATTTGATATCTACTCGTATTGGTCCTATAATTTAAACTGGTTAAAATAAACGCCGTTAGTACCGATTGTTGTATCTCCACAAAGTGAAATAACGCGGTTTAATGTATAATGAGTTGTATACATGGTAGAGTCCTTTTTATTGTTGTAATTATTTCTAATTATATTATTTCTGATTAATAAAAACGCAATTTTGTTTAACGTATTCCGTGTTACTTACAGAATTACGTATATATTAGTTTATCTTTACTTTTAAATAAAGTCTCGCTTTAAAAAATTATCCTGCAGATGTCGAGCGATTTGCTTTATTGAATTTTTAACTAAAGAAAAAGTTTAAGAAAACAAAAAGTGAAGCATCATAGATAATAAAGTTTATGTATAAAAAAAATATGAATGAATATTAAATTTATTCTCGAGGTTTCCTTTTCTCTATATTGCTCAGTGTGTTGCAAGTAAATTAATTAAACGCTTAATTTATTGAATGATATATAAAGTATAACTTATAAGAAAAGAACTCAACTGTAGCAACTTTGACTACAAAATAATTGTATTACTATTCTTATTTCAATTATCTGACAATTACACGCTCACCAAACACTTTCCATGGACTCTGTTTTGCGCACGTATAAGATATATAATGATAGACAAAATTTTTGACTTATGCCACATAATTATATTGGTTTTGATTATCCTTGTCCCGTTCCATGTAGTCTCGATCGATAAGGGATTCGATCCGTTTCTTTAAATCAGCAGGCTGCAAGAGTACATGCACAATTAATAAATAGTCAAACTGTTAAATGTGTTAACTTCGACTGTGACGAAGTTTTATTTGCGCCTCATATCCAATTTCTTAGATATTAGGATGATAGCTAATCTTAGATATTAGGATGATAGCTCAAGTTATTAAACAAAAACTCTTTTCTACAAAGTATTTTCCGTGATGACTCACCTTGACAGGAAAGGTTAGCTGATTAAACAGTTCGGTGATGAGCAAATTGTGGCTTAACGTCTTTCGCATTTTCATGATTCGCACTATGGCTGCATCGATTTGATATTGACGATCCTGAAAGACTCGCTCCTCCGTGGCTTTCTGCTCCTCGTTCTAAATAGTAATGGTGAAATTATGTAAAAAAAATAGCTGTATTTCAAGAAACATACCGTTTCCTTCATTTGAATCTGATTGATTTTGATGCGAAACAATTTGTTGGTGAATTCGTTATTAAAATCAAACTGATCGCCATCTTCAATCTCGCGTCCCTTGGGTGATTTGGTTATTACCCGAGCTCGTCCGCAGGCTAACGACTGCAAAGTACGTCTTAGTTCACCGTCCTCAATGCTGGTGGCAGCCAAAATCTCCTCATAGCTAAGAGCGGCTTTATCATTGAACAATAGCAGAACCAAAGATTGAAACAATGAGACCATTAACTCCTTAGGACCAGCATCAAACTGGGCCCTTAGCATACAGTTTCCTAGAGTGGGCTGCCATTGTAACTTTCTGCCGCTGTGCTTCTCCAAATAAAACTTATTGAATATCTGCTGGGGTTTAATAAATTGTGGCGGCATAGTGACCTCTGTAAGCGGATAGGTAGGCCAGTAACCCATGGTTAATATGCTGACACACAAATCAAGATTATGGACATCGCGATTGTTGCTCAAAGCATGACCACGAAAAGCTGTATTAATATCTCGACTTAGTTCCATATCCTTGAACATGCCCTCCAATTTAGAGGTAAATCCGCCGCCGCATTCCTGCTTAAGCTTTGACAACATGCTCTTTTCCGAATCCACTGAAGCTGATTTACCGACAAGCAAACGTTTAGCTAAATCCTTAAAAAAGAAATTATCAATTACCTAATGGAAAACTCTTGAATTTTTATAATTACTTTTTTATAGAATGCTTCAAAGACATCTTTTCCATGAATAAAACGAAACAAAACCATGATTTTATCCAAAGTCTTTTCCAATTCCTCATCGGTGGTGCCTTTGTTACCCGAACGTAGCTTCATGTCCACATATTTAGCTAAAACATTAAGACATGTAAATATATAACAATGTACAAAATATCTGTCTCACTTTGGTTTTAATTGTCATTTGACATACCAATAAGTTCAGCCGGCTTATTGGCCCGCTGATTGATGAAAAATTCAAATGCTTCTCTCAACGAATTCGTGAATTTCTCATTATGCTCGAAACAATTACGCACAATGATATCCATTTTGTCCTTAAAATCAAGAAGATCTTGAACCATACTTTTATCCTTCTCGGGATCAATGACAATGGTACGTCCTTTTTTCTACAAATACCATGTCAGAACATTGAATTGTGAGAGCAATAATAAATTAAACTAAATTTACCTTGATGTAGCCATTAAAGTTGCCGCAAAGTTCCGAAGTTCCATTTTTCACCCGACTTAGCAAGCTATACAACAGAGTTAGATCATTCAGTCTGTTGTCTTCTAGCAAAGAGTCGAGGCCCTTTTGTAATATTGTAGTCAAGTGTTCAGCCAAAAGCTCCTTTTCCACATTGTATATCAAAGGATGTCTACCGAGTCCCAAAATACGAAAAAATATAAATGGAGTGATGAATCATTTCTTGAAGAGGTAAATACGAGTATAAAATGAATGCATTCTAAGAACTACCGAAATTAAATTGCAATATGTTCTTTAAAGTACAACACATAAAAAGAAAAAACTGGTAGTGTAATAAAATTCGCATAATCACTTCACCCACTTTGTGCTCGAATCAAGATAATGGAGCAGCCGTTCATTTTCTTCAGACAAACGTTTGTTCACGTGCTGCAAATACTCGGGCACCTCCAATTCTTGCATTTTGCGTTGACTTTCAGCCTTGTATAATTGATTAGTCGCATCCAGGAACTTTTCCTCGAATGACAATGTATAAATCTGCAAATCGCATAGCATACGCACTAAACTTTTCAAAAGTCCGCGGTCCACAGTGGAGCCTTGCCGCTCTTTCTCGATTAGAGTAAGGAGACCGTCTACGGTTCGCTTTTGGACAACGCTATTCTGAGCAAAATGTATGCGAAAGAGGTCCAGCCCCATATCCCAGATCGAGTGTATTGCTGAGTTTTGCAATACGTAGGTGCGATCCATGTATAAAAATATGCTTCGTATCATTATCATTTGCTGGCAGAACGAGAGCCACCAGTTGTTGATTTTCTCTAAAAGGACCTAAAGGATGGTAAACGGAGTAAAGAAATAATTTATCTTTTTTAAGTCAGACACCTACCAATTTGTCCATGCTACCTCCGGTTAGTTCCTTTAGCTTAATATTTCGTTTTACATGTTGTTCAGTCAATTCCTTCAGTTTGGCGTACAACTGGGCGTCCATTTTATGACTACACATATTTACGACGGCCTGATAGAGCTCCTCCAGGGAATATTTAATCGGCTTCGATAATTGAATGGCGATAACAGCCTCCTCCAGTTTTACATAAGTGTCCTCGGAATAGTTATCGGGCAGTGTAGGCTTAGCTAAAAATTGGTAAACACAATTAAGCCCCATTAACAAAGTGGAACGAATGATTTAGAAACAGAATTTACCCTTGAAATTCTTAATCACAATCTTCTTGACATCACCCGGCTTGCTGTTGTGTATGGCTCCCATGCGATTTAAAAGATTTGAGGTAGTTGACGACGAACGGATCTCATTGCCATGCAGCTTGGAGAAATTTGGCAAGCGCTCTCCATTTGTAGATGCGGAGTTCATGTTTTGGGCGGCAAATGCACTGCGACCTAAACCTAAGACGCAGGTAGCAGTAGCAGCGGTAACGTTCTCGGCCTTCTTCCGACAAGCTGCAATGTTCTCAGTGTTTTCATGCAGCTCTGTTGTGTCCATGGGCTTGTACTTCTTGGCAGCACTCATAGCAGCTCAAAGCAACTGCGGATGGCCCACCTGTCCAAGTTTTGCCTCCCGTTAGCACTATTACTGTCAGCGACAGCGAGAGCCAAAATTGACACAAATACATATACATAAATACACAAAACAAATACATATAATAAAAAAGAACATATTTCTTGGTATATCGTCATTTGATTACATCTATTATTAACTTGTCTATATCTAACTCGAAATTTAGAGGCATCCAGGATCCTTAACTTACCAAGTGGAAATGAAATGGAAACTTCGTAAATGAAGAGGAAGTGGCATCAAAACTGCACAAGACCCAGCTATCGTACACGGAACTATCGAAATTCTATCGATAATACGAAGAATACACTGCTTTAAATAAGTCCATGACTAAAATTTCCCAGAAGTAAAACAATATACATAGCTGTTGCTAATTTATTTTACATGTGGTTTGTTAAAATAAATTATCCGTTTTAACCAGGTTCATTAAGTTTTTTTACATTCTAGGGAAGCCATCGATAATATCGATAACTTCTCCATCGATATGTCAGTTAGCTCCTTAACAGACCACTCATTCGCTGTTATATGTACAAATGTTAACCGCCCAACAAAATTTTAAATAACCATTCATTGAAAATGAAAATCAATCGTTTTTGGTTGATAGAAACAACCCCAAATTTAATTAGGTGTATATATTCAATAAGCGTTGAGTTTTTCTTTCTATTTAATACAAAGTATTTTTCCTTTGCCTGTCATAAGATAATTTACACTTAACTTATTTTAAAAAACGTGTGTACGCATGGTTATTGATTGGTATAAATAAAAGTCGAAACAATATGGATAATTCTTAGTTTGCTCTTATCGACAGAACGCTAATGCAATAAGTAATGTTATATATTTATAAATATGTATATTTGTATACAAATATACTTAATTGGTAACAAATTCTAGGTACAAGGAGGATATTAAATATATATTTATATATATACATATTATATGTATATAATATGTGTATATATAATACATATATTCTTCGTAAAAGTTTTAGATTTTTGTTGATTTTGTAAAGCATTGGACAATTTATATAAGTTTTTTTTTTCATTTGGGATTTAAAAATACTTTTTTTGGATAAACATTGTTTCAAAAACTTTCTCATTTATCCATCAACAGCATTACAATTATTTTTATTGCTTGCAAAAAAGGTAAAAAACAAAATCAGAAGAAGCTGAAACGGGCCAGCCTTCATTGGATATCCGACCAACTTTTGATTTAGTATTGTAAGTTAATGTTTTATATATGGCAGCATATAGTTTTGTTTTTCAGATTAAGTATATATAATTACAGTACAATATCTATCATTTCTGATTTGATTTCTTATTTATTTAGTATTAGCGCAATATAGTTATATACTGTTTGGCGGACCACTTAAAAAAAAATTTTTAATGAGTTGATGATTTGAGTCATTTCGATAATTTCATATTTTCTTTGTGATTAATTTAAAAAGTATGTAATATGAATAAAATTGTTATAATCATTACAAAAAAAGGTGAAAATTTATAAAACATACACACAGCGTACACACAGACACACATTCGCATACAGAACATCCACGCATAATGACATAAATAATCTCCTTATTTGCATTAATCTGGCAACATGTGCACAAAACTAACGGGAAACATGCCGCGCCTTGCCGGCTGACCCTCAATTATGCCCTCCATCCAATTCTCATCATCGGTACGCTCGTTGAGTACAATTAATATTTCGCCTTCCTTAAATTCCAGTTCGTCATCATTATCGGCGGCACAATCGTATAAAGCACGGCATCGGCGCTGACCATTCTGTGATTGGAAGTAAAATGATGACCAATAAAAACATCTTATTTCCCTATTCAAAATAAATTTTCTTACCAAATGAAACTTTCCGCTTTTCGTCTGATTATCAGGCGATGAATTAAGACGGTCATTGTCACTCGAAGATACATTTGACTCAGCCGAGTGATCCAGGGCACCTCCAGAGCTGTCCATGTCTGTGTGCCACGATTCATAGTCATTGGTAGATTGATTCATTAACTAGGACAGAAACACAATTTAATTGGTCAATAAAAAATCAAACAATAAATGATGTCAGTTAAAAATTAGTGCCAAAAAATAATACTGAAAAGTTAGGAAGGAACAAGAAGAAAAAACTCATCTCAGGATACACACTGGGTAAAAAGAGATGGATAAAAATAAAAACAGCAATGTTATCGAAAGCTTGGTTTGTTGCTCCATTAATAATCAAAAATGCAAATGTAAAAATATTGTATTTGCATACTCTTGCAGAGAATAGTGAAATTTTTTACACTCTATTTCAATTGAATCAACTAAGGGATTTTCATCATGTCGAAGGATTTCAAATCTTTGAAATGGGGAAGAGTTTTTGGGCTGGGATTGTTAGCGGACCGCTTACATATTATATTCCGATGAAAAAAAACTAATGTATTCAAAAAACATATTCATTTATAGATTAAACATATCTTTTAAATTTTAAGTATAAATGAAGTATGTATTGTGTGTCATATATGTATGTATGTCACAAACTACATCGAGCCAACTCTATAAATTTCAATACTCAATAATATAAATCAAGCCAGTACGTAATCGCAAGTCGTTGACAGAGGGTTGCACAAGCCATACCAGATTTCCGATGACGCCCACTTGTCTTTGTAAAAGAACTTTACTAACAAACTCGCATATTTATGTCAGAATAATGACGGAAAAAGTGGGGTGTGTTCCAAACTCCTCCCCATCGATTTTTTTTACTTTAAAGTTGCACAGAAATCTATTAGAAGTGTGATTTGGAGAGTAGGACATTAACACTGCAAGTGTACATAAGCAACGGCAGGCCGAAGTTAGCTTTCACTATAATTCTGGTTTTTCTTTGTTTCCCATTTACCGTCTCTTCGCTGGACTGGGGTATTCTTAATAACAAGTGTTGCTTGGGCTGAAATATGTGTATAGGGTCAAAGAAATAAATAAAATCATGAAAACAACAACAGAGATTGAATAGCGGTAAAAAATTCTGACGGTCCAATTCCCCAGTGATCCAATGTTGGTATACCCCCGCAGACATCTTACCTTGCGCGGTGGAGCTATTGGACAATCATCCATGGAACTGATGCTCTCGTTAGACTGACCATTGCAGATTTCGCGTTCTGTTAAGAAGTACAAATTGTTAGTTAGTTAGATAGTTATTGTTGTAATTTACTGACCTGCCGGCGGTCCTGGGGGTGGTATCTTGGGCCGCACTAATGTCGACTTATCGACGTGCTTCAATGTGGGAAGCTCTCCAGTAGGTGGCAATACTAATTTAGCTCCAACTAGATGTATATTTCGATTAAGCGACTCACCGCTCGGCGACCGCTTGTGGCCGAATGCACTCATAACTGGCATAAGGCCACCATTGCCTGCTCCTGTACCTCCTTCTGGATCCTTAGATATTTGGAAGCCAGCGCCACTGGAAACTCTAGGACTGCTTTCCAAACTGCGAAGATGCGGCAATGTGCCATAAGCCACTTCAAAGGACTGGTTCTTGTGATTGGTGTCAAAATTCTGCGAGTGCCTGGGGGGATGTGGCAGGGTTCCATAAAATGAACTACATGAAGCACTACCAATGGTGCCCGGTGGTGGAGCTGGTGCTGTGCGCTTTTTAAGTGAGTTCATATTCGCTGTTGAGGTGGATTTTCGAGCTCCGGTCACATGAGCCGACAATTCGCTTTGCATATTTAAGCTGTTCCTCGTACTCCGAATATTTTGGCTAGAAACAGAACTGGGACTACATCCGCCGTTGCCGGCACTTGTGCCCACATTGCTTCCGCTCCCCAGATATTGACTCGCATTTATAAGCTGCTTAGGTGAAGTACTTGCTGATTGCGTGTAACTTGGCAAGCCAGAGGGGAGAGTAAATTGACGACTCGGACAATTGGCAATTGGACTAGAACTGGACTGAATGGAGTCACAGGTGGAAGAGCGTGAACGTAAAACAGGCGAATCGCCACCAACAAAACTTGGTGGACGGGAACGAGATTTCTGGAATAAAAAAATTAGGATGATTTCAGATAGAATTGAAAGTCGGGCAATTAACCTACCCGTTCGTCAATAACTGTCTCATCATCACTAAAATCTGTTGATCCATCCTCATTGGGTAAATTCCAATCCGTATTAATGTGATCAAAGGCGCTCTTCTCCCTTTTTATGGCACATTCAATCTGTTAGAAGAATACAGTTTTTAGGTTTTTACTACTTTTTTTTTATTAGATTGCGAGCTCTTTTTGCTTACCAGCTCCTTACACCCGTTGTGTCCCATCTCTTTGGCTATATCTAGTGCAGTTTTATTCTGGGAATTTCTCAGTTCGAATTCGGCACCCGATCGTAATAACAATTTCATGCACTCCCTTCGATCATGGAGAGCACACAGGTGGAGGGCTGTATTCTTTCCTGTCACATCCAGAAGGCCTGGCGGATTAGTAGCTCTGTTTAGACCCTTAGGAGGCATATTCTGGATAAGAAAATCGACTATATGCAAAGTGGAGCCCATTTCTCTTAACACAGCCAAATGTAGAGCCGTTTCTCCCGCATCCGAGCTCGGAAGACAGCAGGTGAGGTCAGCACCCTCAGCCCACACTTGAAGTAATTGGCTCATGTCCGCATTTACGATTGCTTGCTCCAGATCGCATCTGAGATCACTATCGTCGGAACAAGTGCGCATAACGTAACGCTTGGCGACATATTTGGCTCTTATGAAGTCGTAACGCTCTTCCATGCTGCTCTCATGCTGTAGTTTGCCTCTGACCAGCTTAGCCTCCATTATATCATTAAGGGTGCTGTTACCCATAGCTCTCGCTATTAGCAAATTGGCTGTTGTAAGATTGTCCAGCGTGAGGCTTTGTATACGGGAATGATGAACGCCAAGGTCCCGATGAACTCCAGAACACTGAATGCATACGAGAATACCGAAATTCAGGCTTATCCATGTTACATCATTACGAGAACCGCAATCGCAACAACGATCATTCCCCGGCAGCAGCTGCACATAACGGATTACAGTCTTTTGCAGCTCCACCAAACTGGGACTCATTTGTGGGTTGGCATGCTGGAACGCCTTAGTCAATGCCTTCTCTTTGCAATTTACCAAAACGGCCATCCAGGCCTTTTGATCGGAATCATCCTCGGCCTGAAAGTGATATGGACGATTGTCTAGGGAAATACGGCATATAAATTATTGCAATTTTGTAGAGTATTAAAGTAAACTTACAGCTGATAAGATCAAATCCTCGCTTGTCATCTGGCACTGGCTTAATCTGGCAGGTCAACAAATTAACTCTCGTCGGCGGCTTGGACTCATCTGCATGGAATATGTCCAAAAATCCATCGCTGGTCACACGACAGCGTCTTTTTTGCCACACTCTGCGCACCTTGCCTTCGCTCTTTTTCAGCAAATGACCCTGCCGGGTCACTCCGTGATGTTTGTCACCTTGCAACTGATGCAGAGAATATCCAGCTCCTCCGCTCCGACTCTCTGCAGATGGGACATTGTCCACGCGTTCAAAATCCGGGGTGCTGCGCAGCAGCGTTCGCAAGTCCAATAAACTACGGCGATCGTCTTCCTGCTTCTGCTTAATCACATGCAACTTATCGCTCAGATCCCCGATGTAACTGCCAAAGTGTTCAATGGTCTGGAGACCATCCTTGAAGTAGCTACAGGTGATATACAACATCAATAATAATCTTTAATCTGACTGCCAATTAAACAGTCGGACTTACTTGTTCAGCGCATGATAATACTCAATAAAGTGCTGCAACAATTCAATACCCGTTTTTGTTTTGATCTCTTTGTACTTAAGAAGATATTCACAGGTCTGTAACTGATAGAGGCGTCGCTCCTTTTCCATTTCATCAGCCACAACTGCGGCATCGATTTCAGTACGCACCATGCCAGCCTCCTTGGCCTGGGCTTTTTTCTCCTTTTCGATTTTAATAAACTTCGCTTCATAATCCTTGGCCGCCTTATCGAAGGGTCGCTTCATATCGCCTTTAACTCCTCGAAGTTCATTCTTTAGCATGGAGTCTACTGGAAACATGACAATGTTGTTTATATTTTGCATCTGCAATATTGTAAAGTGGAAATAAGAGATTAACTCTGGAAAGTAAATTGAACCAATCTTTAGTTCCATAGTTGAACACATAGTAACACATAGCAAATAAAACAAGAGACAAATTGTTTATGAATCGCATATAAGATTCACATGATTCTCACATTTAGTCCACTAGGGCTCTCGATAAAAAGTTCAAGTTTACGTTCAAGTACAATGAATAGATTTGTTAGATATTTTTATAGTTAAGCATTACCAGTGTTTTCATCAGCGCACTTAGCTCCTTGGTGACCACACTAAATTTAAGAAAAGCAGCACCTATGTCCGGCTCATCCTGATCAATGACCTTCCCGCCCAGACGCTCCATGGCACGGACCATAAACATTTCGTTGTCAACATGGGCTAATGAGTAACGAACATATTTAAAAATATTCAGTATAAATAATTTCGTAGTTAAATTTAACTTACTATTTCCTGAGTTATGTATGGCCTTCACTGCCTTCTTCAGTTTGGTTAGTCCCTCACGATCGAATTCAAGGCGCTATAAATTAACCAAAGTATTTATTTTATATGTCAGTTACATCGAAGTTTGTTCCCAAAACTAATGTATTTATATAGATTGTTTGAGCAATGTGAAACGTGCTCCGATACTTTACGGTAATGTCAAACGTTCCACAAGATCGTTTCAGAATTAAAATAGTAACTTAACTTCTCTCATCCACATTTTTGAACAATCTTCCATAAATCCATTGCTTGATATGTAATGTAAGACAAGAGCTATTTTTATGCATAACTTAATCATCCTATGTTTTAAATAAAAAATTGGACAAGTAGACCGGAAAACGCGTTACCAAAAAGAAGTCAAGAATTGTAATCTCCATACGACCAAACCGTTTTGGAATGGCAAAACAAATGTTTTCACTTTGTGTAATTTGCTTTTTATTAAAAAAGTTAAGAAAGCAAATCGTCCAAAACTTACTCGGTGTGAAAACGGTCGGACGGACATGTCTTAAACGGAAATGCTGATCTAAAATATACATACATTATCGCCTCGGGTTTGCCTTCTTCTGCCTGTAATATACATTTTGTATTGCGCTTCTACTTGGTGCAGGATATACTGAAGACGACTGGGATGACCTACATCATATGTTTTGAAATGCTTTTTCAACAAAAAAAATGAAAAAATATGTTTCGCTGATTTTCCATCATTCTATTCATCTCGTATGACCTATTGACTTCTCAATTTGTATCAATGAAGAATATTGAATTAGCTCATTCACAACAATCAGAAGCAAAAGAAACCCGCTTGTTCAGAATATAATGAAATAGAAGAAAAAATAACTAGCTAACAAGTGTAAATTACAAGCCATAAGACGACCAATTTCTTACATAAAAATGCTAACCCTAATATGTAGAAATAATGTTTTAAAATCAAATTAAGTTAAAATAAGTTAAATTAAAATTAAGTATCCTGATACACATAGTACCTATATACATACAAACCGATTAAACAGTTTGCGTTGATCCTGACAAAGGAAACAAAATTTTTTAATTTGTTGGAGGATTAAAAAATCGGATTTACAAAGACAAAGCATTCTGAACGTATAGAAAGTATGTTTACCAAGACTATTTCAAAATTACAGTTTAGATTATATTGCATTTAATGGGCAGTTATCGACCATCAGCTATTTACAATATGTTTGTGACTATGATTGCAGCTAACCGAAATGGACGATAAGAGACGCGATCAGATAATATTTCGCGGAAAGATTAGTCATAGGTAGAACAACATTATATAATACTCTTCACTAAATTTGGTGAAATTAACTTTGACTGGTTTGGCTAAAACTTTAAAGCGATAACAGAAGCTAAAGAAAGCTGCAAAATGGTTGTATCAATATTCAATCGATATTAAAGAAAGTTTTAACAAAGCCAAAAACAGAAAAAAAATTTAAAAAAAAAACACACCTTCGTTATAACAAAAGTAGAGGTCACCGAAATGGCGGGAGGAAAGAAATACGGGACTGATAGTGTTCACAAACCGCCATCAGCGTAATTAAATATTTTATGCTCATTATACTGTGCTGAAGTGACCAGGGCGAAGAGTACCGTCATTTAATTAGCTTAACTTGCAACGGCCTTCTGTTATATTATTGGTAAGATGTGGCTTTACTGTATTTGTTGTGGGTGCGGCCACTTTTGATAAGCCCTCGATCTTCAGGAGACGCTGACTTTATCGCTGAAGTATTTCCGGCTACGAATATTTACATATGTATATGTATGTATGTTCACTTAAGTACTTATACAGTAAAAACTATAATTCTATGTAGTGTAATCACAATAATTCAAATTTTATTTACAGCAGAAAAGCAAATGGCGAGTCAAAGGAAACATAGACAGTGATAAAAAGGTAGTGACATAGCACGCAGGCGGCAGCAACAGCTGACTGTTAAAACTAAAAATAACTTCCCACTACCCAGGACGGCGGGTACCAGCTGCACTAATTGCAGAATATGCGTTTTATTTAAAACTTTTGCGTAAATATGGTGAAACCACCTTGCAGCCTCAGCGACGACGTCATAAATATAAAACAAGAGTCAAACCAATTTGGGCAATTTTAGGTGATTTCATTGCACCACACACAAACACTAAACACTATAACTCGTACTCCTTGGAGTTGAAAAGTTTGAACAATATTGAAAATTATAATAACATACGTATGTATATGCTAAATTATCTTGATGTCGTACTTCTTAAATAATGTTACATATTCATATGTACATATAATATACATATGCATGTTTAATATACCAATGCGTGTTGGGGATTTCTCTTGCTGTAGCTTACTTACCTCTTCCAAAATGCTAATTGTTTGACGGAAATCTGGCATGCGGGATGCGAATGTAGAGGTAGTTGGAGAGTTGTAGTCAGAACGCGTTTCCTCCACGAATTCGGAGATGGCAATCAAGGCTGGCGGCATTTTGGCTGCTTTGGTGAATTTTGCACACAACTACTACAACTCACGCCCCAGGACGCGACACTCGCAGACAGCACAGCTGCCGCTACTGCAAAAGGCAAAAAAGGACACAAATAATGCCTTCTACGTGTGCGGGTTTCTTTTTGTCTGTTTTTATGCGCTGTGCCTTGGTTCACGTTTACCAAAATTCTATAAATCTCTTTACTTTTCAGAGTCAGTGTAATTGCGTTGCATTCATATTTTCATATGGGTTTTCCACATTAACACTGCAAATTCAACCATCTTTTTCATCTCCTGTAATTGCTATTTGCCACATTGCCACTGATACAATTGTTTATCATTAAAGGGACACCATCACAGCTAAATTTTTTTTTTCTTTGCTTCTGTTTTACCCACTATAGTGTTCACTAACGTACGAGCAAATGTGGGGAGTATTTATTTAATGTGGGGAGTGCTTATTTTTGAGTCTGCTAGTGAACAGAAACGTACCAGAATTAAAAGAGTAAATGCAAAAATAGTGTTGGAGATGATGTCAAATTAGAGCTGTTCATCGATGTTTCCTAATATCAATATTTTCGATGATTTTCGGGAAAACATCGATGTAATTGGTAACGGTATTTATAATGGAAACTAAAAAGCAACATTTGTATTTATTTTATATAGTAATATAATAAACTAATCAAACACCGAAATCAATTTTACTTACATTACATTAGGTGAGTCTCCTCGAACAACGTCAGACACTTCGCCGATCAAAAGTCAACTATCCAGCGTTAGTGAACATCCTTTTCGAATCCAAAAAATGTTGCTGTTACGTTTTAAGCTACCTGCTTTATAATTATCACGCGCTCGTCCAAGCTATAATCTTTAATAACAAAACGAGAGGTTCGGATTCTTCCGGTTCATAAACATTTTCGAGAAATTTAGTCTACATATCCTGCTACAATGAATGAATGAAACCCTTTTTAATGCTACATAGTGGCTTAAAGCAACTTAAAGTTTCAAAGGTGCAAATAAATTCTATAACTCATAAGTATTTTAAAGTTTTTAATGAAGTTCACATGTTAAAAGAAAACAGCAGAAATTGTGGTATTATTGCTGCCTGATATGGCCAATGTTAATATGTCGATAACCTCTGCGGGAAGTAACAATGGAGCCTTAGGCGTGGACAGCAACCCTAATGAAAATGCCTGATCAAATGCATTTTCCTTAAGTATTTTTATTATTTCAAAATCACTTTTCCATCGACTTGCCACTTCCTACATCAGCCCAAGATGCTTTGTAGTATTCGATGCTTCCTTAAAATTGTCCTTTGCTGTTGAATACGGCTTCCGTGGTAAAAGAAATTATAACTCGATATTTGTTCAAAATGTAAACTGATTTTGTTAACAATTATTTGTTGGATTCAGTCTTACAGTCTAAGGGGTCACAAACTTGGTGCTTGGTTCTTAAGTCTAGTTTTAAAAGCACGCATGAAGTCTTTACAAACTAATGGTTTATTGTTAAATTTATTTAAAATAAAGCTGGCATTGCCCGATAGATGACCAGCTAATGTGTCGGCATATAATAAATATATGTATGTGCATATAGATAGCTAGACTAAATTCAAATTGTACGTTACTTAATTGTATGCTAGGTTTTTTATATTTTACTAAATTCTGAACGTTCTGACGTTTTGTATTAAAAAGTAAAGTGTGCAAAACTTGGAAAATTCTTAATCCGCAGAAGCATCCATTCTTCATAGTCACGTTATTGTGTGGACATTACAACTATCAAAAAATAAGTTAAATGTTGGGGATATAGATAGGATGACACATATTTTTCCAAAAATGCTTGATATTGAATGAAATTCTTAATCTACCTGTTAAAAAGCAGATTTATTTCTTTAATCAGAAATTTTACCATTAAGTTTTTTAAGCATGTTGAGGGCAAGTGAGGTGCAGTATGTATTTGTGTTACTTATGTTGTTGCATCCAAGGCGTAGACTGAATCTGAACAAATGAAAAGGAATTTTTTTATCGTGCTTATGTCATGTCTTGCTCACAGGAATATACTTATAAGCCTTCGAATCTAGGTGTTGCGAGATAAAATGTATTCTATTATAATTTCTTTGTATTAAATTTCACTTTTACAGAATAAATTTTTAAGGTTTGCATTTATTCCGATTTAACCGAAAAAATAATTAAATAGTAAAACTGCAAGGGTATACACGGCCGAAGCTAGTTGCTTTGATATATGTATATAATACATATATACTTTTGTAAAAAGCGTATATGCATTCATTTTTGGTCAGAAGTTTGCTACGCATAGAAAGCAAGCATCTGCGACTATATAAAGTATACATATTCTTGATCAGCACAATGAGCCTATCCGTCAGGCCATCTGTTTGGATCAACACGATATCCTGCGAGACTTTAATAGTTAGTGGGGTAAAATTTTCTGCATTTTTTTCTTGGAATCACTCCGATCTTATGACTATATCATAGCATAGCAACGATCGGTCACAAATGGGGTTTAACATCAATAACTTCGCTGTTTAATGTCTAATATCACTTAATTTGGTGTTTAAGCGATGTACGTCTAAAAATATCCACCAAGTCCATCAGTATCGGCTGATTATATTACCTAACATAAGGATCGGTCCAAAAAAAATTTTGCTATTAAAAAGATTTAATTTTTTAAGCTAGTGGTTTAGTTCCAAGTTTTAAGAGTTTCCTATACTTCTCTTAAATTTCATCCAAATCGGTTGAGTAAATCACATATCTCTCATATAACGGAAGTTATATTTTAAAGGTAGAACTTAAAATTGCTATAAAATACCAAGTCCAATTTTCGATGACTTTTTTCAACACTGCGAATGTTGTTTCCAAATGGTCAAGCGTTTGTGGCTTATCCGCATAGACCAATGACTTTACATAGTCCCACAGAAAATAGTCTAACGGTGTTAAGTCTCCGGATCGTGGAGGACAATTCACAGGACCAAAATGTGAAATTAGGCGGTCACCAAACGTGTCTTTCAATAAATTGATTGTGGCACGAGCTTTGTGACATGTGGCGCCGTCTTGCTGGAACCACAGCTCCTGGACACCATGATTGTTCGATTCAAGAATCAAAAAGTTAGTAATCATGGCTCTGTACCGATCACCATTGACTGTAACGTTCTGGCCATCATCGTTTTTAAAAAGGAAGGACTACTGATTCCACCAGCCCATAAACCGCACCAAACAGTCAGTTTTTCCGGAGGTAACGGTGTTTCGATATACACTTGAGGATTAGCTATCACTCCGCTCTTCATCACTGCTCTGCTGTATATGACCCTTTAAAAAAAAAAACAATTTTGTATGTGTTAGTCTCATGTCCATAACCTTAATCTTTAGTCTTTTATGTTGTGGGCTACATAGTTATTGATTGTTACTGATTTATTTGTTTGTTTATTTATTTATTCCTATAATTAATCTATTTATTTCACATTATTTAATTTATTTTTTTTTATATATAATATTTAATTTATTACCTCTCATTATACGTGTACTCCCCGAGCATCATCCCTAGACCGGGAGATTCGACATATCTTGTTATACACTTCAAAATTTTTGTCCCATTTGTGTCTCCCTTTTGTCGTCGCGCTCTACTCGTCCACTCTAAATTTATTCGTTTCGACGGATTAACCTCGTCGAACCGCCTAATAGACCTCTTTTAGGTAGGTTTCGTTATTCCACAGTTCTAAAATCTTTTGAAAATATATTCAATCAATTGATAAAGCGGGCAAAGGAGAGAACTGCGATTGATTCTGAACTTACCTTTTTCATTTATCTTGGATTCGCGAATCTGGCGGAGAAGAGTTGATGCACCTTAGATAAGATCATACGTGTAATTCGTAGTAAGAAAAAGAAATGAAGCAAGCAAGTCGTCCCTACATTGAGTATACCCTGTACCAATTAAAAGTACTTCACAAAGTCAAAAACGATCAAAATCGCTATAAATTTACAACAAAATTCACTTAGCATGCAGCAACAGCGAACGCATGCTATCTCGCTAACACTTAACAGCCCATTTTGCAATGGGCATTTCAGTACAAAATGGAAATACGTATATCTCCGATAATTATTGTCCGATTTCAAAATTTGATAAGCTGGTGCATATTGGGTATATTATTGAGTGTGCTAAATAAGAACGCAATATCTTTAATATTGCTCTAGTTATACGTTTTTCCCAAATTGCGGGAGCGGAAGTGGGCGTTGCAAAAATTTGAAACAAAGCTGATCTGTCTATACACTAGACGGATGTTGACACCAAATTTGGTAGCTCTAGCTTTTATAGTCTGTGAGATCTCAGTGTTCATACGGACGGACGGACAGACGGACATGTCTCAATCGACTTCGCTATTGATACTGATCAAGAATATATATACTTTATGGCGTCGGAAAATTTTCCTTCTGCCTGTTACATACATTTTAGCGACTTTAATATACCCTTTTACCCTATGGGTACAGGGTATATCAATACAGCTTTCCAGATTACAAAAAAAGAAAACGTTTAATAACCAATTTCTACTTCTATTTCCATTCAAAATTAATTTTCATTTTCCGACTCAATCTTCACTTATCACAATAGTCAAATTTAATAACAGTTTCTGGGCAAATATTACTTTTATTTGTACTAGAATTGTTTTCAGTAATTTAACTGCTGGCAATGTTTCTTTTTTATTTTGACACAATATTTTCTTTAGTAAGGATCTGAGAAATCCATTGCTCTTTGCAAAACATCTGTTATATTGTTTCGTCGTGTGTCCTTTGGAGCATATAACCGCATTGTAATATTTGATATTAAATAATAATATTTAACACCGACTGGCAGTAATTATGCTTCTATTATGAGTACAACGATAAATACGAGTATAAAGAGTGTAACAGTTTTTTGGCAATAATTAATATATTGTTTTGCATCAATAGTTGAAAAGAGATAGCAATTAAAATGTTTTGAAAATCTGTAATGAGAGACTCATCAAGACCCAACGTGTAATAATTCTTCATGTTTAATTATTTCTTTCCCATTCTCATCTATAATTTGCCATTTTTATACCCTTGCAAAAAGGGTATATTAATTTTGGTCAAAAGTTTGCAACGCATAGGAAGCATCTCCGACTATATAAAGTATATATATTCTTGATCAGTATGATGAGCTGAGTTGATATAGCCTTGTCCGTCTGTCCGTCCGTCCGTTCGTATGTCTGGATCAACGCAATCTCCTTCGAGCCTGTAGGCATTGTATATCTCGGAATCATCCCGATCGGATGACTATATCATATAGCTCCCATAGGAACGATCGGTCAAAAATATAGTTTCAGATCAATAACTTAGGTGTTTTAAAAGTTATTATCACGAAATTTGGTTTCCCTTTTTGAAAATTGGATATATGTACATAGAAATATATATTTATTTGAGTTTCAGCAGAATCGGTGCTATAGCTGCCATAGGAACAATCGGACCAAAAAAATCTTTGTATGAACATTTTTATTTTTTCTAGATTTGATGAATTTTGTATATTTCCAAAGGATTTTGCGTATACGAACTTCGGCACGGCCGAAATTAGCCCATCTTTCTAGTTCGATTCCTATTCTATATGCTATTTTTAAATGAACTTAAAATTATCAAATCCACGTGTGGAGTGGACTTATGTTTCAGGTCTTGGCTTAAATTTTGGAAAGTCCATATTGTCACTTTCCATAAAATCTTTAGGAGCTGTTCCACAGATAGGTAACACATATATCCATCTAATATATTTACTGGAATGTTTCTTCCGTTTTCAACTGTACAGACATATAAAGACAAATCTATTATTTCATCGTTCACATATTCACATATTAGAAAAAACTATAACTAGAGCTGTAATAAAGATATCGCATTCTTATTTGGAACATTTAATAATATAGCCAATATACAGCAGCTGACTAAATTTTGAAATCGGACAATATTTATCGGAGATATACGTATTTCCGTTTTGTACTGAAACGCCCAGTGCAAAATTGGCTGTTAAGAGTGAGCGAGATAGCATGCGTTCGGTATCTTTTTCGTTTTTTAACAGAAACCGCAGCAGCATGCACAAGAATAGGTGTGTTATGTCCATGATTAGCAACTAAATTAGATGATAAATTTGTCTTTAAACGGGTATTTACGTATTGAATCGTCCAACTGATCGCAATGTTGACGTCTCTATATTTGAAAACGTCGTTGCATCAACTTTAATAATTATTTTAGATAAAAGCAATTTCGTCATACTTCTCCCTAGTGCTTTAGAATTTTCAACTGAAAGCTCGATATTTTTTTATTAAATTGCTTAAGTTGTTTAGTTCTTTAAAAATCTAACTCTAAAGCTAGTCAATTATTTACTATATAATTTTCGAGTGGCTTATCATAAGCAAACTAAACTTCAGCTACAAAAAATAAAAACACGCACACTGGCTCAAAAACAGGGTTAAAGATCAATTTATATACGATTATCACTATATGTTGTTATGGACGGATTGGTGACTATCGATAAAACCCGCTAAATGTAAGTCAGTGTTGGGTAAGGGTCACCGTAGTCAGGGAAATTCATCTCTTTCCTTATGGAGTTGGCGGGCGTATAGCGGACAAAGGGCCAACGACCCGGGCGATTCAAATGCCGCAATGAAAGAGAGAGGATCAAAGAGGAATTGCAAAGATTAGAACTGATCAAAGGGCCAAAGTCATTTGGGTCAAATCAGTTGTGAAAAGAAACCGAGTTAGACTGGCTGCAGTGAGTGATGGGAGTTTAAATAAAAAAATAGAAAAAAATAATAATGAGGACAACTCGAGTGACATATTTCCTGTGTAAAGAGTGCGAAAAAAAAATGCCAGTGGTTTAACATCTATTAAACTTATTTAAATAACATAATAACAAATGTAAACTGAAATCCAAATTTAGGGGAAATTTCATTCTCAACAAAAAAAAAAAGGAAAATTTTTATAATTGTTAAAGTAAGCCGGATCAGCCGAACCAAAGGGGTTAGTTCGTAAATAGGGGCGTCCATGTCATTCGCGGAACAAGTGATCCTTACACAGGGCCCTTCATTTTTTAGGCCGGTCAGTTAACAATCCCGACGGCCAGGTCTCGTGAAAACGTACGACCTGGCCAAAATATTTTCCTTGGGACTGAGTCGTAACGTCCAGCCACGCTGCGCTCCATCTACATTTTCCCGTCCCGGCCTAAAACATCTGGGCAGAATAAAGACGAGGAGGCAGGCCAGAACATCCCGGCTTATCCGACTCGACGAAGGAATCGGCGTCCACGTGGGTGTCTGCCCTAACCCTGAAAGAAAAAATTTATATATATATGTATATGTAAAGTCTGGAAGCTGGGAATAAAAGATAAATGAAGGATAAGTACCTGTTGCCTCATAACCTTAATCTCTAGTTTCGTTTTCTTTATCTCGTGGGGTCCATAGTTAATGATAACTTATTCATTTATATATATATATATATATATATAATCAACTATATACTTATTTATTTAATTAATTATCTAATTATTTATTTATTCAATTATTTATTTATTATTTATTATCATTAATCTACCGTTTCATATTAATTAACGAAGGATTTATCATATGGGGTATTTCCCGAGCATCATCCTTGTTCCGGGAGATTCTCCATATCTTGGTGTACACTTAAAAATTTTTGTCCAAATTGTGTCTCCCTTTTGTCGTCGCGTATTACTCCTCCACTCTAGATTTCTTTTTGTTGTTTCGACGGATTGACCTCGTCGAACCACCTAACAGAGCTCTCTTAGGTAGGTGTCACTATTCCGTAGTTCTAAAATTTTTTTTATATGTTTAATTAAATGATAAAGCGGGCAAAGGAGAGAATTGGAGTCGATTTGAACTCACCCTGTCAATTATTGTGTATTCACGGATCTGGTGGAGAAGAGTTGATGCGCGGGTAATCACCTTTGTTAAGATAATATCTGTAATTAGTAATAAGAAAAGAAATTAATGTGATGGTGTAGAGAAAATTTTCGAAAAGGGGATGAAATTAAATGTTTATGATAATCGCTGGAGCATTATATGAAGAGCAAACCATGAATAAGGAGTAGTTTTCCTTGGGGATAGAGGAAGGATGGTAAGGTAAGGTTGGAGACGGAAGAAAGGGAGATGGAGGAACCCTTGGGTGGATTCCTTGCGAGGGCATGAGATGTGTGTCCGCGGCAGAGAAGATGAGCCACCCTTGAACCGGTCCTGTTTTCTTTTGTGGGTAAAATTTCGTTTTGTTTACATTTAGTGTTAGGTGTTGGGAAACGGTCTACTGATTCCATTCTGATTCCGTAATTAATGGAGAAAACAATTTTATTGTTCCGTGTGAGAGACCAGGGGATTTAAGTAACCCGCGACCCGAAATTGAGCTAGTCGGAATAGCCTCTAAGTCCAACACACGAGGGACCAGCACGGAGTCCATAACAATGTACATATTCACATACATATATGTAATTTCATGCCTTTCTTTTCGATTACATACTTGCAAAGTCAAGACAAAATTAAATTAAGTCCATTCGGTTGTATTAGTAATTTTTTATGACCCGGTTAGACCGCAAAAACGTTGTTTTGAACGGATAACGAATGTGGTACTATGGACTGTAAGATTTGCAACTTCTTTAATCTTTCAAATTTCCATTTAATATGTTCATTACTACATATAATGATAATGTCGGAATTGGCTTTTTAACCTTAGGTTTACCCTTGCCTCAAACTTGAAATAGTGTTCAGTGTTTGTACGTAAGCGCAACTTTGATGCATAAATTAACAGAATATTGTGTAACATACATATTTGTAGTGTAATTTCTATTCTAGTCTAGCTGTGTACTTGCAAAAGCCATTCTTTTGACACTTTAAGTACCTTGTCCACGTGCCAAAAATTTTTATTTATTGCGCAACAGAATATAATGTAATATAGAGCAGCATCCTAGAAACACTTTCCTTTAAGCTCTTTATAAAAGAAATTAACTTATTAAATACAATATTTGAGTCACATGTAAGCGCTAGTCAAACATCGAGAATACAATGCCTCCATCAAAAAGAAGCCTATGTGCAAAATTTCAGCCTCGCAGCTTTAAGGGCCACAAAGGAGATTGCGTTGATCTAGACGGACATCAACATTAACCTTTTGCAAAGCTATAGTAATTATCGGTTTTGGCATGGATCAGTTCAGTGAACCCTTCCTTTACGGTTCTATCATATTTATCTCGTAGCTATCGTTAAATATGTATATCAATTTTCCACGGTATTCCGTGGATCAGAAAAGAAGTACATGTGAAATTTAATTGTTTTGTATATTTTAGCTTCAAATTTTTATTTTCACATTTTAACGAAACAAATTTATTTATTTTAATTTAACAGAATCGGCAGGCAGAAATTGGTTTTTAGGAATGCCACCTACCCAGATTTCTTGTTAAACAACAATGACAGGAATTGCTGCTTAAATGGCTTGGCTGTAGTTGTTGCTGTGGTGGGAGAAGTTGGCGAGGTTGTGTAGGTGTATGTTGTCGTCGAAGGTGAACTCGGTGATGTAGGTGTACTGCTGGTGAGGGTGCTGGTTGAGGGTGGCGTTTGCGTCATTGCAACGGATATAACCAACGCAAAGACCAGCACACCAAAGAATTTCATGTTGGATGATATTAATTTTCTACTTCTGTGCTTAGCTAGCTGTTGAAATTGAGGCTTAACTCAAAGTGTACTTTCAAATGAGCCATGGCTCAGTATTTATACAATTTTAAAAAGAAATACAAAAGCTATTATAACACTTGTCCAAGGGTTTTGTTAGCTCAAATGGTTTAATATCTTCATCTTACAATTTCAGTTTTCTTTTATCTTTCATTGTATCATTTTAAATATTTGTCAAACAATAAATAAAAAGTGTCACTAACGTTTTGAAATGCATTTGATGTTTTGAAATTACATAACCCAAATAATAAGTTGTTACTTTAATAGGCTTTAAGCCGATATTTACTCTAATTTAAATGGCATATCAACAGCTGCACCTTTCATGACTACTTGGCCATTCCATGGTGTAAGCCAATTTTTGAAAAGTTTTGAGAAACTCTAAACTTAAGTCATCTCGCCTATCTTTGGGACTTGCATAATGTCCTGAAACTCCCAGCTCGAACACTGGTGTACCGAAATCGCCATCACTATTCTGAAAAATTTGAAATTCGGCTAAAAATTTGTCATCGTAAATAAAATATTTATCATCGTCTCTTAAATTATCTACCCACAATGCATTCAAAATAGAAATCAATAGGACAACCATCATATCCATAGGTGATTAAAATATGAAAAGGCGTAGCCGAATTATCGAGCATGCATGGATCGAAAGACCATTTTGATAGTTTCACAGCTACTTCAGGCTGGACAAACAAACCCATAATTGGTGGTCCACTGTTTTGTTAACGAATTCCAACATAGTGGAATATGGTAATTTTACAAGTTAATAACAAGGTAACCAAAGAGCCTTATTTCTAGCTGCACATTATTGATAACAAGGAATGCCTCACATTAGCTCGTTACCACAAATGTCTCCGTTCGCTTCGTTACAAGCCAGTGAAAATCATCGTCTGAAGGAGAAGATGCTCCTTATGAGGGTCTTATAAGTGAAGATGGTAAACAGAATCTTCTAGAAACAAACTACCAAGATTTCAAGACTTCAAGATTGAGTATGGCTTTGCAATTGTGTGCCCATTTATCCTGGGTAACGAATCCGCACTTCTTTTGTAAAAATTAAAATCCGTATAGAGTCATTTTAATAACTTTAACTAACCCCATGCCCCTTGTTTGGTATCGTAGTATTCAACAGTGAATACGATATCACATTCACCAGTTGTCTTATTAAATAAGAACCCGACATATTGTGAACATCCACATGTAACGCATACAAATCTGTAAGCATATCAGCCCGAACTTTTTCAATTTCGTTGAGTAGAATGTCCAAAGTTGTCTCCTCATTGGCCACTATACGTGGTCCCATCCTGTCAATTTCAACTAACAACACTTCGGCTCGTTCCGTCACAAATTTTCCAGGTTTTTCCGTTTCCTCGGCAATCTTCAGACCGTTTGGCAGGCAATGTAATAGCGAAAACAACAGCATAGAAGACATCTAGTCATGTGAGCAAAAACACAGGGGCAAAGTACCAGGACACACATTCT
The DNA here is from genome assembly GCA_037075365.1 of Drosophila emarginata. Taxonomy (NCBI): domain Eukaryota; kingdom Metazoa; phylum Arthropoda; class Insecta; order Diptera; family Drosophilidae; genus Drosophila; species Drosophila emarginata. Next base: position 7,431,139 of record JBAMCD010000324.1, read on the forward strand.
TTTATCTTTTTTGCTGCAAAGTTCACCTCGAATATCGCTTCTGTGAATGGTAACAATCCCCAAGAAAAAAAGAGAAAACTATTGGTATTTGCGATATATTTTTCTTGATCCTATTCGGTACATTATTTGTACCCTTATAACGCATTTTGCCTTTTCCTTTCCCTAATGACTTCTAACGTACAATTGAATCAGCTACCACAGCCAGCAACTCAATTTATAGTTTATAGCAAGGGTGGGCAGCCAAATTTCGCAAGTGAGCCCGACAACAACATTTACAACAAACAACAATCCGAGCAGAGAAAAAGGTCGCGATCGCGAGTCCGAGCAGGGGTCATAAATGTGCGAGTTCGTGGGTAGAGGGACGCACAAGTAACTGCGGGACGCACAAGAAAAGATCTCGAGCTCGAGGAAGGGTCATAAATGTGCGAGTTTGTTGATAGAGGGACGCACACTCAACAGAGGGAGGGGAAAAAGGAAAAAAAGGTCCCGATCGCGAGCTCGAGGATGGGTCATAAATGTGCGTCCCTCAGTTAAATGTGCGTCCTTCTGCCTATAAACTCGCACATTTATGACCCCTGCTCGGACTCGCGACCTTTTTCTCTGCTCGGATTGTTGTTTGTTGTAAATGTTGTTGTCGGGCTCACTTGCGAAATTTGGCTGCCCTTGGGCCCTTGATCTAGTGTCTAGGCAGGTCAAGTATGTTTAACATTTTTGCCACGCCCATTTCCGCATCCGCACTTTGGAAAAAGCGAATAACTAACTTTTTTAATTATTGAAAAACGAACATTAAATAAAAATAGGAAAAAACTAATAAGTATTTACGCCCTCCTAGCCTGTATAATATCCATTCTTCTTGAATCAACGAGGTCATAGTATCCTCAGTGACAACATTGTGGCAAACATTTTCCAAGGCCGATCTTAGCTGCAACTTGTTTTGTTTGTTAATATTTTATTTTCATAATTTCATATTTGACAAAGGTGACAAGAATTAAGAAAAAACATTGCTTACACATTTGGCTCGATTGCATCCGAATTGCATGACAAACGCTCTTCTATTGCCGGTCACACTGTTTTGAAACTTAATTTTATGGTGTCTCCAGCTCTGTCCTGATGGTACTGCACACTTAAACCGATCTTAAAAGGCTTAACATTATTATTAGGCCATACTCTTGTGTGTTTACTTACGCTTGGGACCATATCCTATAATAGAAAAGCACAGGGTATTTCGCTCTTTCAAAATTCATTATAATCAAGAACACAATGCAAATGTGTTTGTCTCTGTCACACTCATCGTGACATTTGTGGACATGAAATTGGCAGCAGTAAATTAAATTTATTTATTACAGATTTCTTTTATGGATTTGTTCTCGTAATAATGATCCAATCTGTCTTAAATTTTGTGTACAGTGTATGGGTACAAATAGAACTAGAACGCAAGAAAACTAATAAAATGTAGTGTACGTAATTAGTATAATATATTTTTCGGCACACGCAGAATTTAAACCAAGGTCTTTCGTGTTTGTAAGGTTGATTCGTTTGACTTTCTTATTGTAGTCCAATTTTTAAACCAAACATACAGATCTACCATTTTAATGCCGCAATAGCAATATCGCTCTCTCTTACCAGCTATATCTCTATATTTTACATTGGTACATTTCCGATATTTATTATCTGACTTCGACAAAATTTGGTCTACTATGTAGTATTATTATTATTATTATTTGAATGCGATACATTTAAAATTGCTCTTATTAGTCGTTTTTTCTAAATTGCGTTGAAAATTTAAATTAAACTTGATCTACTTAGACATCAAGCGTATATTTACACCAAATTTAATAGCTCTAGCTTTTATAGTCTCCAAAACCTCGGTGTTTGTGTGTACATATATTTTTTGGAGTCGGAAATGCTTCCTTCTGCCTATTAGCGACTTTAATATATCCTTTTACCATATGGGTACAGAGTATAATTAGCATTCCGAAACAACAAATGCAGATAGTAAGCTTTTTTTATCATATCACAACTTTAAGTTCAAAGCGCTTATTTATATGTACGTACATAAGTATACATACATATGTATATATATATTTGGTCAACTAATACATTTCAGTTATACTATTAGGTGTGCTAGAAGAGAATACTATATATTCAATACAACATTCAATTTATTCTAACGCACTAGTCGGTTCTGTAGGAAAATTCTCCGCTTAACTTTCGACCATGCAATTTTATGCTACCCCCACTTTGATACAGGGTATTATGTAGTCTTCGTTTCTTCTTTGATTTTGTCGATTGATTTTTGATTTTTTTATTGATGGCATATAATATATACAATATATATACAATATATACAATATAGCATACAACTGAAATCATGACGAACAACTATGAATAGTATCATTTTATTGCCATATTACAATTTCTACATTTGAATTTTTTTTTCGATAAGACTTCGATTATATTAGGTACTAAAAGATATAACGTTCATACGACGTTGGCCATTCCATTGGATGGGAAAAATCTGGTAGACTTTCCAAAAACGCTTTAGTAACGGAGTCTCGTTTGTGGCTTTCATCCATATAGTGGCCTGAAACGCCCAACTCAAAAACCGGCTCTTCGAAATTGCCATTTTCCTTCTGAAAAAGTTAATAAGTTAGTGTATGTTTTTAAATCAAATTAAAATAAGTACCGTTAATTCAAAAAAGAACTCTAAAGGCGAACTATCAATACCATAGGCTATAAATATGTGATATGGCGGCTTATACTTAGATGGATTATCCAGCATTCCTTTTAAAAATGACCAATTCAACACTTTCACACCAGGCAATGGGCCCAAAAAGAGGCTCATTCGTGGCGGACCTTGCAGTCGGAACTTATAACGCACTTCAAAACCATTTGCCAATACAGTTTTGTTTAACATCTCTAGCTTTGGCAAGGCCGGTAGCTCAACAGGATCCTCACGGGGCAACCAACGAGCATTCTCAACAGTGGCACACCAGCGATGATTAAAGCAAGGCAATCCACATTTCATTTGTGTCTCACAGTCATCGTCTACGCGAGAAAAGCCATGGAGATCCATGGTATCTCGTAATGGGGCCTCCAAGCGTCTGTCCTGTAAATCGAAGTAATAGCCGCTGTCTTCTAAACTAATAGAGCCATCATATTCATAGAACCACCTGTGCACTTCTTATAAGATTTTTTATTTTAATTAGTATTTCTATTTTAGTAAATAAGTAATGTACTTACGACAAAGTGAAGGCGCATCACGTTCGTTTTTGCTCGGTAAGGAAATCCAACATCGGTGACAGAAATCATACAGAATATAAACATAATTAAAGACAAAAAACCAACTGTGCAACTAGGACGCCGAAATATGAGGATTAAAGTCGCCACAAAGCCCATGGCGAGTACAGTGCCAATACCACACAGCAAAGATATTAATAAGTCGGGATTAATAGTCATCCCATTACGACTCGTCATAGGTATAACTATAACAAGTAAAGCATGAAACAGATAAGCAAAGTACAAAAAGGGCATTATCTGACAAGCACCAACTGTCAAAGCCCAAAAGTAGCCTGCAATAATGAAAAGACAAGACAGTTAATAATCTTTAGTAAAGGAAAATTCTTATCTTACCTCGATCGTGGAGCATGCTTGCTAGATTTATGATCTGGGAGGCCACATAGAAAAATATAGAAATCATACTAAGGTATGCACTACGTAAGCCCGCAGCTGTTAAGATAATGCAAAGAATAGACAGAAGTACACAATGGGCGTGTCCAGCCATTTGTGCACGATATTCATGGGGAATTCTCTCCTACGAGTAAAATCTTTATAAAGTTTCAAAATAGTTATTACTAATGGTAGTTGAGTTACCTTAGAAACGAGTGTCAAATAGAACGTCATGGGCAACATCATACCAATTAATGATGGGCAAACGAAAATACCAATAACAAGCCAACTATTGCTGAAATAGGTCATGGTTCGGTCGCCAGCATCATAAAAAACAGACATCAGCAAGGGAAAGCCCAATCCCAACAGGAAACCAAAAATGGCCAATAAAAAGAATATGCCGAATTCACAAACAAAAATACCAATTTTTTCACGCAAAACCGTCGACATCCGCCACAAGGAGACACAGACTAGCAGTATGGCACCGAAGGAAAAGGACATATTTAGGGCTACGCCAGTGGTCTCGTAATAATAGACAAAGAAAAGGCCCAGGAAATCGAAGAACACAGAATGACCCTCAGAATGTGCCTACGGAATGATGCGTAAGTTAAATCTAAAAATTTAAATGTGTACCAACTAACCTTTGTGTCATACATTTCCTCGGCATTAGATATACTGCGCACCATTGCAAGCAAATTGTCTCCAGTATTTTGCAAAGCTTTGTTGGATATAGCAGTGAAGCGGTCGAATTTCGTATGATAAACAAAGCCATTACTAACACCTGCCATGTCCAGACCTTTTCAAGATATTGTGAGTTGAATTATATACTGTTGATCAAAAAATCAATACCGTACCGGGCACTGGTCCAAAGTCACGAAAGATTCGGAAGTCTGTGTCGGATGGTATGAGGTCGGCCTGAAATATTTCCTCAGCCAATGTGGTCGCGAATGGGTGTTTAACACTCTTTTTGTAATGCTTAAATTAAGACCCAAAAATTAACGAATTAGTGCATTTCTATTGTTTAAAAAAACTATTTTATTACTTCTCTGTTTTAAAAGGGTAAGAAATCATTAATGTCCTCTCTTCGCCATTCATCTTTTACTTACCCGTTCCGCAATAAACCAATTTTCCCTGTTTTCCATTCTGTTTTTGTAAAAAACTATAAACATATGTGACGAATTTTAATTTCGTCACTTCAAACTAATTTTTCTTAAACTCCATAATTCCACAAGAAATTTTATCTTGCCGTTCTTTCTATCCACAAATGACCTACCTAGTTTGCTTAACTAATTATTAACAATTATTCTCACTTTCTTCACATTTTCTTTTGCATTGCAATGTTCAAGCACTTTGCTGGAGTGTTAACATGCCAAACCATCGCCTCCCTCATTACTCGAGTAGGCTTTTAACCTTTTCTCCTTATCAAATAGTATGGTGCCTGTAGAGTTCTATTTTTATACCCTGTACCAATGGGTAAAAGGGTATATTAAAGTCGCTAAAATGTAGTAACAGGCAGAAGGAAAAAAAAGGAAGGATGTCGATTTTAATAGTATTTGACTTTATGAAGTACTTTATATACAGGGTACACTCAATGTCGGCAGGGACGACTTGCTTGCTTCACTTTTAATTAGGGAAGCCACATGTGTGTTTCGTTCTTCCAAGAACGTTGTTTCTCACAAGCTTTGATCTGCATGGCCGTTTTCGCATCCAAGGCAGTATGTTCAACAAACTCTTGTAATCAAAAGCAATCAAATTTGATGTTAGCATCCGTCTAGTGTCTACGCTAATCAAATTTACTTAAAATTTTTGCCACGCCCAATTCCGCCCCCTCAATTTATATTTTATTTAAAATATATGTATATTTATATACATATGTACATACCTAGAGCTAAATATATTAAAGATATTGCATTCTTTTTTGGCACACCTATAGCTGGCTAAATTTTGTCGAAATCGAACAATAAATATCAGATATAATACACACGAATGCAGAATTTATACCGACTTGCCAAATGCGACATTGACTGGGAAGTGCTAACAAGATAGAAAGCGTTCGTTGTTGCTGTTTTTTGTTGTTGGCGATTTCGAGGAAGTTGGATGTCGACAGGGACGACTTGTTTGGTTCATTTTAACTAAATTTAATCTTACCCGCATTAACCAAGGATGGTTAGGGCCGCCTTGAAAAAGTAACTCACGTCCGCCTGCACCACAAGAGTCGAGATTGAGTAGAGCTCGGCAATTAGCTGACCATTTGTGATTGGCAATGAATCCATGAGATCCCTGCAACGGTTGTTCCTCCGCACCATTAAACAGAAAAATAATGGGGTGGAGGAATGGCTCTTCGGATACGGCAATCTGTCGCATAACTTCCAGCATTGTAACAATCATAAACTCAGCATCACCAGAGCCCACACTGCTAGGCTTTGAATCAAAGTGACTGTTTATGAGCAAGTAATTCGAACTATTCGAATTTCTGGAACTCAACTTGACAATTACATTTTGGACACCCCGATACATATTCACCATTTGCCAATGCAAGTAAGCTCCATAGGCCTGTTGAACATCTACTTCCATACTATAGAGATCAGTGCGCATATCTTGACGTACTTTCTCGATTTCACTGAGAAGAAATTGCACCATAATCACTTCATTCGTTTCATACCCCGCCAGTTTGGGGCCCATTAAGTCCAGTTGAAGCAAAATACTTTCTGCTCTCTCAGCCACAAATACTCCCGGGTTTTCAGATTCCTCATTAATTTTAACACCATAGGGTAAATAATTAAAAAGTGGATAAACTAGGGCAAAGAAAAGAGCCAACCAGAATAAGAAAAAGGTAGGGGTGTAGTACCAAGGCAGTGGTCGCTTATACCAAATTTTGTCGTTTCCTTTAAACTCGAGTGTATTTGAAATTTCTAAAGAGTCAGCGCGCAAATCTAAATTTCCCCTATTGTTATCCACCATTATACTTTGTTCAGGTCCCGCACCCATGCCAAATAAAAGCATTCGCTTAACTGAACCTAATACTCAGTACACCTTCCAATTTAAAAGATCTTGAAAAATTATTTTTATCGCCCAGTATCTCTAGCACACATTTTTTATCTCTATGTGTTCCTATCTGAATACTTTATATGGTCCTTTAATATCACTAAATGATTGGAACTCAAGTTTAGATATAAAATACAATGCAATTGAAAGAAGTAAATTTATTTTTACTACCTCAGCCTATCACCCAAACCATTGGATTTTTGATGACTTCCATCATAATTACATAAAAGTGCCCCAAATGGGGGCAAATTCTGATTGGAATCACTTTGAAACATGTTTTATTGATAATTAAAAAATAATTACCCCAAAGGTTAGAAATTAAATTACCAAAAGGAATTTCAAAGAATTCACCCAGGAATTTGAAAGAATTCACCCTCTAGATGTACCAATCAAATGTGATGTGGGTTTAATCACTTTTATCACTCTACGATAGTTTTACCGAACCAGCATAATTCTGCTTTTTCAATAGCAACATTGATCTACTGACTTGAATTTTATCTATTGTTTTTATTTATACCAAAAAAAGTTTTAAGCTTTGTACAATTCGTATTAATTAAGTTGATATTAAATAAATTGAAAATTAAAGTAGTAAAAAAGTCGTGGTGATAGAAAAGGCGACGAGCACACTAACGAGAGAGATACAGATAATTAAAAAAACTTGGTATCATTTTATTGGGTTTTGAACGATAGTAAAAACCTACCAAATTACCATTAAGACCAAATAGTATTAATTTAGGCCAGGAATATATTTATGCCTAAAATCTCTGAAGATTCCAACAAATAAAAAACTCAAATAACGTTTTTAGCCATATAAAACATACAACATAAAAAGTACCCAAAAGCGAGTAATCAGTAAGGGACGATGGTCACGTCCTCCACATCCATCCGAATATCCACACTCCTAATGTTGCCAAAATCCGACATCATGTACTAATATCCTGGTTGGGTTTCTGGGAGTGTTAGCCGCAGAAATTAAATCTGTTGCGCTTCGATCTGTGAAAGATTATCTCCATAATCTTCAACTTTGTATCTAATTACTTATAATAATGAGCAAGTTAAAAATTATCGATTAAGTCGTGAATAATCAATTAACCAAACTAAAAATAACTGTTGGGTAATAAAATAATTTCTATTTATGTCCGATAGTTAGATTTCAATTTAGATGTGATGATCATTAGCTTTTAGCAAGTAAATTTATTGTGTGAGATTATCATTAAAAAACACATTCTGTTTTTATTAAGATTCGTAAACTTATTAATTATTTAGTTTAATTTTTCTATTGAAGTGACTTGAAAAGGTGTTCTAGAAGGTCATTAAGACTTTCTGCATGCTTAAGTTGTTGAAACATTCCCGTATACTTTTTTTTCATGTTATCCAATTGTTCCCGGAGAATCCTGAGAAGTTTTAATATTTTAGTCCCCCTTATCAAGGCCTTGTATTTAGCTCCAAATCCAAATAATTTCCAAAGAATTAACACAACTAGGCAATGCTCCTCATATAAATCAGAGGTATTGACATCGCCTAATCCTTTAATGTCTACAGGTTGGGCTATTACATTATGCAAAACATCAATGAACTCGACGAAATTCACAAAATGTGATCTATTACCATTCAAAAAGCACATGTTGCGGCAAATACCCAAGCAAAGAATCCTGACAGGGTGCATCGGAGGGAAACAACGCACAGCATGGAGAAGTCCATGCAAATGACAAGGTTTGGCTCCAGCATCATAGCGAGAGTAACACTCCCAGAAACCCAACCAGGATATTAGTACATGATGTCGGATTTTGGCAACATTAGGAGTGTGGATAGCCGGCAAAATCGTATCAAACATATCCAAGACATGCATTTTAGCCAATGCCAAGCGGCCATCAGAACAAGAGCAACAATTCATCATAACACGCAAGGCTGACATCAGGTTTGGGTTGGGTGGAGTGGAATCATCCTTTTGCAGTGTTTCCCTGCGGGTGGTTTCATGGTCAGCCAAGCGTACAATTAGTTGAAGCAGGGAGTGCGACTGTCCAGGCAGCACTAACGACGTGTGCTTGCACATTTCGAACGAGTGTTCTGTCAAGAACATGACCAATTGAACAGTCAATTGCTTAAGAAGTGATGAATGTAAAAGCCATGGCCAAATTCTTATCAATAAGTGCACGGCATTGCAAGCCACGGCAGGCTCGGTGATTACTGCATATACGGAACTATGCCATTTGGTCATCATATTAAGCAGCACTAGAATATTGCTAAGAATATTCTTGCATTTGTGGGCACCCACACGTCTTACGTAATCATTGGCATTTCCAATATTGATATCATTAAGGAAGGTTTCGAACAAACTAAACACCCGATCTTGGAGCTTCAATTGTCTAGCCGTGTGCACTGCCCAGGGAGAGAGCTTCAACATACCACCTATTGCCACGCAAACTTGTACATGGCCCATACCAGGGGGATTAAGAAAGTTGTAGGTCTTGACCGGGAAGTAGTGCTCGAACAGGCGATCCAGGCGATAATAAAGCAACACAGCAGCATTCGTGCAGTTTACTCCAGTCGCGTCTTGATATACTCCCGATTCTTGATCAGCTTTTACATTCTTTTGTTTCGCACTTGGTGTAGCTATTTTACAGTTTAAGGTATTTCTATTGTTCTCCTTACTTGGTATTATAAACTCGAACTCCTCATCATCGCTAGATAACAGTTCATCCAGAGGCAGGACACAATTTTCCAACTCAGTCACCAAATTTATATGGGCGGAAGCAATCTGTGTTTTTGTCAGCACCATTGAAATCACTGAAAGCGTGTAACGTTGCAGCTGACACTTCCTATAAGACAAATGAAGACCATAGAGAAAAAAGTCGAGCAGCAGGTTCTGTTGTTTTTTCAACTCATCAAATAAAAACAGACAGGCGTTGTCGTCTTTGGAGAGGACCAAAAACAGTTTGAGTATATGTACTAACATCCACTCTGGGGATTCCAAGTCCAGCACTTTGTTGAACAAACGCAAATAAGAATCAAGAAATGTGAGATCGCGACACACAGTCCGTTGTAAATATCCAAAGTTGTCCTTATACATCATACAATAAAGATCGCATATGTAGACCGAACACAGTTCAATATGAGGCCTTGATGGCGTCGTGGGTGGCAATATTTGGAAAACTGTACTTAGAGCATTGATAAAGGCATGGTCACACAAAATGGCGGCCCAAGGGGGGAAAAGTTTAACTATACGCAAGCAGATGGCAATATAGCAGCTGATAATATCTGCACAGGAACTTTGTTGACCGTCTAAATTGTCAGCAACAGTCGCAGTAGAATCAATTTTTAAGCTTTTCAACGCTAAAAAGGCATCTTTGAGAAAATCATGTCTGTGCAGCAGTTCAATAGCCAACTCTGGCCCAATATGCGTTATTAATTTGAGAAAGACACGTCCGGCTAAGGTGCGCACCAACATCAACTCATGTACATCTAGCATTGTCGTTAGGCAGCAGGCAGCTAGTCCCCCGGGCAGATAGTCCATGCGGGGAAGTATACTAACTATATCTTGGTAAATTCCATTCGAAATGCAATTGGCTAGCGAAACCCAGGCTAAGGCGCGTACTTCGCCATCGTTGTGACCACAAAGACTCAAGAGATAACGCAAAACTTTTTCCAGTGGCAAATTACGAGTCTGAATTTGGGCGAGGATGTGCAAGCAATCTCGCTGTAATTGAGATCCCGTTTGGGCCAATATACGCAAATCGCTTGACAACTGCACAAAGTGCTGGCCAAAGTACTGAAATTTTAAACGGAATCATTACTATATTACACTTGTTGAATAATAAAATTGTAGAATAAAATATACGCGTTATTATATTTAAAAATATCAAAGCAGCAAACTTAGGCCTTGTCTGATTAAAAAATAAACTAGAAGGATGGGCTAACTTCGGCCGTGCCGAAGTTCGTATACCCTTGCAAACTGTCTTTTTGATTTATATATAATTTGCCAGAATCATAAGGAAGTATATAAAACCCATCAAATATAAATTTGATGTCCGTGGTATAAAAAAAAAATTAAAACAAATTTTTTTTCCCCGATTGGTCCTATGACAGCTATAGCATATAGTCGACCGATTCTGATAAAACTTAAAAGATATATTTCTATTTATATAAAACTGTCAAATAACAAATTTCGTGACGATTGCTTCAAAAACACCGAAGTTATTGATCAAAAACTATATTTTTCACTGATCGTTCCTATGGGAGCTATATGATATAGTCGACCGATTCTGATAAAACTTGGTATATGTGTTGAGGATTATATGAAACTCATAAACATTCGATTGAAAAACAACTGAGTTATTGATGTTAAACCTTATTCCTGACCGATCGTTCCTATGGCAGCTATATGATATAGTCATCCGATCAGGATGATTCCGAGATATACAATGCCTGCAGCAAAAAGAAGCCTAGGTGCAAAATTTCAGCTCTGTAGCTCCAAGGGTCTCGGAGGAGATTGCGTTGATCCAGACAGACGGACGGACGGACAGACGGACATGGCTATATCAACTCAGCTCATCATGCTGATCAAGAATATATATACTTTATATAGTCGGAGATGCTTCCTTCTATGCGTTGCAAACTTCTGACCAAAATTAATATACACTTTTGCAAGTGTATAAAAATCGAACTAAAAAATATTTATCTGGCTTGGTGTACATAGAATTGGAACGCAAGAAAAAAAAATAAATTACTGCATTATACTCTATTTCTCGGACCACCAGAGTCTTTCGTGTTTGAACGGTGAATTTCTTTGACTACTATATGATAAGTAGTCCGATCCGACCAAACTCGCCAAAGTATGAAACTGGGATCATTATTGACAGGGATATTATAGTACAGGAATGATTTGAAGTAAATCGAATTAAAGAAATGGTTAAGTAGGTTGTAAATGTTTTGCCCCTGCAATTTATTAGCGGTATCGCATTCTTATGTGGCACACCTAATAATACATATGTATACCTAAAATGCACCAGGTAACCAAACTTTGTCGAAATCGTACAATAAATAGCATGCATTGGCTGTTGCGACGAAGTTAGCTCCTGAGATATTTATACCTATGTATATAAATAGAATACTAAAACTGATATTTCAGCTTAAAGGATAAACCTTTGTTAGTATGTTTTTATTAACGTCAATTGTTTTCTTTTTTACTTAACTTACCTTTATTTCAGCCACACTTAAGTTCAATGTATGGTCACTCAAACAACGCAATACTCCCAACAGGCACCTCACATGTTCCAATTGTCGTAACTCGAAGTGCTGTCTAGCCAGACTGCTCAACTCTTTAAAGTATTTGTAATGAAAATGTTGCACATCTTGGGGTGAAACCGTCACTTTTTTGTTCTGTAGAGACTCCAGCAAGTATATTAAACACTGGCAAATCAAATGAACCCAATCTAATCTAGTGGAACGATCCTTTAGATGCTTCAAAAAAGGGTGATTGGGATCAGTACTCAAAGATTTAGTCAAACCATTCAAAACGTCGACATTTTCAAGCCGCACACAACTTAGGCAAAGTTCCAAAAATGATTGGAATAGGCGACGATCGGCCGAATTTCCTGGAACCAATCTTATGTACTTATATATGAGTGACCACATATTAGTGAAGTCATCTTCAACCACTTCGTTGCGCAATAGAACGAGAAATGACTGTAAACGGGAAACAATTTGTTCCAGTGAATGGAAGTCGCTGCAATTACTGGCTTTAGAAAGTTGTCGGTGTAGCTGAACATGTGCTTGGGAGGCCTTCAGCATAGCTAAATCCTCCATTTTAAGCTTTAGCGTGTCCCGGATATCCAGATTTTGAACAAGAATCAGAGTACGGTTAGACGGTGTTTCGCAAAACTGATGGGCAACATAGAAACGCCAATGCTGAGCAGCTAGATTGGCATTACCTGCAAATTGTTCATCCAACAATTCCTTCTCCAAAGCTAAGCCCTCATCAGCTGGTGTTGACGGCATTGCAGTATTTAATTGACATATTATGGGTATTAGCAGATCATTCAAATCGACATCCAATACAATACTGAACTGATTAGTGGTGATGTGTTCGTGGAACAGCATCAGAAACAGGCACACACTAGTATTCCTGCGTAGCTCTGTTTCATGTGGAAGCAGCAAGAGGACACGTAACAGCCAGAAATGTACGTCAAGCGAATCCGACATCTCCCGTCGAAAATCAACAGAGTGGCACAGCAATTTTAAAAATATGCTAACCACTGGTAACAAAGTTTCTAATGGATCTGCAAGGGAGGATTCTTTGAGAACGTAATGGAGCGCATCCAAAACTTGGCGATATGAGGCGTCATGCTTCGTAAAATATTCCACTGTCTCCCAGTTTTGAAGCAATACATTTATTTGAACTAAAGTCGAACGTTTAATCGATCCGCGCAAATCCGTGGTCTGAAGCAGGTCAAGCAAAGCATCGACACTGTGATTCCGTTGGATGGAATCCACCATAGACTTTGCGAAAATACTAGCATAAGGTAAAGGCGATTGGACCAGACACAAATCCTGCTCGAAAATTTTTTGGGACAAATTATTTATGTTCGGCTTGTAAATGTGCATATAATCCTGACATTGCAAAGTATACACCATCCTGGCTGTAGCATCCTTTCTCAACTGTAGATTGGGGTGAAACATATAGCATAAATTGCCACGCAACATCTGCAACGTCTCAAAACAATTGGAATCTGGTTCAAACATGTGCCATAGCACCTGATGCAGCTGCTCTTGGCCCACGGTCCGGCAAACCATCAGCGGCATTGCCGGGAAAATCAAATGACAAACTATTTGAAAGTCCTGCTCGCTAAGTACTCCATATAGCTTTAGCAGCATGGTTATGTAGTCAACACAACATTGGCGCACATGCGCCGGCGCCTTGGATGTCCAGCTGTAATACAACAGCTTACGCAACAGCATGGAGTTTAACGGAAGACCGAGGATATGCTCCCGCACCAATTCCAAATTGTTACAGGCAGACAAATAGTTAGACTTGTTCACAAAGGCATGGAAATGTTCCACCACTGAACGAGTAATAAGCCTAAACACAACGCTTTGTAATTGTTCGTTGGCAAGATCCATAAGTGTTAAAAGCAGCGATTCCGCTTCCTTACGCAACGGTAAATCAGACCCAAAGAATGCGGTGCACTCAATAACTGAATCAAAGAGCTGCTTTACCAACGTCTCACTTGCCATTTGGGTAATGACAAAACAAATTTGCCTCTGCACTTGCAGCAAACGCGACCCCGTTAACTTTGTTGAATCCTGTAGCTGGGACAGAGCGAGACTGTATCCACGCTTCAGTTGCAAAACCTTTTGCTCTATTGGTGTGGCTTGACTGGAGAGAGCAGAGTTAAGATTATTCAACGACTTCTTCCTATCGGGTACACAAAAGAGATACGGGGTATCCGTTACAATCGGCTGAATCAGGTGCCTGGCCTTCTTACGATCAATTTCCTTGCTATGTTTAAAGTTCAGGGTTACAGCATCTTGCAGGAGGCCACTCAACACAGCAGATCGAAGGCGCGGCATTACTAGGTTCTCTACTAATTGAGGCATATCGGTATTCTTTATATTATGACAGTAACTGATAAGACGCTGTACCATCAGGCCCAGTTTCTCGGCGCCTAATTGGCTGACTGGAGCATTGAGCATATCAAAAGTTCGAATAGTCTCCACAAGAAGTTCAAAAAGGTGCCAATTACGACTAGTAGACAAAAATAGGAACGGATCTATTAATTCAAGACAGCTGTTTAGCAACAAACCCATAGCTATAGGTACACGCAGCTGCATGGGATGTGTTTCTGACATATTTTTAACAGCCACATGGCTGAGTACATTTTTGCGAATCAGTATTCGTTGCTGCAGTTGCCTTACATAAGCAAGCAGAGCCCTATTTGCGTGCAATAAGCTGGTATCGGTGTCCACTTTCTTTTGGACTTGAAGGAGTTGAAGGAAAATTTGCGGAGTTTGTAGAAAGAACTCTGGTGGATAGTCGAGCATTTTTATCTGCAAATTAGCAAGATGCACCTCTAGTTTCGATTCGGCGGCACCACGATCGACCAAAACATCCACAAAACTTTTTATAGTTTCAACATCATCCAGACTTGCAAGTGTCCACGCACACTCGTAGTCTTCATGAGAGAGTTCATCCAATAAATTAAATCCTATATTTTTGTTGTTACTGTTGTTACTGGATAAATCAATAATTCTACTCGATTCTGGTTGCACATTGTACTTCTTCAACATCAGACTTTGTAGATCCTCGAGCAAATCTATTGCTCCTTTTTCCTCTATTGAACGTAAAATATTCATCACCTTCTGCAGCTCGATGCACAATCTCTCGTAAGTGATTTTTCTGACCACCACGTTACCATACTCTGAGCGCATTAATTCCAGCAAAAGTGACAAAACACGATCAGTAGCCAGTAAGGGTGTCAATCCAAACCAGCGAATCATCTGTTTAAAAAACAGCATCGGCTTAAAAATAATAGTTCTTCCAAGCCGAAGACCCCGAATAAAACGCGTTTCAACCTCCTGAAGCGCGCGCATGCGTATCTCAGACGACTCATTAGTCAGCTTCGCCAATTGGTCCTCACCCAGTTTAAAAACCGTATTGTCATTCGGTAACATGTTAAGAGAAATCTACTCGCATCTAAAATGGAAAAGTGTTGGAACGGATATCCTTACGAAAATACCTTGACAATTTACTTACTCAAATTACTTCTCTAATGCAATTTTTAAAAACACCTTCGATAGTTTTTAGTGATGAAAAAATATACAAACGTGTGATTTGTGTGTCACTGTTTCGAAAATACCACAGATAATGGTAATTATTTACTTTGACTCCTCGCGCTCAATACAGCCTTAAGGATAATGAATGTAGTACCAAACGAAAGGAAAAAAATCACAGAGCAACACTTCGGGTGCGCCTTGACGATTTATTGCTTAGTTTTTGCACAATTAAGAAAATTAAAATGACTTTTTAATCGAAAAAATATGGATTTAAAGCTAAATCTTGTGGTTGGTCGCTAAAAGCTAAAATTCAGAATTAGTGTTGAGAGATTTCCAAATAAGGTGCTGCCAGGAAACACAATTTATTGACAGCTGACTGTGA
The DNA here is from genome assembly GCA_037075365.1 of Drosophila emarginata. Classification (NCBI taxonomy): domain Eukaryota; kingdom Metazoa; phylum Arthropoda; class Insecta; order Diptera; family Drosophilidae; genus Drosophila; species Drosophila emarginata. The sequence goes on from JBAMCD010000324.1 coordinate 7,447,007, forward strand.
ATCGTTAAAAATTCAAAAACATTCGGAGAAATTAAGCTAAAAAAACTTAAAAAACTTAATTCGGTGGCCGAATTCTTTTATTTGGCCACTGTGTTCTGCAAAATAAATTTCTTTTCACTTCTCTGCAGAAATAGATCCTCTGTAAAAGGCTGTAGGACTTATAAATTTGATTTTAGAAAAAAATCAAATTTGGGTTTGTAAAAAATCCCAAGTAAAGTCCAACTTTCTGGCAACGCTATATTTTTGGCGGTGTACCTAAAGTTCACGTTTGCCAACACTGGAGTTCAAATCTAGCCTTTTCACTCCATTATGAACTTTCCAACACTAAAAATCCGAGGAGTCAAAGTAAATAATTACCAAATATTCAAGTTATTTCGAGTTATTTTCTTTCCTGTAGTTCTTTATTTATTTTATTCCATTAGCGGACATCTTTTTATGGATGTGAAACATAGTACGAAAAGAAGTAATTATTTAATTTTTATTAAATCAACATATTTGAAAGGTTGAAGATGGTTTTTATTTTCTTTTTCTTTTTTAAATCTTTCAAAATACCGAGGGTTAAAAAATAGGAAGATGAAAAGTTTTTAAATGGCTAATTATCTTGATATTAAAACGAATAGTTTTGTTAGACAAAGTTTGCAGAATAAATCTTTCTAGCTTCTTGGCATTGTTTTTAAATTTTTTCTGGAATGTTCGAAGATGTGAACGCTATAATGGATGATGATATTTCAGAACGACAATACTTACACAACACCCGGTAAATGTTGAATGCTGCTCTGTAAGAACTTGCTATTATTTTAATGCTAGTGATGGAACAAAACTTCTTTCTTGATCAGCTGCCCGAGACACAAACGCCCGTTTATCGATATACTGTTATAATCAGCTGTTATTAAAATTAGTAAAATAAGTTCAAGTCGTTTTGTTTTTAGGGACCTACACCTCATTGTCCTTTTAAATAGATGACTTTATTTTAGGAAACATGTTTGCGTCTATAACTTCAAGCCCACTAGAGAATAGTTGCAACGAACCGATTTCTATTGTGACTATTAATAAAAGTGAAAACAGCCAAAAAGCCTTTACACTTTTGGAGCGACTTAACTTTGAGATTTACCGTTACTCCAGTTATGCTCAAAACTATACGCCTGAGTAAGTACAGTATAGCTGGCGAATCTAGAGTAGAGGTTAACTTTGGCCATGTCGAAGTGTCCATCTCCTTAAAAAATGTATGTTAAATTTTAAAATGTATTGGAATGACATTAGGGCTACGTCAAGAACTATAGTTTTAAAAATAGATTCCAGAGTTATATATAAGAATGATTAGAAGGATGGTCCGACAATATACATATATGTGTAAGTAAAGTTGCCAACGTTACTTACCAAAATTTATTAAAATAACGAAAAAATCCAAAGGATAAATCGTACTGTAAAGTACGAAGTTAAAAATTTACATTATATATTTTTTTACCTAAAATACATTTCCAAGCTTGTGATTAAATTTAATATGCTCATTTTAATATGTTATAAGAACTGCCGATTTACCGTTACAACTTCCATTACCCCTTACATCGATTTTTACACAGAAATGTTTTAGTAGATTGTCCACACGATCAAACATCGCGCTGGTCTGCCTACACAAATACTCCACCACAATTTCTAACCCTGAAGTTGCAACGGCCCGCCATTGTGAAGAAAATAAAATTTGGTAAATTTGAAAAATCGCATGTGTGCAACATTAAGAAATTTCGAGTCTTTGGCGGCTTAGACGATGAGCACATGATTTTGATGCTAGAGGGGTGAGTGTGAGGAAATTTGTTATGCGAAAAATTCCCACGCTTATTTCGACTATTATTTCAGCGGTCTCAAGAACGATAACGTACCCGAAGTATTCAGTTTGCGCTGCATTACTAAAAACCGTGTAGAGCACCTTCCTATACTTTACATCAAGATCGTCCCCCTGTTGTCGTGGGGTCCTTCGTTCAATTTCAGTATCTGGTACATTGAACTTCACGGTCTAGACGATCCAATATACACATACACACGCATGAAGAATTATAATACGCTGCGAGAGATTGAGATAATAAAACTGTGCCTCAAGCATTTTCGTCAACAAGGCTATATGAGTGCCTATGAAGCCCTGCAAGACCAGACGAATGTGCAGCTTGAGCACCCGCTAATCAGTCAACTGCACGAACATCTGGTAATTGAAAATATATCTCGATTTTTTCTTTTGTTGTTTTAAGCACTGTTTTCCAAATTAGGTTGCCCAGGGTGACTTTAAGAGAACTGAATGTTTTATTCAAGATTGTATTGAAGGCGGTCTCATGGATGATTATTTAACTAAGCAGGATTACAAACATGCATGGCATTTGAAACTAAGCGAAAGTGAAATCAAACCTGGTTGGTATCTATAAAGCAATGACTGCTTTTCTTTTTGTGTACTATATAATAATATATTTTGTAGGCAATCGTGGTGGCCATCAGTTGCTGGTGGATTCAAAAAAACGTCTCATATACTTGTATGGTGGGTGGGATGGCTATCAGGATCTCAGTGATTTGTGGCGATTTTCAATAGATACTGATAAATGGTCACTACTATGTGAGAGATCAGAATTATCAAATGGACCCACACCAAGATCGTGCCATAAGATGATCTTCGATCCTGTTAGTGAAAACATATTTATGCTAGGTCGTTATCTTGACAACTCCATCCGCACTTCAGAATATATCAAAAGCGATTTTTATTTGTACGACACTCAAGCACGCAATTGGATGCAAATAAGTGATGACACTAGTCAAGTAGGTGGGCCACAGCTTGTATATGATCATCAAATGTGTATTGATCCAGATAAGCGTATCATTTATATTTTTGGTGGGAAAATTCTAACTCCGCGTAATGTCAATGCCACTTCGTCTGTAGAGCCCGAGTATTCTGGACTATACTCCTACCATATAGCCACCAATACATGGTCGCAAATTCTGGTTGATTGTCATCATGCTAGCGCTTCGCAGCCCGATGTAATGTCCATCAAGTCAAGGATTACTCATTGTATGGTTTTTCATAATGTGAGTTAAGTTTAAACTTTAAAGTAGCTTATAAAATAATTCAATTATTATATTGTAGAAACAACGAAAACTTTACATATATGGTGGCCAACGAGGTAAAGAGGACTTGGATGAATTTCTTAGTTACGATGTCGATACTCAAGTCATATCCGTGCTAAATAAAGAACAATCACATCAGGGCATTCCGGCGAATAGCAATGATGTAAAGTTGGAGCCATCATCAGGATACACCTTGCGAGCTACCATCGACTGTGATCGGGATGAGATATACATATTTTCGGTTAGTAAACAATCATGTATCAATTGCAGCATCATTATACATATATATTTTACTGCCAGAGCCTAAGCAAAGTGAAAGATCGACGCGACTTGTTGCATGTGGACGCTTCCAATTCTTTTTGGGTCTATTCACTGGTGTCTCACAAATGGTCGCGTATTTATCATTGTCGCTACTATGGATCGCATTTTGTGGGCAGTTTTATTAAGGGTAACTACGGTGGAACAGCTGAGCAAGAGCCATGTCCACGTTATGCCCACCAGTTTGTCTTCGATGAAGTGGACAAAATGCATTACCTATTCGGTGGAAATCCAGGCATTAATCAACAACAACAGCTTCGGTTAGATGACTTGTGGCTGCTTTCTTTGGAAAAGTAAATATATCTTTCAGTTGTAAGACTATGCTACTTATTTACACTTTCTTCACAACATAGACCTAAGCGCGAAGCGCTTTTAACACACTGTCGGTATTTGGTACGCAAATTACGCTACGAGGAAATGACTAGACAGGATCCACTAAAAGCAATGTTGTATTTAAGGCATCACATAGCAGCCGTGATTGATCACAGCGATCCAGAGCAACTGAACAATGTAAATGAAAAAGTGGGAATCTAGTCGGTTCTTTATAAAATTATTTTTTGGTTTCAGTTTCACAAGCTTGCCTCCTTGCTTTTCGAAACTACTAATGATTGCGATTTTAGAGAAGACAATGAATCGCCTACTCCTGCTATGAAAAAAAATTATCAGCAATTCGACTCGGATGTGTTGAATAACACAGAAAATTTTCAAGGTTTTTTTTTTATTTTCTTTCAGTTTTTCATTTAATTAATGCATCTCGTTTTATAGCTGAAACAGGCAATATTAGCCCATTTGAAAATATTTCTCTAGAATCTAATGAAAGTGCCACCACTTCCGGAGTCTCGGATGCCATTTCTAGCTCTGGCTCTAATTCGTCAAATAGGCATAAGCGAACTGAATGCTTTTCACACTCAGATTTGAAATCGAAGCGGGATTTTCTTTTTAATCAATTAGTTCGATTTATGCCAGCTAATATGGTTCAACCTGACGGCAATTTAAGCGATTTTGTAGTCATATAAAGTGACACGAGTTTTTTTATCTGTAATTATAACTTAGTAAAACTGTTTGAAGAGTTTCTATTTAACTTTTTCGTGATCTGTACCAACATGTAGTTGATTGTGATAGTAAAAGAACAATTTAAACTCGTTGCGCTTAATTGTCTGATATACATATTAATTAAAATTGAGAATTTTTGTAAACATAATCGTAAGTGAATTAAATATTGTAGAACGTATGTGAAAAAATAATAAAAAAAAATCGGAAGCGAAGTAAATATATTATCCATTTCTTTATAATATTTGTTTATTTATATCATATTGTTTTTTTCTTCTTTTTATTAAGATGTACAAAGATACTATGTTTTTAATTATCTAAAAAAATTAGTTTAGTTACAATGGTCACCTCTCTTACATTTATCATTTTTTCATCCAGATCTTCTGATTTATGTGTCAAATGTACATACATTGGATAGTCACATTGTCATCCCACAAACATAAGCTCACACAAATATCCAGGAGTTTAAACCGATTTCTTTTATTGTGTAAATACTCACAAAAACGTTTGTGGTCAATAATTCAATTTAATTGCAATAAATTGCAAATTGGTTAGACTCAAGGAATATTTATGATTTTTCTATGTGTGAAGAATTGCTCCATTATGCCATAATGATTTAGACGTAAACTAGTTTGTTTTGTTGATGTTATAGTTTATATAGAGTATATCTTTAGTATATGGAATATTATTTTGGGGTGTATTAGTATCATCATATTCATTACATGTATACCAGTTTTAAGTATTATTTCATTTGTTTAAAGGGAAAGATTTACATTTAGGTCTTTCCTTTTCAAGCATTTGTGCTTCCGATTTCGGTCAACTACTACTTTCAGACACAGAGGTAAACAGGGGAGTACACTATCCTTAATTTTGCTCTCCACTTGATTTAAAATGTGGGTTCTGCTTACTGTAACGCAAATACATTTTATTTAATTTTTTATCCCTTCCGCTTGCAGTTCTGGAGGAAAATCGATTTGTAATATTAAGTCCTTAAATTATTTTGAAATTCCTTTAGCAATCGAATTTGGTATAGTTTATGTATTATGCTTCATTTTTGAATTTTTTTATTAGGGAATACATAACTAGTAGCTTTGTTGCTTTTACAACAGTTTTAATTGTAACCAAAATTTGTATATAAAAATACAAAATACATACATTAATCATGTAGTTTTCCTCATTAGTTTACTGGTTTAGTTTTTAATTATTTACATAAGTATGTTAATAAAAAGGAACCGAAAGCCAAACCATGTTTTACGTATGATTGAGATCATGAGACATGATTATCAACCTCAATAAAAAAGGAAAATGCAAAATCCGAATGTAAATGTTCTGAGTGAAACGTTTCTGTATAAATTGCTGACTGGAAAATGATTTAGAAAAATTGTCGCCTTGATCGTTTGTCGAAATTGTAGCAAGTGCTATTGAACAGAAAGCAAACATTGGTCGGTCCCATCCTCTTGTCCTTTTATCGTTCTTTTCTCCCTATATTTGGTTTGGACGGAAAAATATATAATGTGTGTTTGCGCATGTATACTGTATTGGCGCCATTAAGGGGAAACAAAAGAGAAAAATACAAACCAAAACAGATCAATTGTCTCAAATGTTGTCTTATATATTATATGCAACTGGTTCATATGTATGAATGTATATGTATGCATATATTTGTTGCTTTGTTTTATGGTTGTCTGGTTTTATCATCGCTACAATCATTAAAATACGCACATAGATACAATGACTTAAGTAAGCTTTTTAAAAGCTTATGCTAATCGATACGTTAATGTTAATCATAAAAATTATTTTTTATTTTTTCATCATTTGGTTTTACTCATTTGTTGTTTCTTTTTCCCGTGGATTAAAGCTTTATACAACATACTGCTGAATCTTCGTCCTTACGCTTATAGTAAGATGAGGGTTTTGGCTTGGAAATAAACAAGTAAACATTCTGTTTTTGTTGTATTTGTGCATATGTTTTTATCAATATTTGCTAGTCGGGATTTCAATCAAACAATTTTCAACGTAAAGTTAAAAATGAATTTTGTGCTTGTGATATACTTCTTAAGGAAGAGTGCTTTCTAGTTCTGGTTATTGTTGATTTTAAATTAAACGGTAACTTAAAGTTATTATAATAACTAATCTGTTCAAGTTCACTAATTTCATTCTTGTAATGTATCATTAGATAATATTAAATAGAGCAATTTACCAACTGAATACAGATAGAATTCCGTAAAGGCGCAAATAGAAGTTTTGAAATGAATTTTTTAATGGCAAATTTAAAATATAATCTTGTACTCTTTGAAAAGTAGTCATGTTTTTTTTCGCCATTCATATTAATTTTCATTCATTAAGTTCTTGTTACCAAAATGCGTGTACACGATGTATAAGTATGCATATATCATTCCGTACGAAGTATGTGTGTATAATATTAAAATGACATTAAAGAAGTGCCGAAGTGGGAAATTGGTGAGTTTGAAAATTAATCGTAGTGGCTCGCCCAATTAACACCGTTTTGATATGACTTACTGTCTATATTAACTGAATGCGCTTCCAAATAATTTTAGTGAAGGATTACATTTGATGTCGCTAACGAAATTCCTATATATAAAACATGTTTTCTTAGAGTTGGACTTTGTAATTTTTGGTTGTTTCTCGTTTTTCCTTTTGTTAGTTTTTACAATTAACCTTCCTAGTTTTTTCATTTAGCATTTCTGTTTCCGTTATGTTAATTTTTAATTTACAGTGACTGCTTTATTTTTGCTCTTGGTTTTTTGATTATCTTTTTGTTATTTGGGTGTTGGTGTGTGGGCGTATAAGGTTTTATTCTTGTGGTTTTTATAAAAAGTTTGTGTAAATAATAGTTTTGCAATTCCAATATTTATTTATGGTTGGTTTTAATGAAAATACAGAAATACAGTAATACGTTTCTGTTCTGGTTTATCCTTTGCCATTTTGTTTACATTTTTTGTTAACAATAGATGCAATTTGTTGCTCCTAATGTTGTTGTTTAAAGAAGCATCTAATGTTTTTTCTGATGACATATCGAACAAATTATTTTTTTTCGATTTCAGTACCGCAAAATTTTTCCATTTCCGTGCTAAGCTCCTCCCACGTCTCTTAACAATTTTTTTCTTGATTACAATTAGGCTTTTATTTTCCGAATTTATTACAAAATTTCTATGGTAACGAAATTTAAATATATGTATGTAATATATATGCATATATATATTTATAATTAGTACTTTCTCAATTTCCTATATGTTGCGTTTTATTTGTTGGATTGAATTTTTTTTAAGTATTTTATTACCCATTTTTTTCGATTGAATTGAAAATGTCATTATTTCTTTTGTTAATCAGTATGCTATATTTGCAACAATTTTCGATTTCTGTTTTCTTGTTTTTGCTTAAGAAACTTTTTGGGTCAAAACCGTCACATAATTGTTGTTTTAATTAATATGCGAAAAAGGAATTACGAATGTATACATATACGTTTTGTGTGCATATACATACATATACATTTTATGCGCACACAAATACACATCAAATATATATACATTATACAATATATATATATATATATATATATATATATATATATATATATATTTATATGTATACTGTACTGTATATATATACAGTAAATATATATGTATAATGTATATTTATGTAAATATAAAATGTATATACATACATATACGTAGTTAAACATATATATATATAGTAAAAATCACAAAAATAGTTTCCGATCTAAATCCAGTTTAGACCAAATTGTATTCCTTAAGGTTGGATTGCAGAATCGTGTCCTTTACAGCCGCAAACACAAACCTAATGTTTTCAGTATCTAAAACATCCAGAGAAGGAAAAGAAAATATGGAAATATTTCCAATATTAATAAATTTGATAATGGACTGATTTTCCTTTTCAATTTTCTTCACAGAAGTAATATTAAGAAGAGCTTAATTTCATTCAATCATGTTAACAACGGTTTTATTTGCATTTACTCAATTCCAAATTTGTATTATCTATGCCAAACTGAAATAGTCGGATACAATTAAATTTATTTAAGTTCTACAGTATATTTTTTCCTGCTGACATCTTTCATCATGGGCGCTTAATATTAACCCAAATTGAATTCCTTAAGTGCATTTTGCATAATTGTATCTTTGACAGCGCAGAAAACTAGTTTTATATTTTCCGTGTCTGGTTTCCCATATTAGCAGCAGCATAATTAATAATGCATTTGTTAAAAGTATTTTTTTTGAAAATATATATTGAATTCTTGAAATAACTAGCAATAGTACTATGGAAAGCTTCTAAATGATTAAAGCAAATAATGTAACTAAATTGATTACCTGTATCGCTAATAACCGAATTGACTTAGAATCAGGCTGAAAGAAAGAATTCCCCCACACACACATACTCACACACTTTACTTACCTGTGGCACAGGTGAAATGAGAATAGATAATTTTTTCGGAATCAGGATTCAAGTCTACAAACATTCGCAATATGAACTCGCGTGCCGCTATTGCATCTCGCTGGGGACCTGTTTTGAGAGGAATATGTTTTTTTGTTTGGTTGATTATCATATTAGCAGAACTACCATAAATTATAGAATATTTTAGCAAAGTATGCAGCATTTTGTCAGTGAATAGAATGGTAAGCAACAACGACATTAAAAAGGTGGAATCAACCTGTGGCCGTAGTAAAATGGGAGTAACATTGCCGTTCTGGATCGGGATTGCTGGCCAAATATTTTTTCAAAACAAACTGTTTGGCAGCAGCATGGTCTTGCTTGGGTCCTAGCCAAGAACCACCATAAAGAGTCACAATTAATTGGAATATCATTGCCGGTGGCATTGCTATAAAACATGGGCAACTTACCGTCGTACTCGGGAAAGTAGTCAACCAAATGCGAATACATAATCTTCTCCTCCAACAAATCCTTTTTGTTCAGGAAAAGAATAACCGATGAATTTTGGAACCAAGGATACGTAATAATAGTTCTAAATAAAGCTTTTGACTCTTCCATTCGATTCTGAAATAAAAGAATGGAAATTTAAAATATTAGCTTAAAGAGATTTGTTCTGTTAATGTTTCAAACAAACCTCATTATCAGATTCAAACAATATTTGATCATATTCAGATAGCGCTACCAGAAATATAATTGAGGTCACATTCTCAAAACAATGAATCCACTTCCTTCTTTCCGACCGCTGTCCCCCGACATCAACCATCCTGTTTGATAATTAAATTTCATAAGTAAACACAGTAAAGTCAAAGCAGCATACAGTTTTAAAGCAGCAACATATATTACAATAGCCGAACACTAGTCTTACATTTTATCAAGCCACTTTTTGAATTACTTTTATTTTCATTTACGAATAGATACCTAAACACAATGCCATCCAAATCAAATGGGTACTCAAGAATGCCAGTTGTTGGCACACGAGCACGCAATATATCCTGCTCAGTTGGCAAATAATCACTTTGCTCTATACGCTCTATATCGCTTAGATAGCTAATTTTGGGAAAAAAAAATATTCTGTCAAATTTAAAAAATAAGACTTCATAATTCATAGTTCGTCCATCAATTATAGTAGTTAAAAGCTGTTTTAGTGTCCAATAGATAAAAGGATTGCCATGGGAGTAGTTTAATTGTGTGATCTTTTGACCATTTTCTGCTCGAATAACTATAAAATCATTGACTATTTGGCTTGTTATTAAAATAAATTAGGAATCGCTTAATCAATTTAATCGAAATATGCATGCAATTGAAACATTTGCATTAATTTAATCGCACCTAAATCGAATTTCTTCTAAGTCAAAGGGATACTCAATGATCCCCGTTGTCGGCACACGAACTCTTAAGATATCTTGCTCAGTGGGTAAATAAGCAGGTTGAGCCACACGATCGAGATCCATCAAATAACTGACAATAAAAAATTGGTGAAAGGCTTTAATATTCGTAGTTGTAAAGCTAAAAGAGTATAGTCGGTAGTCTTTATTTCAGTATTGAGTCCGAAAATTGGATTTTTTAAAGACCCAGATTGCAGATAACTCACTATTTTGCCGAATCTGTCAATTGATATTCTCTACGACGATCGTAGCATTCTTGGATACCAGCATCGGCCCAAAGCGTTTTAATAGCATTCAAATATGGATCCTCGAATGTGGTAACTGTTTCATAGTCAATGCTCATCACCAGATCGGCCAGTTCCTAAAGAATAAATCAACTTGGCTAAAATTTTTGTTTTGATATATATTGCAGATTAACATACGCTGTGCTCGCCTACGCCGTAGGAGATTTTCAGCATGTCCATAGCCTTGATCATGGACTGCATAGCCATGAATATGTTTTGAAAGACCAATTTGATATATCCCCGCTTGTCATCGTCGGAATAGCCACTGCCATGGATAATGCGCATCTGTTTTATAAATGTTGATTTTCCAGATTCGCCAGTGCCTGTAAGATGTGAGTGCAGTAAATTTATAAGAAAATTCATAATGTGGCAACATCGGATTCTCCGAAGTTTATACATATACCGTTGCAAATTTGGCATTACAAATTTACACAAATTTACTATTAAAGAGTATTCTACGTAATTTGTATGATATAATCAATCGATTTTTATAAATTTTATTAGATGTATGTACCAAACTTACATACGTTAAATTTATTAATAATCGCTAGAGAAATGACCACCTTATAGAAGTAAAACATTATTCTCGACCGATCGTACCTATGGGAGCTATATATAATTCAGTTGTCCGATCGGTCCGATTCAATGTCTACAGTAAAAGAAAACCTTTGTGTAAAATTACAGCTTACTCACCCAGCAACAACAGTTTAAGCTCCCTTCGAGCATCCCGCTTGTCCCGGCGTAGTTGCTTTTCAATCTCTTGATTGATGCGCTTTTGTTCCTTGGCCTCTTCCGACAGACAGCACTCCATGCTAAATAATTTGATGGACGCTAACGCGTTCGGACTTCAATTTTTGCTCTTGAGTGGTTGTGCTTTCTGCCTCCGTCACCTTTTCTATTTCACCGTCGTGTATGTTTCTGTTGATTTATGGTGTATGACAGCACACAGATATAATTCGACTTAGGGTTTTCTTCTGAGCCACTGGTTTTCGTTTTACTTTCTTCGTGGGTTAAATCCCTAGTGGTTTTCCGGCGTGACCACTTGGGCACCTGTAAGCACATAGAGTATTTTAATTCTGATTTAATCATTTCAACTCATTGGTACCAAAAGATGTTTGCTCAACGAACGTTTGTTACGATGTGTTTAGTTGTAGCTGTGAATCTGTCATATTTGCTGTTCAACTTAAGATATAATTATTTTCTTCTATGCCCATGGTTTGGACTTGCACTTGGAATGTCTATGGACATGAAATTTTGTGGCACCACTGCGCATGGACAATGATCTATCACATCCATGGAACCTTCACATTTAGCAACATACTAACAGTTTCCTGAACAGGTTTTTTTGCAGAAAAAAAGCTGATTTCTGTAATTTCTATGGCTTCACCGTCGACCAATGTCGTAGGTGCAATGTCAAGTTCACCATTCCGTTATTAGAGTGAACCAAATTCCATTAAAAAATTTTGTTTTGAAAACACTTATACAGTAGTACAGGTGGAGTACGGTGGTATGACAGATAATATTTAAGGTTTCAAGGTCTGCATGATCGGATAAAACACTAACTATGATCGTAAGATTATAAAAAACATGGGATCATGTTTGAACTTCCGCATTGTTAATTCGTTTCGTTTTGCTAATTGTATGTTTTTGAAAAAATCTATATTAAAGGTCTGAGTGAAAGTTCTTATGCGTCATAAAACATATTAACTGTTGTTGTAGGTCCAGTCTTCGGTCATTGGTAACATTGGGTGCCTAATCCAATTGTAGGCGAATACATAGATAGACAAAGCAAGGTTGAGACCTACAACAATGACAAAAACAACTGCAAAAAAATGAAAAAATAATAGAAATCTTTTTTAGATTGAAGCTATAGAGTGCGAGGCACCCATGCACCGATTGAAGTTATGCTATTGAGTCCCCGACACTCACACCCAGACAAAGATTAGGAAACGAATTACATACTCAGCAGAGCTAGAAAATCTAATTAGCAATAGCTAGCCATGTGTTATAGATAGAATGGGGCATTTACAAATACATGGTAGATATATAGCATAGAATCTTTGTACAATTTCAGCAATTACTTTCAAATACATTTAACCTTGTTTATAAAATCTTTCCTTACAATGGATTATCTTTTTATTCAATTTTGCAGAATTACTTCTTACTTTACTTCTTACTTTACAAAACTGCTATTAATTATTTGCTAGAGAACTAAAAAAGGATTTTTACTAAGTATATACAATTTTTTTTTACCGATCGTTTCTATAGTAACTATGTACAGTAATTCTTTGCAATGTGATAAAAATTATATATGTACATATGTATGTTCATGTTTAAACTTAAATTTTATTATAAAGTTTTTTTCCCCTTTTTTTTTCTATATCTTATAGATTTAAGTATACTTATACATATAAAATGAACAAAAAATTAAAATTTTCATCCACAATTACATAAAAAAACAGAAAAAAGAAAATTCGGCGAAATTCACGCGGTCAATTAATTGTTTGCAAAATGCAAACAATTATTTGAAGTATAACTAAAACTAAGAAAATATAACTATTTTTAAACAATGTACATGTACATGTGTATATAAAAATGAAAAAGAAAAAATGTGTGCATAATCGCTTTAAAACTGAAGGTATAGATTCTATACAGACGGACGTATTTACATAATTAAGAATAACTTTTTAAAGTCGCAAATATTGTATTTCCAAACATAAAAAATCTAGAGAAAACGACGAAAATCGTTTTAGATACAATAGCCGTGTGCTATGATATTTGTTACTGTTTTGTCAATTAATCGACATACATTATGTGGAGTGCTGTGGTACTTGCCAATAGAAATGCGACATATTTCATGAAATCAAATTAAAGTAGAGATATTCATTTATTTTCAATTCAATTAATTTATTTATCATTTGTGGTACATACATATGTACGCTCCCAAATATGTCCCCTCATAAATGATAGAACTCTGTTGCAAATTCCTAAAGTGTTAGAACAACACACTATTAAATAATAAATTTTATTTTTTAACAAAGAAAAATGCATGCATTTATACAAAATAGTTTGGTCTTTAATGAATTACTTACGCTTTTATTTTAACGCTTAGATTTTAATGTTTAACCAAAAACATCTGGCAAACTTGGTTGTTTAAATTTTTTCAGGTCGTTGCTCCTCCTTTTTGTGCTCCGCCAATAGTGAGAAATTTGTCGTTCTTGAGATAGCGCTAACTGGTATATCTAAGGTGTTGTTGCTTGTGTTGCATAGGCATCAAGGAAGCTTGCGTTTTTTTTATTCCGAAGTTTAATTTAGTTGGAGTTGGAAAGCATTAAGTTTTAAGAAACGGGCGGTTCTTCTTGTAAGTGTTTGCTTCACATTCGAGGGTTTTTTTTTTTTTGGTATTGCAATTTGTCTCTGGCGTTGTAAATGCAACAAACATACATATATTTTATGTTTTCTCTTTTCCTCTAGTTTTCACACGCAACACTTAAAGTATTTATTTTTCTGCATACTGTATGCTTCTTGTAATTGTTTATTTTTGCAATGGAACTGTAAGAGAGAATGAAAGATTTCGTCAGAGATTAAAATTTACTGCATGATGCGGAGATCGTTACGTGGTAAATTAGTTATTATTTTCACTGATCTGATCATAAAATTAATCCTAAAATGATATTTAAGCCAAGCTCTGACAGTGTTTATTTAGCATTACATCCTTCCCGAAGAACTACGGTCACACTGCTGTAGCACACTCGACCTCCTTACCGGCGCCACCTGGCCCCTCAACAGCGCCCTCTACGACCTTCTTTTTGTTTCCATCCCTAAGATACATCCATCGAATACACACAGAGCGACGGGCGAGGCCAAAAACGAAAATTGAAAAAATTTTCTGACGCCTAGCAAGTACCATTGACTATTGCAGATCCCTTGTCCATGTTCCACAAACGATTTCGTCTGGCGTATATGGCTAATCAAAACTTCCCAATCTCCCCAACTTATTACACTTTACAGCAGGAGCAAAATTTCTGCACATTTTTCTTTTGTAACTCACAACATATTTGATTTCGCATTGTTTGTGAACGTCGCGACACGACACGTTTTAGAATTCCTGCTACGTTAACTTTGTAATTTTCTTATTATTAACACTTTTTTTTTGGAAACCGATGCATTGCAATTATGTTTCTGCCTTTTTGCTGTTGCTTCAACGTTCGGATTTCGACAGTCACACTAAACGCCCAACTGGTTGGGATTTCTGCCGTTAAAGGTCACTCTAGTGTTAAAAGAGCCAGTCTCGCACAGTCTATAAAATCTGCTTGCACATTGCTACCACTAGCACTTGTCACGCAGTGTTGCCAGAACTTCCGAAATGGTGATAAAGCATTTTTAAATTTTTATTCGTTGCTTTTCTATTCCGCTAAGTTACCTCAATGTATGTTTTTACTTCCTCTGCTTTTACTGTAAATTAACCATCAAATGATACAACATTATGTTTAGTTGATATAATTTTTGTTTTTCAGAAAATATTTTTAAGATCAAGAAGTTAACACAGAAAAATTGACCAAAGAAAACTCGTCATATAAGTACAAAAGTTCTTTTATTTGCGTTTGGCTTTAACCATTCTTATGATTTTCAAGTGATATGAGTTGTGTTACAATTTAATCGTTTTTTTTTTTGTTCGTGTCAATTCTCTGCACAATAATAACCTTACATATTTTTAACGAAAACATTTTTTATCTTAAAACTAAAAATATTTATTTGTTATTTTTTCTTTAAACATACATATATAATTTTTAACAAAAATAATAAAGTTTGGGAAGCACTGCATTTTTTATTGCATAGTAAATTTAAAACAAAACAATATATAATGAAGACAAAAAGAATTTCTATGTCCAATTTCTATAACAATTTGTTGGATCTTGATGTTTATCCATTGTGACGGTAAACGCTTAAATTGGACGCGTAAAGTTGGCGGGAAACAAACCCTTTTCCTGAGTGCCCTCCTTTTGACCCATTAACCAGCCTTCCTCCTGTAGATTGGCAATAAAAAACTATATTAGCATAAAAATAACACGTTTCCATATAAATGAGTGGACGAAACGCAATGTTGATAAAACTAAAAACAAAAAAAATGCGATTATTTTACCTGATCCTCTGGATCATCATATTCGATAACGTGAATGGTATCGCCAATTTCAAAACTTAACTCATCTACATCTTCCTTTATATAGCCGTACGTGGCTCTTACTCGATAAAGAACGCCAGGGGGCATACCAACAGTATTATCATCTAGATATTTGAAAGAAAATAAAATAGAATCGTTTCCTTTTATTACAGTATCACAGTGAACATTATAGCTTAATTACCAAAGCGCGCGAAAAAACAGATGTGATTGGGTGTTTAAGTTACTCTTTTAGGTTGTCAGTGAGATCAAGACAAAACAACGATTCGCAGTTAGTTAACAATCATTTTAAAATATAGTCTTAAAATGATAAAAAGCATGTTTTACAAGCGTATATACGTGAGTTGTGAGCGAGAAATTTATTCGCTATTTAACCCAAAATAGATGCGATTAAATATTTGTTTTAAAACAATGTAATGAAACCTGAATTGGAATTTCGAGTACATTTTTTTTTTAAACTCTAATTACTTAACGGAATGTCCGCACATGTATTAATTTTCTTATAATAACAAATGGTTTATGAATGCATCTAAATAAATAAAAATGTGTCTTCTTTTTTTTTTAATTGAGACCTTATGTTACTTTTTAGAATTTGAAAACATACAAGACTTGACATTTAAGTAGACAAAAAATGACATTTTTTTTTTAAATCGAGTCCAAAGAAATATATTTCAACAGGTGAGTACTTCCAAATTTGAAGCCGTAAACCCGAGATCCAAAGCTGTGAGGATCTCAAAACATATTAATTGCAAGGCAGTTCGGTATCATGAATTTTAAGTTTCGCCTCTATATGGGACACGTTATGCTCCAATTGGCGCGACAACTTAAATTTTTCTCTTCTTTTTGTGTGTTGCTCTGAATATATTTTACATATTATATTATGAATTTAAACAATTTGCTTAAATCCTAATAAAAAGATATATAATTTAAATTTAATGGTCTTTCAGGAAAAAAAAAAACAATTCCAAAAATTTACACAGAATGCCGAGAAACTTAGAAAAATTATACTTTTACTTACCTTTATGATTTTGAAGGTTGTTCATCGACACTTTTACCGTTTTTACTATTTAGATTATCTACAACTTGTTGCTGTTGCCTATTATGATGATAAGTGACTGATTCTAATCTAATCATAGTTGTTTGATCTATTCGATTTATTTTTGCTTTATGGATGATGTATTATTACCTAATTTTTTTAATTTGTGCTCCTCTAAAGAATTGTTACCATTGCTGGCAGTCGATGGCAATTCTTTGGGCTGCTTGCCGCTTCCAATCGTCTCCGAAGTGGATATGGATGATTCGTTTGGTAGGGACTCTTGTGTTCCAACGTTATTGTTGTTGTTCGTTGCATTCACATCGGTCGTCGCCTCTGCTGGAATCTCTATGTTCTCCCCTACATCACCGTTTCTTGCTTCTGTGTTCAGAGTTGTGTTCACGTAAGGACTCTTTATCTTTAAACACTGATTTTCGTCCGTGTCTGGGACAACCTCTGCTAACGGCAGTTCCTTAACCTCTGTCTCTTTAAGTTTTAACTTTGGTGTTTCTGTTGTTGATGGTTCTGGTGTTGAAGAAACTGAATCAAACCGAGGCTCTTGCAAAGGCGAGCTTGTAGGTGTTGCTAATTCGTTACATTGTCGTGTTGTTGATTTCATTTACAGTTTTACAGAATTTTATGTTTATACGTATGTTATTTAAATTTATATGGGTTTGTACGGTTGAAAAATTTATCATTCGTTGTTTGATTTAATAGGTTTTAATTGTTAGCGTCATTCCAACAAACAGAAATGAAACAATAAAAAAGGGAAAAACGGAAATTAAACATATATTAACATTATACATGCAAGTGTTAAAATAATAAAGTCAATAGAATTACAAAAATAATTTGGAAACCTGCATCGTTCAAATGGACAGTTTTGGTCATTTTTACTCAATAATAAAGCTTCTATTCTGTAAGAAACATATCGTAACGTTTTTTTTTTTTTATCAATTTTAAAAAGCGTGTGCCATATTTTTTCTTCATGGATTGCATTACAGCTCCCATTAAACTATCGGACAAAAAAGATGTTTAAACCCAATAACTCGCTTTTTAAGAGATAAGGAACACATAAAAAAATCCTCCACCTAGTCCCACAAAGCAGGCAAAGTTGCGTCATATATATTTAAGCGGTGTAGTACGGAATCAGCTTTAAATATTAAACGACCCGTAACACCAAACTGTCAAATGAAGAATATGCAAGGGTATAGAAAGACCAGAGTTCTAGCTTTTTAAGTTTTTAGGAAATATAAAATTATTTGTTTTTGTTTATTTGGGAATAGCGAAATAATTAACAAAAACTCAAAAGAAAAATTGATTAATAACACAACTGAGTTAAAAAGTTTTTGGCAAAATTTTAATTTTAACTTACGGCTGTTGGTCCCACCGCCATTTGTAGTAATTTGATTTTGATAGTTTTGGTTATTGCTTGAATTGGCATTACTCAATTTGTTTACAGGCAGTTGTGCTGCACTGGAAGCAGTCATTGCATTGGCTAGAAAACACAAATAAAAAATACTATCATTTTTGAAAACCAAATTTAGAGATTATAATCAATACCCGGTTGCTTGCGTAGTGTATTCGATCCGCGTTGTGATTCTGTGGCTA
The DNA here is from genome assembly GCA_037075365.1 of Drosophila emarginata. Taxonomy (NCBI): domain Eukaryota; kingdom Metazoa; phylum Arthropoda; class Insecta; order Diptera; family Drosophilidae; genus Drosophila; species Drosophila emarginata. The sequence goes on from JBAMCD010000324.1 coordinate 7,465,433, forward strand.
GTTTGTCAACAATCGCTTCGAGCTCTGCGTAGATCTAAGGACAAAACCAACATGAGTAAGAAATGATATGGTCACTACTTAAAGGATTTAAGTCTTTACCTTGGCTGTTTCATTATGGAAAACTTGCTCTGTGGCAAAAAGAGTCTGCAAATTTGTAACCAGAAACAATATCCTTGAATCATATAATGCTGGCAGTTCGTCATGTAGTTCAGTATTCAATATTTCATAGGTGCGTCTGGCCTCTTCCAGCTGTTCACGTCCTTTGGTTAACTAAGTTAAAAATATAAACTAAGTGCATCTGCATAAAAATTGTTAGTTCACTTACCTTAACATCATCTTTTCGCTTATTAGCATTGGCTTGCAGATTTTGGAACGAGTGTCGTTGACCATCGTAATCAATAAGTTTCCGATTGCGTTTTTCTACTTTTTTCTGTCGAAATATATTTAAATTACCCAAAATATTCTTTGAGGACGGAAATGTTTCGCGTGAGCCGTACCTTCATTTCAGGAAATTGTCCGGTATATGTATTAAGTGGTATAAGCACTTGGTCTCCCAGTTTATGTGCAAAATCCTGCCACAAACTCTCCGAGCCTGCTGTTTGTGCTTGTAATGCGTCGAAGCCACTCCATTGCGGTTCGTATATCTCGCACACAGCATCCATTAAAGATTTTGAAGCAGTTTGTGCCGCTAAAATTGGAAAAAGAAAACGATTCGTTCATTAGAGTTACGTTAAACTGATACAGGTTAATAATTATTTTCTAATTACCACGAATACATCTTATGTAGTTATTGAATTCTTTTTGAAGTCTGTTAGCACTTGCTTGTTGGCGATTGAAATTGTTCAAATGATCATCAAGAATATCATCTGCTGTACGATCCACCTTCCCCAAATTTTGAAGAATCTGAAAATAATTATTTCAAAGTTTTCCATATTATAAACTGAGATTTTGATGTACATACATACATACATATGTACTTATAAAATACTTATTAATTTTGTTTACCATAACAGGTGCTTCTAGAGAAACGCCAATTTGTACATCCAGTACCCATTATTAAAAGGTATTTTGAAGTCAATAAAATATACTAAATAGGGATGTCCGTTTGTCCCTCTGTCCGTTTATATGTATGTATGTATGACATAGAGTATTAAAGCAGTTATCGAATTTGTTGTGTAACCATCCTCTCTTTCGCCCTACAATTTGACCTAGTTAGGCAATTGGAATGGATTTTGGCTTTATAAAACTAAAGTTTCGCCTTTAAATCGTACAGTGGCGCGCGATTTGCTTATTTAACTGTCTAATAGTGTCAGTCAATTGACAAATGGAGAACATGCAAGTGTACACAACTTTCAGCACGGTCCATGTTAGCGCAAACGTTTAGTTTAACCTGCAATTTTCATGTCAGTGCTTTTAAAAACAGCAATAGTTGGGAGCCTAAACATTCTTCAGTGTCATTTGGCTAATTCTGATGTAATTTGTTAAGAAAAAGTCAAAGCAGCAATGTTTGTTTAAAGTCCCACGCCTACAGTACGTCACACAATAAAAAAAAACAAGCTGTTGCTGATATTTTGATAGCTCTCTCAGGTTGGTTTGCATAACTGAATAAGGCGAGAGCAATGAAAGATAAGAGTGTTGCCTAATTAACATTTATCTTGAAAAAAGATAAGCTGCAGTCCGCAACAACGTGATTGTGCTACGATTGAGCAGCGCCATAAGAAAAAAAGCAATCGAAAGTTGAATTTTCTAATTGTGGTGAAAACAGCTACATATGTATGTACATGTACATATGTATGTACATACATATGTATGTATGTATGTATGTACTTGTATTCTGATGCCACCATCAATGTTCTTAGAGTTTGCACGTCACGGACTTTTAAATACATCAGCATATATGTATGAATGTACATACATACATATGTACATATATACCTCAACTAGAAACAATTAATTTTTTTTTTGCTTTTTGAATTTTTATCAAATATGAAAAAATGAAGGCTATATATGTACATACATACATACATACATATGTACATAAGGCTCCGTTTTGTCTATTGTTGGGCTATTTATTTTAGTGTAAATCTGTCATAGGATGGCGTCATCAAATCTGTCTATACATATGTATGCAAATTTCATCTATACATACATACATATGTACATATACATATGTATAAGTCTTAATAGATATGTACATACATACATACATACATATATTATATATGTATGTATATATACATACACCATATTTAGTACGCCTTTCAGTCATATACACGAGCAGTTTTCGGTTGTCAAAAACATATTTTTACTCATAGCCAGAAAAACCGACTGAATGATGAGACACAAATATTTTAACGTTTACTTATTCACGAATATACATACATACATACACACATATGTATGTACGCATACACTTCACTAAATACATACATATGTATATACATATGTACATATGCAAATCTTACTTCACATGTGCGTTAGTGGGCTGAATTTTTGGTTCCCAGTGAGCAGCAACAACCTCCACAAAAAAGAAAATAAACTAAAGCAAGCAAGTCGTCCCTGCCGACTTTGAGTATACCCTGTTCAAAGCAAAGGTTAACTTAATCGAAATCGCAATTAATTTAGTACAAAATTCCCTTAACAGCCAATGCCGCACTTGGCCATTCAGTACAAAGTTTGCATACGTACATACATAGTATGTATGTACATACATATGTATATATCCGAAATTTATTGTTCGATTTCGACAAAATTTAGCCAGCTATATGTATGTACATATGTATGTATATATGTATGTGCATACATATGTATGTATGTATATATGTACATACATATGTACTTTATGGGGTCCGAAATGTTTACTTATGGCTTACATCAATTTTAGCGACTTTACCCTTTTATCCTAACTTATAGGGTATGAAAACTATCATACTGGGCAAAAATGAGAAATGCGACTCCTAAAACGACTGAGACTACAATTCATCTGATCAAAGTGATGACAAATGCCTCGGGACTCCTGTTATGAAGAACAAATGAATCATGGAGACGGAATAAACCGTTCTATGCCCAGATGCACTGGGGTTGAAAACCAACTGCAGTTAGTACACTGCGGTCGCAGCCGTATTGCATCGTAGACCGTTGTATAAGTGACAAACAGCTTGATATCAAATTATTTTGAGAAAATTAAAAAAGATATATTGTTGAATAGTTGCGTTAAATCCAACGAAATTTAGGATCTCTCATAAGTTTTGATACTTCTTTTTATCCATTATCTATTTACCGTTTACATTAAATACATTTAAGATAAATTACCATCACTAAAAAACTAAAAATTTAGCAATATTTATTATTTAATGACAACTTTTTTTCCATATTATGTATTTAATGATAGCTGTTTTTCGTATGGGTTTCAAACCATTCTTTTTGTTGACTTAATTCTGTTCTTTGAAAAATGTTGAGCTGTGTTTAAATTAAAAACCAAACTTCGTATTAAAAGAGTTTTATATGAGTACGGCAACAGATGGCCGGACAATCGAACATACGAAGAGAATTTGATTAATTTAGCTCATTGTGCTGATCAACAATACATACATATGTACATATATCAGGAATATTTATATGGTCGTTACAAACATCTTACCAATTTAAATATACCCTTTTGCCTTCGATAGCTAGCAAGAAAAAATAGAGAGAGTGGTGTAAAATGTAGGAAAAGGCGATCGATTGGAGGCAGCCAACCAGAAACAGATACAACTCGTATAAAAATATATAATTTTAGCTGGTTGCCGCTTTTAGTTTCTGTACCTACACGAGATGATGACGTTAATAACCGGTTTTTTCTGAGACAAGTGTCATATGACACATTGTTCGACTTATTCAAGTCACTTAGCTACTCGCGAAAACAACTCATATTTGCTATATTTTTAGATAGAAATGGAAAAATACGAAAAGAAAGCTTGGCCTGGCTTGATTCTATTCAAATCCTGTTACATAATTTGATCGCTTCTATTGACTTCGAGAAGTTATTTACCAGCATTATTAAATATTATTATCAAGTGAAACTATAGTAGAAAGTTAACTGCGACCCGCCCAGCGAAAATGAGTGAGGCAGAGAAAGAAATCAATCATGAAAAGTAAACAAAAGTGAAGCCCAATATTTATGCTATTATTAAGATATGCACGTCATGACACTTGTAATGATTTAAACATAACCATGTATACATACATATGTATGTATACATATGTATGTATGTATATAAGGGCGGGTCAATTTGTATGGAACAAAAAATATTTGTAATCGTCCACCAGAATCGGAATCTATTAAGAATTATAATACAATTTCATCAGGAAACTTTGTGCCCGCAATTAATTCCTAGCCCTATCTGATAAGCATGAAGAATTCAGGTTAAGGTTTTCGGGTTCTTTTTATATAATGAAGGTATTTTAAAAAAGGTAGCACATTTTCCAAAAATTGTTTTCCTAAGACTCGATTTGCCGATTTCTTGAACAACTTTCTAAAGTCAGTGACATAACATTATCTCGATTCTGCGACACTATGCATCAGGAGACATGCGTCAACAAAGGCACAACATCGTTGTGTAAAGGTAAACTGTTACAGTCAAACTTTTGTGAAGACTTTTAAAAACTTATGATTTTTTTTAAGAAAATATTTACTTAAATTTCAACTAAATAAATTTATTTTATTTAACAAAAAAAAACCTTAATTATAACAGGTTATCCCATAAAATAGTATAATTATGAAATTTATAGTAATAATGTATAATATATAATAAATAAAAATAAAATTTTTCTAAAATAAAGGATAGGGACACCCCAAAAATTTATAATGAGATACATATTTCGAAGTCGCTATTCTGCGTTGACTGCTGGTTTTGACATAACATTTTGAAACTGTCTACTAAGAAAAATGAAGCAAGCAAGTCGTCCCTGCCGACATTGAGTATACCCTGTACCAAGTAAAACTACTCCATAAAGTCAAAAACGATCAAAATCGCCATCAATTTACAAAAAAAATTCTCTTAGCATGCACTGCTTGCCATGCAGCAGCAGCGAACGCATGCTATCTCGCTCACACTTAACAGCCCATTTTGCATGGGGCGTTTCAGTACAAAACGGAAATACGTATATCTCCGATAATTATTGTCCGATTTCGACAAAATTTGGTCAGCTGGTGCATATTGGCTATATTATTAAGTGAGCCAAATGAGAATGCGATATCTTTATTACAGCTCAAGTTATAGTTTTTTCTAAATTAAGGGGGCGGAAGTGGGCGTGGCAAAAATTTAAAATAAACTTGACCCGCTTATACAATAGACGGATGTTGACACCAAATTTGGTTGCTCTAGCTCTTAAAGTCTCTGAGATCTCGGTGTTCATACGGACGGACGGACAGACGGACGGATATTGATACTGATCAAGAATATATATACTTTATAGGGTCGGAAAATTTTCCTTCTGCCTGTTACATACATTTTAGCGACTTTAATATACCCTTTTACCCTTTGGGTACAGGGTATTATTATGGTTCACATATTAAAGCCAACATCGAAGTTATCTTCTAACTCTTAATATTATTCCCAACATATTTAAGATTAATAGAAAACTATTTGAAATATTTTATTTTCTACTAATTAAAAGGCAATCGATTTAAAAACGGAATAATATTAATATAAAATAAATTGTCATCCTGGCTTGGAATTATTCTTTTCTGGTCTGATGTGTATAAAATTCCGCCAAGAAGGTTGCACTAGAAACGCATACACCTTTAAGGTTCTTTCCTACAGGAAAAATTAATAGCGACAGGATTAAATAAATTCTTTTGTTATCCATAAAGTATCCCAGAATGAATGTCATGACCTACAACTGAGTAGATACTCCAAAACTACAGAGGTCTCCGAACCGAACCTTGGTTTACCTTAATTTTTTAAAGTATCAGGAGGACCTAAGCACGATCTTACTGAGTAGATCGTTCGATGCTAATGCTGTTTAAATCATATTAAAGCCGTTGGCTTCTTCTGTTGATTAGGACAATGTGTCTGATTTCAAATTACAATGACGTCGGTATCTCCAAATCCTTACTAAACTGTTTTGTACTGAAACACGCAGTGAAACATGGGCTGTTAAGAGTGTGTGTGATACCAAGCGTTTGCTAAGTATTTTTATTCCCTTGCAAAAGGTATATTAATTTTGGTCAGAAGTTTGCAACGTATAGAAGGAAGCATCTCCGACTATATTAAAGTATATATATTCTTGATCAGCATGATGAGCTGAGTTGACATAGCCTTGACAGTCTGTCTGGATCAACGCAATCCCCTTCGAGACCCATGGAGCTACAAAGCTGAAATTTTGCACTTAGTCTTCTTTTTGCTGCAATCATTGTATTTCTCGGAATCATCCCGATGGGATGACTATATATCATATAGCTCCAATAGGAACGATCGATCAAGAATACACATCTACCAAGTTCCATCACAATTGGTTGACTATATCATATAGCTAACATAGAAACGATCTCCCAAAAATATAGTTTTTGATCAATAACTTGGGTGTTTTTGAAACGATTGTCACGAAATTTGTTTTTTTTGCCAATTGATATAAAAAGAAATATATTTAAGTTTCATCAGAATCGGTCGACTATATGCTATAGCTGTCATAGGAACAATCAAGGCTTTTTTTGTATTAAAATTTTTTTCATGCCACGGACATTAAATTTATATTTGATGGGTTTTATATTCTTCCTTATGATTCTTGCAAATTATATATAAATTAAAAATACAGTTTGCAGGGATATACGAACTTTGGCAACCATATAAAATTTATTTTAACTTTTTTTTTCCCATTACTTGTATACATGTACATACGTTCATCGGAAGTATGATTAAACGCAAAAAAATACATAGATACAAATGCATTATAGTTGTGTTTTTTGTGTCGGTGTAATTTACGTCGTTTTTGCGAGATCTTTTAAATTTTAAAGAAACGATTGGACTGCATCCCTATGTTTTTTATAGCCTGTACCCATAGGGTAAAAGGGTATATTAAATTCGCTAAAATGTATGTAACAATCAGAAGGAGAATTTTCCGACCCCATAAAGTATATACATATATTCTTGATCAGCATCAATAGCCGAGTCGATTGAGACTTGTCCGTCCGTCTGTCTGTCCGTCTGTTTGAACACCGATATCTCGGAGACTATAAAAGCTAGAGCTACCAATTTTTTGTAGATCTGTCTAGTGTGTATGCAGGTCAAGTTTATTTCGAATTTCTGCCACGCTTACTTCCTCCATCGCGATTTAGAAAAAACTATAACTAGAGCTAGCTGTAATAAAGATAACACTTTCTTATTTGGCATGCATATTAATATAGCCAAAATGCACCAGCTGACGATTGTCGAAATCGGACAATAATTATAGGAGATATACTTATTACCGTTTTGTACTAAAACGCCCAGTACAACATGGGCTGCGAAGCGTGAGTGAGATAGCATGCGTTCGCTGTTGCTGCATGCTAAGAGAAATAATTAGATAGAACAGATAGACTTGCACGTGATTAGCACAGACAAACGAAACATAGCGAACCTTTTAAAAGGTTACCCACCACATGAAAAATGAAGCAAGCAAGTCGTTCCTTCTGACATTGAGTATACCCTGTACCAAGTAAAAGTACATCATAATGTCAAAAATGATCAAAATCGCCATCAATTTACAGCAAAATTCTCTTAGCATGCAGCAACAGCGAACGCATGCTATCTCGCTCACTCTTCGCAGCCCATGTTGTACTAGGCGTTTCAGTACAAAACGGTAATAAGTATATCTCCGATAATTATTGTGGCAGAAATTTAAAACAAACTTCACCTGCATACACACTAGACAGATCTACAAAATATTGGTAGCTCTAGCTTTTATAGTTTTCGAGATTTCGGTGTTCATACGGACGGATGGACGGACAGACGGACAAGTCTCAATTGACTCGGCTATTGATACTGATCAACTTTATGATGTGGGAATATTTTCCTTCTGCATGTTACATAAATTTTAGGGACTTTAATATACATTTTTACCCTATGGGTATAGGGTATGTATAAATATCTTCAAAGCTTTCGGTCTACGGTTCGTTTTCCTTACCAAATAAGATTAAAAGTAATTGAAGCAACTCCTTGTAATCTTCTCGACTTTGAGATTTATTCAGTTCAGAGACACAAAATTTCGCAAAGTCATGGCGTTCAGCTGCATTTGTTTGAGCACAAATTTTGTCATCTTCGATGCCACTTTTCAAAATCTCTTTTTTAATTTACCCATGTTTTTGAAAATCTTTAAAAATTTGGTACATCTGGTGCCGATGAGACGGATATATATCATTATAATTATATAATTATATTATTATATTATATTATTATATAAACTGCTGCTCCAGGGTGGATGGTAACAGCGCTCGTGTAATAAGATAAGCCATTCACTTGGTCAACAATATTCCTTTTACCACTTAAAGATTAGCACCTAGGTACTGTAGCTAACTAGAATTGCAGTCCGCTTAACCTTGATGGATCCGACCAAATTTGTCATGAACCCTCCGTCAAAATGAGCTAAAAACAGTTTTATTCACCAGTATATACGTTGTTTAAAAATAACTATAAAGATCTATAGTAGAACTTTATAACATTTTCGATAAGATCAGCAGAAATTTCTTTAGATTATCTTAAACAGCTTGCTTGACGGATTCTGTAAATAGTTGAACGTTTAATGACAAGTTCCTCTACACGATGTCCTAATGCCTCAGCGGCTCCTATTATGTAGTATGTGTACTACCATTCCATCCGATACTTTGGCATTGTCTAAACTCTAGTGCTGTTACTAGTTAAGATGTTGTTGATTTTGATATCGAGCTTGTGTTTGCTTAATCACTGATATCTACGAATCAATCAATATCTGAAGAATATCAAACTCGAAAGACTACTTAAACTAGATTTCGTAAATAAACCACTTTTTTCTACCTTTTTGACGTGATGTTTCCCCTTCGTGTTTACAATTCTGGGAGGCTTGTTTTATTTGTCGATCATATCGACACCAACCATACAACCAGGACGACCTTTCGTCATTCTTTCCAGTGGATCAACAGTTGTAATATCGGATAAGTCGTCCAGACATTCTAAAAATGTATGGATAATTTTTGTTTTGAGGTTCAGATGTCTTCTAAGAAATTGTTATTGCAATCTATCTCTTTGATAAGCTATGGGCACGTTAAAAGTACGTGTTTCGGGGCTTTCAGAATGCATTTCTGACATTCCAGGCAGGCTGGTCTGACGTCGTGCCCCTGTTTGAACAAACGGAAACATCCATGGCCACTGAGCAACTGAGTGAGTTCAAATGTCACCTTGCCATGTCGCCGATTTACCCAAGTTATTACATTTGGTATCAACTTGTATGTCGTGTATGTGTGATCGGCAGATTCTGAATGCCTACAAGGGCTATGTGTGGGCATCCCTGCTCTATTTAAACCACCAATTCAAAACATCGCGGGGATGCTATTTCGGCCAAAAAATGTATAAAACAATTTTCTTTTGCTTTTAAAACACCCACGTTTTTGACCCAAAACTATATTTTTGAACGACTGTTTCTATGGGAGCTATATGATATAGTCATCCGATCGGGATGATTCCGAGATATACCTGAATATATAAATGTATACATGTATATAAATGTACGTAAACTTTTTTGAAATTCTTTTGACCAATGCTTCGAGTCTGACCAATTTTACTATAGACTCTCTCAAATCTTAAAAAGGATCATGATCACTTTCATTACATTTTGGTGTTAAAATCCATAAAATCAATATATAATATGTATGTATGTATGTATGTATGTATATTCTTGATCACTATCAATAGCGAAGTCAATTGAGACATGTCCGTCCGTCCGTTATCAAAAATATACGTATTTCCGTTTTGTACTGAAACGCCCAGTGCATGGGCTGTTAAGAGTGAGTGAGATAACATGCTTTCGCTTTTGCTGCATGTTAGAATTTTGTTGAAAATTGATGGCAACTTTGAGAATTTTTGACTTTATGAAATACCTCTACTTGGTACATGGTATACTCAATGTCGGCAGGAACGACTTGCTTGATTCATTTAATACACAAAGTTTGTATTACAAACCATGCATAATTTAATTCATTTTTTTTTAATTTAACTGTTATAAAATAAATACAAACTATTTTTGTATACTTTACATATGTACATAATTGACAAATTAAGATTATCAAAGAAAATAAGTAATAATTTCCAAAAGCTAAGCAGCTACGAAAGTTAACATTGAATAATGTCAAATAAAGGGGAACGAGATCAAATAAAACATGCAAATTAACGGCTTCCAAATTGTGCATTGTTTCAGCACCTCACCGGTCGGCTTACATAAGCTACAATTTTAAGTACAGCGAGAAATAACCTCGACTCATCATCATCTAATTAAGCTTGTTGTGAGTTATGGGGGTGCGGTTGGATTAAGCACGATCTAACAATTGTTCCTGATTGGAGAACAAAAAGGCAATACAGACTGCAAATATGACTTTTGAGTGAATTGCACAAAATATTAGCATGCAAGTCGTTAAGTCATTCTATATTCTGTGCCACGTGAATCTTTACAAGTATCGCTGACTCCAAAGGGTTACCAACAGACTAGCCAGCCAATTTCGAAAATATTGCTTAGCTTAGTACTTACTGATCCAGAATATACATGCAAGCATAACTTTTATGCTTAGGTAACCAACACAGCCGGAGAGGGAGTTGAGGTTTATAATATTTAGACGCCAATTTTGATTGATTTTAAACCAATTTTGGCAATGATTTAGGTATTTTGATTGATTTTAAACAAATTTTAGCAATGATTAAAGAAAGTATTTTGTTCCTCTCGTTTAATGCAAATATAGTTATGTATACATCCACTACGCTTTATTGTGAATCCTTAAATGGGCGCCAAAATACTTAAAGGAAGTTTATACAATACGAGTATATATGTACATATGTACATACATACATATAATGCGACTAAGATATCCTGGACATCGAGAAACTTTATTTTTTGTTGTTAATATTTGATGTTAAGAAAATACATATATGAAGTTTTTATTTTCGTCTACAACTTTTAAAATGTGTGCATAGAGAGCTATAAATAACTAGATAACCAATACATTTTGTTATGCTATAAATAAGCCGGTTATTCAGCTAATTTCAATCATTTGATTGTATAACGACAATATTATTAAAATCTTCTCAATGCATTATTTAGCATTGAAATTGTCTGCATTGACAACTGTGATATGATAAAAGTGTAAATTTGGCCACAAGATTTAATGGTTTTGTAAAGGATTATTTGAATTTCATTCGTAATGAAGAAGACCGATTAAATACAATATCATCGTAAGTTTATTAAGTAGTACCAAAACAGGATTTTAAACCAAAATCTGTTCCAATTTAACTGTGGAACGTTTTCTTTGGACTAACTTTTCCCTCTTTCAATATCAAAATTTATTTTATGTATACATACAAACATATGTATGTATATAATTTTCTTAATTCACAACGAAATTTCAAGTTGCGTAAAACATCTAGAAATAGGGAATTACGAACCCATTAACATTTTAAATTTAACACTCACAAAAACTACAACAAGTTTTTAAAAAGAAGTTCAATATGCAACAGACAAGTGTGCAAGTTAGCGGTAAAATGTAAATAAAATGTCAACCGTTCAATGCACTTAAAGTATATAAAAATAAGCAGCCAGGCAAAGAAGAAGATAAAAAAAAATACGTAAAAGGTTTTGGCAGCTGGTCGGTAGGCGGTAAAAATAGCAATGCGGGCGAAATTTTTCGCAAAGGCAAAACCTAAAAACAGTATAAAAACACAAAGAAATAGAAAAACTGAATCCTAAACTTATAAAACACAAGTTCTGAGTATAGAGAAAAACGAAAAATTTGTGAGTGGATTCTATTTAAAGATTGACTGTCAGTTAGTCCGGGTAGGCCATGCGACGACAATTTGTGTGCCGCAAATATGTCTCAACAGTTCGTGCCAACCCCCCCCCCCACTCTTTCTTCTCTTTCGTATTCAAAAGGGAGAGAACAGATAGTAAAAATAAATCTTCGTTTTCTTATTTAAATGAGCGCATATTTTTGGTAAGAAACTTACAATGTACAAAAGGAAGGCAAGGTAAATACATACAATACATTTATTGATGATTAGCAAGACGAATTGATTTCTTATAGCCACGTTCGTCGGATAAGCAGGAACTCCTTACACATTTGTTTTTTTTTTTTCTGATATATGTACGTAGCTCTCATAGGCATGAACGGAAAATATCAAATTTAAAAATACTTATCCTTTTTTTGACAACAGACATTTGCAGAGTGGTTCAGCGTTTACAACATATGGAACTTTTCATTTAGTGTTGAGGAATGTGGTTTTATATAAAAAATTTTTTTTTTAAACTCTTACACTATTTTCCACATATTTTCTGTAGTTTCCTTTCTTTTTATTAATTTTGTCTCTTTCGATGAATGAAAGAAACTTTCACCTGGCGTTTAAAATTAGTCGACTGACAACTGAAACATGATCGTAAGCTAACATCAAACTGAAGAATTTGAACCCCTTAATGCTTTGTGCCTTTTAACAGGTGTTCATGATTTTGGACTAATCAATAAATCAGTCACGATGGCACTTCAAATTATAAACTATGTATGTATGTATGTATGTACATACATATGTATTAACTAATTGCATCTAGAAAGAAGGAGGGAACAGCGGCCATAATTAATCTGAACAAGCACCAATGTGTCTGGTTTTGGGTAAGACCCGAAAATTATTCAACAATTTAAAATCAAATGGCAACATTGGGTATACCTTGTACCAAGTAGAGGTCCTTCATAAAGTCAAAAACCTTCAAAGTCATCAACGCATGCTATCTCGTTACTCTTAACAAACTTGATCTGGGTACAAAAAAAATGTTGGTAGCTCTATGTATGTATGTCCTATAGTCTCTCCCTTCATACAGACGGACAGACACATGTACAGACAAACGGACAAGTCTCAATCGACTCGGCTATTACCTGGTCGAAAATACTTCCTTCTGCCAGTTAAATTCATTTTACCGATTTAAATATACACGGTTACACGGTTTGGCAGCATACTAATTTTGGCTATATATACATACGTACATATATATTATTGATCAGCACCTAGAACTCGTGGTTGGCCAAGTCCGTCTGTCTGGATCAACGTAATCACTTAGAGTATTAATTCTACAGTATTCTAATGTTCAACAACGACTTCCTTTTGTTATATACATACATACAAACATATGTATGTATATGTATCATGGGAATCATCTCGATCAAATTATATTATAAACAGGCTATACATACACTCATGATGAAAATAATAGATACACTCACTTAAGTTCGCTTTAGCTTATCACAACATTTTTTCTATTACCCTAAATACCAAAATTTAAATGCACATTTCTTTATTGAACATTTATCTATAATAATAACTTTATTTGAAAATGAAAAATAAGGTGATTCAAAAGTTACAAAAGAAAAACGAAATTACGACACTTTTTGCTTGCTGAAAATAATAGGTACACTTCAACTTTCTATGTTGTATTTCAATTTTCTGATTTTAAATCCACTTCAAATCTAGTTTTGTTTTATTATTTGACTAATATCCAGTGTATCCACCTTTATTTTTAATAACTTTCTCCATTTGGTTGGGCATACGACTGATCAAAGCTTGGCAGGTGTCTATCGAAATGTTCTTCCAAGCCTCTTTGAAAATTAACGCTTGTTGGTACATTTTTTCTTTGCCACCAGCTTCTTTAGTTCACTTCACAAGTTCTCGATGGGATTCAGATCAGATACTGACTGGGCCAAGCGAGAGTTTTCATTTTATTGACCGGAAACCAATTTTGGAATATTTTTGACTTGTGTTTTGGGTCATTATCCTGCTGATAGACCCATCCTACTGGCATGCATATGGTAACATAGTGTTTCTAGAATATCCCCTGTAGTCAGCTGCTTTCATAATGCTAGATATTTGGAAAATCTGACCTATTCCATACCAGGAGAAACAACTCCACACTATAATATTTCCACCTCCATGCTTTACTGCTTTTTTTGTGTAGCGAGGTTCAAATTTTTTGCCTTTAAGGCGTCTTATATGTCTGGAATAATCGTTTCCAAATAAGCAAATTGTGGTTTCGCCGATAAACAAGATATTTATTACTTCAGGTCTGCCTATGTGACGTGATTTTTAGTATAATTTTGTCTCATATTCAAATTTTTTGTGTGCATCAAAGGAACCCTTCTTGCTATACACCCTGGTAGTTTATCCATTAATAGTGGTCTTCTAATTGGGGAAGCATTGATAACGTTATCTACTTCGGAGGCAGTGGCTCTCGAAGATTTAAAAGGGTCAGACTTTGCAATTCCTACGATGTGTCGGTCTAGTTTTGAAGTGGTTTTCGTCTTTATTTTGCACTTGTAATGTGTTTTGTACAATATGATCCCTTCATATATATTCAATAATTTTGCAATATCTCGCAAAGATTTGCCTCTGCTTCTAAGGATTTTAGCAAGTCTGCGTTCCTCGGTTAAACAATGAATATTTCGACCCATCTACATGGGATATTTATAGTTTTTCATTGCATTTACCATCTTTATGAAGAATACTTACTATTTTTTTCACTTAGAAGCTGTGGAGTGTACCTATTATTTTCAGCAAGCAAAAAATGACACGATTTCATTTTTCTTTTATAACTTTTGAATCACATTATTTTTCTTTTTCAAATAAAGTTATTTTCATAAATAAATGTTCAATAAAAAAACGTGGATTTAAATTTTGGTATTTAGGGTAATAGTTTTTCTGTTGTGATGAGCTAAAGTTGATGAAGTCGAATTTTAGGGGGTGTATCTATTATTTTCATCATGAGTGTATATACATATGTATGTACATATATTTATATAAGATTTTCACAGATGTATAGAATTTATACCGTGAAAGTAATACTATCTTCTATCATAAAGCTAACTTTTTTTATATTTTTTTTAAAACTATTGAAGATAGAGCAGTAGGCGTCCTTATTTTGTTAAAAACAATAGAATGGAATTTACATATGTAAGTACTTACACATATGTACATATGTACAAATATAACATAGATTTAAATAAATGGGCGTATAAAATGATTATCTTTTCCGTTGGAAATGGAAACGTGGAAACAGATGACAGATTTGTATTCTGAACCAGCAGGATTACGCCCTTTGACATAAAACTTACCTTCTCCTTGGCACGACCTGCATGTTTTTGCATAGATTTGGCCAGCATTATGCCTTTATTATCGGACATTTATAATGTGATTACTGTCAAAATAGGAGTATCTTTGCTTGTCTATATGTGTGCGTAATACACATGTACTTTATTTATTATACATATGTATATAGTTCCAGCAATAATTTTATTTTCCGTTTAAAAATGCACAGCCGAAAGATAAAAATAGTTTAAATATCAATCAAATGGAATTCCGAATTCCTGTTAGGTCTTGACACACACTTTTTAAAAAAATTTTGTTTAGCTCTCGCTATTTTTACTCAATTTCTCTATTTCGTTTTTTTTTTGCTCAAATCCGCGTTAAAACGGTACGTAGGCAAATATGTACAAGAGAGAGCCGTCCGAGAAGTCTATTGAATTGAGAAATTTAGTTCTCCTGATGAACCTGCTGGTCGTTTTTAGCAGCGAAACCTCTCAAAACAAGTATAGGCACTAATCAAACCATCAAATTCATGGCACAACCGCTCACTCAGAAAAGAGCTACTAAAATAAAATTAAAAGAAAACATTGACCAATTTTTTTACACAGCGCTGCCACAAGTTTTATTTTCACATAAATAAGATGCCAGATGATAAGATAATAACATTCTGGTAGCATTAAACTTTCCCCAGCGATGCCAGATGTAACCATTTCCTTACTACAACAGAATCTGATTTAATGCAATTACGTCCAGAATAATACATTTGGAGCCATATATTTTTTAAGGGTGAGGTAAAACATCAGCAAGAAACATTCAAAATTAGTGCACTTCATCCGCCAAAACTGAAAATTTTTCTGGCGGTATTTAATCGATATATCTACTTGTTTTTTTTTTTTTTTTTTTAATTATATAATCACTAAAGAGTAACAAATATATATAAAAAAATATAATTAACCGATATCAGTAATAAGATACATGAAAATGAAAAAAATAGTTTTTTATACTAACATTTGTTACATTTCAATAAAGATTTCAAATTCGTTAAAATCCTGGGCGTCAGAAAAGCAGCAGTAATGACCTTTTTTTATTTTTACATATGGCAATTATCGATAAGTAAACCAAATTCGATAAGAAATCGGGCCGAATGAGATATGGACTTCTGCAGGACTATAAAACGGATTAAAAAATCAACCAAAAAAAACTGTTTTCCCGGAGACAAATTTTTTGTAAATAGGATCCGATTTTAAAGTTGCAGAACTAGACGGGGTATACAACATGCTGTTAATCCCCAGCAAAATCTGTTACTGTAACAGTTAGTCCCAATCAGTAACGTCGATTTCAAGAATCGTTTCAGAATAGTTGATTCATACGTATATATGTATGTACACACATATGTATATTATGTCATAAGTAAAATCAGAATATCAATATAAGAATAAAAAAATTCTACCATTGCGCAACGAACACGAACACATATATACGTACATACATATGAACACCTAATATTATTTAATGCTTGTGATATAATTTGAGATTATGTATTACTTATAGTTACAATGTAATGAAGTTATAGTTTAGGAAGCGAAATAGTTTTTGTTAAAGAAACTATGTATAAATTTATTATTTGTACCAATCATAATTTAATAATTATTTTATGTCATTTGTTTATATTTTCGCAATGAACGTCACATTATTACTTTTCCATTTGAATGGTATGGATAAAATATATAATCGAGCTGTGTTCTAAATATAACGTACTTTTACAGTATAAAAATTTTCAAAATTCTAAACCAATTTTAGTTCCCTGTTGCCACAGCACGCTTAAGACAGCCAAATATTGACGTAACTTTCACTAATAATTTCCAGTTTACTTTATTCCATAAGTTGTGTATTATCAATATAAAATATGTACATATGTATATACAAAATTTTAAATGTCTCAAAATTCCGACCGTCGATAACTCGTGGCTATTTTGCTAGACATCAGAAGTGATGACACTACTAATAATAACGAAAAACGAAATAGGCTGGCATCTCCAATATTAATAGTTTCTTCTTAGCAATAACTGACGACAACGTCGATACCGATAGACGCCACGGGACTAATTTAATTTGTTTGTAATCAGCAACTTATTATTGTATTTTGGAATAGCTCGCCTAGATGAACGTAAAGTAGAGTCTTTGTCATCCAAACAATATAATTTAAGTTACATATGGGGCTAGTAGTACAATACGCATAGACCTATGGCCAAAAAAAATATGTGTAGCGTATAAGTGCTCATATGTACATACATATGTATTGATATACAGCTTGTGTGTATGTTTTGTAAAAAAAGCAATTACCGAACCAATGTACGTTTGTGTGAAAAGCATGAAACAAAATTAGAACCGATTTAAAGTGCATCTATCCGTATGTGTATTTCTCAAGCAATCCGCTCCCCTACTGTCAACAGTAGCCGAAGTTTAAAACATTTAAATATTTGCAACATTCGTTAATCGGGTCGCAAGTCGCAATTTTGAAAACAAAAAAAAACCTAAAACAGGTATGTATGTATTATGCACACAGAAACTTTAAGGTTCCAATATTAAGTATGTACATGTACATGTATAAACCTCCTTAAAATCAGTGGAAATGCGCGCCCATTGCTCTTTTTGTTGTGTGTGTGAGGGCCCAATGCCACCAAATTCAAACTAACCTCAATTAGCGTTGAAATGAATTACGGCTAATCAAAACCTAAACAATAATAGCAGCCACAAAAACACATATTTTTTACTGTCATTATTCAATGAAATGGGTAATTACAATTAACTCGTTTCTCTTGATTGGAGACGAATTCCATGCTTGTATGTGTGTATGCACATATGTATGTATGTACATACATATGTATGTACATATGTAAATGTGAAACTTTGAGGTTAAAGAAATTAATGGCTTAGAATAAAATTTTTCTTTGTTTTTATTTTTTTTGTGATTTTGCATTTATTGCAGAAACTTTGCAAGGAAATTTTTTTTTTTTTTTATAACTTTTCAGTATGTGCTTATGTGGTTTTTTTTTAGTCTAAAGTGTTGACATTTTAACAGTTCTATTAAAAATATAATAAGTAATGAAACGAAAAGTTTTCAGAAATGACAACGACACACATCGCACTCACGGTTAGTACACAGTGAGGGAGCGCCCTCCTGTTAACCAATGTTGCCAGCTACGATCGAATTTAGTGCAATCGCCTTTAAGTTATTATGCCTTTCACATACCAACCAACCCGGCAACTCTGTCCGCCTGCATGTAGATATACATGCATACATATGTATAATATGAGTCGGTCACGAAAAATAAGGCATTCGATTTGTTTTGGGGTCTGTAGAATTCTTATTAAAGACAAAATTACTAGTACGGTTCATACGTTGACATGTGCATATGTACATATATGTACAAGCATATCTGTCTATTGTATAGTGTGTGTTGTTTTGTATGTCTTGTCACTCTTCTTTCTTTGTCTTGGTCCGAAATGATTCCCCCCTCACACACACAACTTCAAAATCCATACATTTGTATGTATGTATGTACATACATACATATGTAAGTACATTTGCTTATGTCCGCTGTTTCGAGTTTCGAATGAGTCTGGTTTTTGGACTTTCGGGTTGCCCGAAAACTTGAAAAACAAGTTAATACAACTCGCGCCGTTCACATTTTAAACACGCCAAGTACACACAGATGTTCCTCGTAATGATAAAAAAGAAAAGGTTCCACTACTACTTATGTATCTAATAAAAAGAAGTAATCTAGTAAAAGAAGAAATCACGAATAAAATTTTAATTTATTTTAACTTTGCTCCTGAACAACTTACTACATATGTATGTATGTATGTACATATATGGACACACACACATACATATGTATGTACATATTAGTTTTGTTTAAAAAAATATCCAAGAAAAAATGCAAGGAAAGTTTTTCCGTCGATAATCTCATTTTGTATTAAATAAATGTTTTTTTATACTTATGTATGTATGTATATACAACATGCATACATTCATATGTAAATATTTTGAAATTGTTAATTAATATGTTTGCTTCCTTTTCTTTCCTTTTGAACTTATGAAACTCATTAAATGTCTAAAAAATATACATATGTACATACATACATATCCTGTAATCCTAATAATCTTGATAAACAGATGTTAAAATCGTATAAAGGCACATTTTATTGCCAAGTATTTTACTTTATGGATGGTATGCACATCTTAAATTATTTGTATGAGTTACTTACATATGTATGTACATATGTACATACATAACCTTGTTATTCAAAGTGTTGTTATACTCATACGTACATATGTACATATGGATGTGCTTTTGTATGTATGTACATACATACATACATATGTATGTACATATTTCCCTTAGCGCAGTCGACATTTGGTTTAATGTTTTCTGATTAATTGGAAAAAAGTTGAGATTCATACATACATACATATGTTAGTTTCGATTATCTATGTATGTATGTATGTATGTTAACAAAATCTGAAACTAAAATGAAGGAAGCAAGTCGTCCCTGCCGACATTGAGTATACCCTGTACCAAGTAAAAGTACTCCATGAAGTCAAAAACAATCAAAATCGCCATTAATTTACAAAAAAAATTCTCTCAGCATGCACTGCTTGCCATGCAGCAACAGCGAACGCATGCTATCTCGCTCACACATAACAGCCCATTTTGCATGGGGCGTTTCAGTACAAAACGTATATCTCCGATAATTATTGTCCGATTTCGACAAAATTTGGTCAGCTGGTGCATATTGACTATATTAATGTGCATGCCAAATAAGAATACGATATCTTGAATATTGCTCTAGTTATAGGTTTTTCCCGAATCGCGGGGGCGGAAGTGGGAGTGGCAAAAATTTAAAATAAACTTGATCTGCTCATACAATAGACGGACCAAATTTGGTTGCTCTAGCTCTTATAGTCTCTGAGATCTCGGTGTTCATACGGACGGACGGACATGTCTCAATAGACTTCGCTATTGATACTGATCAAGAATATATGTACATATATACTTTATGGGGTCGGAAAATTTTCCTTCTGCCTGTTACATACATTTTAGCGACAAATTTTATTTTTCCACGCATCTGAATATTTCTTTGCAAAAGCTTGGAAAAGTTGAAATCCTCTGCACATGATCAAATTTGAACTTTTAGCAAGTTGCTAAGTTGCGCTGTTGCACTCGGTTCAGCGACTGTTGCCATTGCACAACTTGTAGGTAAGAGCTCTCTTTCCGTACTCTCTCCCTCCATGACAGAAGTAAATTGCGCAATGAGCGTAATAAATCAATAGTTTCAAGGTTTCTTATGTATGTTTGTATATGTCGTCGTTTATCCAGCTAGTAAAATTAATGACACATCCTCGAATAAAAATACGTTAAATCGAGTTCCAGAGAACAATTGGGCAGATGTAGAAGCTTTATCAGTGATGGACTTGGACCATTGGTCATCAGCACAGGTTCCTGTTTCGATGTTCGGGTTTCGTTCCACCGCCATGGGCACAGAAATATGCACACATACATACATACATCTACCAATTTTTCACAAAGCGTAACCGTGGCAGTGTTGTAGCCTGCTTGTCTGTTTGGGTTCTGATTTTCAGTTTTGTCGATTTCACCGAATTCACGAAGAATACGACAGATGCGTCGTGTCTTATTCTTGTTTTTAAGTGCGGGTGTGGGCCCGATTGCTCTCCCGCTCTTATTGAAAAACAGGGTGATGTTTGCCAAGTGTTGAAGTGGCTTGTAAAAGAAACCCTTTGTTAGTTTTATATTAGTTTTCTTATTGCACTTACATACATAAGTATGTAAAATTACAACAAAGATTGAACATGGTCTGGTTCAGTTTAGCTTACCCAAATTTAATTTTACTAACAAAAACAAAAGAAGAACATTAAAACTTCGCACCACACGACCTCTTTATTTATTCGTATGCAATATGTGTATTTGTATATGTATACATATATGTAAGTCGGACTCAGCAGCAGCTACTCAAATGTTTTTTTTTTTTTTTTTTTTTTTTTCAATTTTAATATACGAGTTGCCACCCTATTTAATTTGAGCATCAATAGCAGATGAATTCCAAAGCAACACTGCGCGCGCGCTTACTCCCTCTTTTATGCACACACACACACGCACACATTACTCACTGACTCGTACTGACACATAGGCAATATAAAAGTATATTGTATGTATGTATGTATGTATATGTAAGTTGTTCGTATCGCTCTCAACTCGACTGGTCTGTGGTTTCAAACGCTCGTTTCAATCGAAAATGTTTGTGGCGGTGTTAAGATGTACGCAAACCTTTTCTCGCCAAATTTATGTGCATATCTGTGGAAATCCAGAGAGAAGAAAAGTGTAATAAACTGTTTGGCAATAGTGAAAAAATATTAAATATTTAACAAGGAAAACTTCAAGTGAAGAAGAAACAAATATTTGACTAAAATAAAAAAAAAAAAACTTTGTCTACCATATTAGAAAAGAAAAAGGTGAAAAATTGTGTTTGAGAAAAAAAGTGTTACAAGCGCAAAATACTGCGTAAAACGTGATAGTTTCTAAAAACAGTCCACAACGTTCCAAAAGCAAAACCACAGTTTATAGTAAATATACATACATTGATTCATATGTACTTATGTACATATATTCTCGTAAGATCATATGTACATATATATGTATGCATATGTATATGTATGCAATTTGTGCATTTTCATCTTTTGTGGTGTGTGGAGAATAAGAAACTGAGTCTCAAACGATAGTATAGCGAAGCTATTTGTACCGCAAATTCAAATAAAGTAGAATCAGTAAAAAAAACTTGTCAAATATACAAAATTTTTAGGTTAGGTCAATTTCAATTGGTTTTATATACATTCAAAATATATACATATGTATGTATATGTACCATCTATATATATGTACATATGTATTTACAGAGAGAGAATAACAAAAGGAGAGACAGGGATATATACACATATATCGGCTGCGACGTGGTTATTGTTGCTTTCTCTCTCTCACAACACACAAACACACTCGCTGGCTCAAAAGAGAGGGCTATACACAAGTTTTTTTTACCATTGCTTATGAACTGACTGTATTTTTTCCTTCATCGCCCGCCGCGTACTGGCGTTTGATGCGCCATTCGCTTTTAGAGGCTGGTTGGCAGCTGGCTTAGCCACACAGACCCAATAATAAGGGAATACTCGCTTTTTACATTTATCGTTGTAAATTATCGGCATTTTGTTTTTCTAAAATATTTTTCCTTTAGCATTTTATACTTTCGTACACGAACATATGAATGATGCAAATACAAACGTATTATTTTTGTTATGTATGTTTCATTTGCAAATGTTTATAAATAGATCAGCCAAGTGAATACATAAATATGTATGCATGTATGTATATACATACATATATGTATGTATATATGTGTGATTTTGGAATAGGAGTGAGTAAAAGAAAAATTTAAAGTTCTAATAACAGCAAACAAGTTTTTGCATATTTAATTTTCTACGTTTGCACTCTCCCCTCCGTCTATAACAAAACAGATAAGATTATATTATATATATATGTGTATACTTGTAGAACATTACAAAATAAAATAAATGGAGGGAAAAATTTTGTCCACATGTCTCCCCTTAGCAAATACACACACATATATATATACATATATATATAAGAATGTTATGTGTTTACATATACAATGAACGCTCCATTTTGTGGGGCTTTGTGAGAGAGAGAGTGAGAGCTATGCTCATAGTATTTCATACATATAGATAAAAACATACATATGTTTTGGGTATGCAATGGCGGAACAACGAAAAAATTACAGTAACAACAGAGCGAGAGAGAGAGAGCCGCCAGTGAGGCACAAAGGGCCACATTCCATTTTTCTCCATGCAAGAATATATGTACATACATACGTACATATATAATGACATACATAAATAGTTTATTTGTTTGAAGGATTCTTTTAGAAGGGCCTTTTTTGCTTTTGTATTTGCTACAGTACAGTTTTCAAATGCAAATACATATTTGTTTACGTACTGAGTTACGCTTGAATAGCAAGTCGCAAAGTTCATTCAGCAGGTGCACATATGAGATCTTTTATAATTATTGAATAAACATACATACATATGTACATACATCTTGTTTAGTTACCTCCCACACTATACAGTGAATTCAGTTTTCGTAATATTTACTAAAAGTCTGGGGGTCTTCACTTTGTTCTGTTTCTCTTGTTGCAGTGGGAAAGAAGCCCAACTTCTTTTTATGAGTGGTGGTTTCGCTAGCTACCCTGTATTGATAGCCTGACGGCTTCTGCTATTGTCGCTTACAAGAGACGGAGTAAGTTTTGTAGATACATAGAATGTTGTATGACTGCTCTACACGCTCTCTTTCTCCACTCTCTTAAAGTATTTTTGCATCGCGTAATCGTGTGTGTGTACAGACCAAATTCAATTCCTGCTGAATAGAAAAAGAACAACTTTTTGCGGCTTCGTTAGTTTATTATTATCGGGAATGGTGAAATTTTACTTCTTTTACTTATGCACTTTATATACATACATACATACATATGTATGCATGAACATTCATATCTTAGTTACATGAACGTGGTCTTTGTTTAGATATTTTACACATTGATGGGTATGATTTCTAAAGCGTTATGACTTTTTTTATTTTTAAATTTCAAAGCTGAAGCCAAAACTTTTCTTTAATTAACTAAACTCAACTATTGAAACCCGGCACAAAATAATTATTCCTCCAACGTTGTTCTTTTTCTTTTTTATTCTAATTTTAAATATTTTGTTTTGTGGTCATTTGAAGTGAAATCAACTATGTATTTTGTACAAAATAATACAACATATTACTGAGTGGAAATTGAGTAAAAGATATATTATATACACGTACAAATTTAATTAACGCTTAAATTTTAATTAAAAATAGCGGAGATATATGGATATCAAATAGATAAACGCATGCTCTTTTTTGCTATGGTGGTACGCCACAGTCGTTTATTTTAAATGCATACATACATACATACATATATGATTTGCAGGTTCCTTTTGAGGCAAAGTCTCGCTTGGGTTTTTTGCATTTTGAAACAATATTGTAGTGTGCTTCGGCTGTTCATTAAGTAATGTTTTAACCTTAATCATGCCATTGCAGAATTTTGTAGAGAACTTTGACGACT
The DNA here is from genome assembly GCA_037075365.1 of Drosophila emarginata. Lineage (NCBI taxonomy): Eukaryota > Metazoa > Arthropoda > Insecta > Diptera > Drosophilidae > Drosophila > Drosophila emarginata. The sequence continues at coordinate 7,489,981 of JBAMCD010000324.1, forward strand.
ACGTGGCGGAGTTGATAAAACTGAATCCGTTGGATCTGCAGCGCATTTTGCGTTAGCATTCTCCAAACCAAATGCATAGACAACATACATTACATCAAAACCAACATCCACGATTTGAAGAAGATCATCGTCATCACCAAGTAAGGCAGGAGAAGCTGGTGGTAGATACATACGCTCATAGAGAATAGAGAAGAAGCGACTACCAAAGCTTATAATCAGAAGAAGCAAAGCTAAGAAAGACTAATTAAAAGAAGATTAATTGCAACAGTTACAGTAGCTGGATATACTAAAAACCCAAAAATAAAAACAAGATGATGAAACGCACCCGCGTTGATGAAGTGCAATTCGGCACGCGACCTGGTCCACCAGTTTCAGGAGGTGGATCCAGTATGGGATCACCTGCCGGTTCAATTATTCCTGTCTCTACCACAGCCAATACCAGTTTAAGTGTCAATGCAACGGGTGTAACTATAGGTTCAGTGGTTCCAAATGCCCACAGTGCTACTATAAGCGGAATGAGCTCCATTCATCATCGGATTTTGACTCCACAGCATGGGGGAGCTCAAACCATAGCATACTTACCTTCGACTACACCCACAGCAACGAATTTAAAAACAACGAGTTCACTTGTGGATAGTCCAACTACAGCAGGAATCGGAGCTGTAGGGGGGGGCCCGCAGACGACCACAGTAGTAGGAGGAGGTGGCGGCGCTATAGTTGTCTCAACAGGCACCGCAGGAACTCAAACACTGCAGTTCACCACATGTAAGCCAATAAGTTTGGTTAAAAATTGTTCTTTTAATTTTATAATTACATTCACAGCTTATAGCGTGGCTTCTATCCAAGCTGGAGGTTCTCTTAAGGCTGCTACATCCGATGGTAATGCAGTCCAAATTCATGTCTCTGGTGGTGGACCGACTTCTGGACCACTCCCCTCTAATGCTCAGAGTATTTCGAGCAGTCCTCAAACTGGACAACCCGTACGACAACGAACAGTAAGTGGCACCCAGACTCAAAGCGGCGCCGCTGCCGTAGTTAGTAATCTCACATCAGCGTCAACACAGCAGCAGCAATCTATGACCGTTTCACAGACGCCGCCGGCGGCTCAAGTTACTTCTTCATCAACAGCGAATACAAATAGTGTCGGTAATATAACGCCACCGCAAAGCGGTCAATCATCTGGCGCAGGCAGTGCCACGCCCCGCCTAAAAGTGGAAGATGCTTTGAGCTATCTTGACCAGGTGAAATATCAATATGCGGATCAGCCGCAAATTTATAATAATTTCCTAGACATTATGAAGGAGTTCAAAAGTCACTGCATAGATACACCGGGGGTGATTGAGCGTGTATCTACACTCTTCAAAGGACATACGGAGTTGATATATGGCTTCAACATGTTTCTACCCCCCGGATATAAAATTGAGATTCATTCTGATGCCTTGGGTTGCTCTGTGCCAGTAGTATCAATGCCCTCCCCACCTGGATTGGCCTCGAGTACAGGCACAGTGCATAATATGATACCTGGAAACAGCCCAATGACTACCACTGGGCATACTGTGAAGACACCCACTGCGGCAGCTGCAGTTACAATTAATCAGTCAGCGGCGACCGTGACCCAAATCAATGCAACAGGAGCAGGTGCTGTTAATTTAATGACGCATGGGGGCACCTCGTTGACGCAAACCACTATGCAAGCTTTGCAGCAGCAGCAGCAGTCCACACCAGCTCAGTCACATTCGCCTGGAACGCCGCACGGCCACGTTCATATGACTGTGACGAGTTCGCCATCAAGTGGCCAATCGCAAAACATCTCGTCGGTAGGCGCCCACAACGTGCCACAGAATTACTCACGAGATCGCGAGCGTGCCACGATAACACCCACTACAGGTCAGGTGGGACAGGGTGGTGCTCCCCCTCCAGTGCCAACGCCGACTAGTATTGTGGTGGGTGGACCACCAACTCCCAATTCATTAAGTGAGTTAAGTCCACATGGGGGTGTAGCAGGTATGGGACTAGTTGCAACAGCTGGTAACCACCACAATCTGCACCACATACAGCAGGCGCATCAGTCTATTCTCTTGGGTGAGACAACAGGACAACAGAATCAGCCTGTGGAGTTTAACCATGCTATCACCTATGTTAATAAAATCAAGGTGAGTGAAATACAAACTTAATTTAAAAATTAAATATAACTATTGTTTTTTTTTTTTTTTTATAAAAGAATCGTTTTCAAAACCAACCGGCTAAATACAAAAAATTTCTTGAGATTCTTCATGCCTATCAAAAGGAGCAGAAGGTTATTAAGGAGGGTAGTCTGAATCAAGGGAAAATGCTTACAGAACAGGAGGTCTACACGCAAGTGGCCAAACTCTTTGGGCAGGATGAGGATTTGCTAAGGGAATTCGGTCAGTTTCTTCCAGATGCCACCAATCATCAAGCTTCGGCAGCAGCAGCGGCGGCAGCAGCCTCCTGTGGCAGTCAGTATCTGTCCAAATCGTCGTCAGGAGCTCTACACAATCATCATCATGAGCAGCAGAATAAGCAACGTGCACCTACAGCAACATTAAGTGGGGGAGCTCATATAAGCATGTCGGCAACGACTTCATCGACAGCACAGCAAAGCGGAGGATCTCCCCTCCATCTAAGTAGTGGGGCTACTCTGTCTATTGAGAATAGTGCAAATGCTCATGCGGCAGCAATCGGCAATTTGTCAGCTGTTAATACGAGCGTCAGTATCAAGACCTACAGCAACAATAACTCCCAGCCACAGAATCACGCGTTGGGAAGTGGTTTGGCCAATCGGAATGATATTATATTAGAAAAAGAGTACAATGTTGGTTTGCCATCTGGCTTGCAGACACATCAGCGGGGTCCAGGTCTTGGGCATCATCCCCTTAGTGGTCATCCTGGCGGTAATCTTCGTCCTGGCGGTCTTCTTTCATATGATAAGGAACATCGCAATAATCACCATGTCCAAAAATATGTTGCAAGTCACCATCATCACTCTCAAAATCAAAATGTATCGCAGCATGTAAAGAAATCACCTAACTATGGGGTAGGCGGAATCTCTGGTACTTTGTCACACATCAGTGACCACTCGTTGGATCGTAGTTCTCCTGGTATCATTTATGCAACGCCCCCGCTGCCTCCTGGCACGCATTCTCACCATCCAAATAACAATCAGCAAATGCAAATACATAATGCAGTTCCCTCGTCGGTCCCCAGAAGGCAAATGGAGGAACTTGCACCTGGTGGTGGCGGACCAACTGCGGCGAAAAGAGCCAAACCATATTTTCGAGATGTTAGCTTTTCGGAAGCATCCAGCAAGTGCACCATTTCAGATGCTGCGTTCTTCGATAAGGTGCGCAAAGCCTTGCGCAGCCCCGATGTTTATGATAATTTCCTGCGCTGCCTTACACTCTTCAATCAAGAAATTGTTTCTAAAGCTGAGCTACTTACTCTTGTATCACCATTTTTGATGAAATTTCCAGATTTGCTGCGGTGGTTCACCGATTTTCTAGGGCCTTCCGTAAGTGGTCTGGTCGGTCCTGTTGGTGGACTTATTGATGGCCTACCATTGGCGGCTACCCAGCAAAGGCAATGTGCTGGCGGTGGCAGTAATAGTTCTAATGATCGAATCAGTAGTCATCAAAGTACAGCCGACTATGTACAAGATGTAGACTTGTCATTATGCAAGCGTCTAGGGGCGTCATATTGTGCATTGCCCCCGTCCTCAGTCCCCAAGAAGTGTAGTGGCAGAACGGTATTGTGCAAAGAGGTGCTTAACGATAAATGGGTCTCATTTCCTACGTGGGCAAGTGAGGATTCCACATTTGTTACTTCTCGAAAGACGCAATTTGAAGAGACCATTTACAGGTGAGAGCTTATAAATAAGAAATTATCAAGATTATGTCTTTTTTCCTTTATACAAGTATTTTTTATTTTTATAAGTATTGGTTTTGAGGGAAATAGTAGATTTTAACTTGTGCCCCTTTTCTTTAATTATTTTTTTTGTTTTGTTTTCGTTAATTTTTGAATTAACTCAAACTCCACACATATTCTAAACCTAAAAAGGAATATTCACAGAACGGAAGACGAGCGATTTGAACTGGACTTGGTAATTGAGGTTAATAGTGCTACCATTCGCGTACTGGAAAACGTTCAGAAAAAAATGTCACGGATGTCCCCGGAAGAACTGGCTAAATTTCATTTGGATGATCACTTGGGAGGAACCTCGCAGACTATTCACCAGCGAGCTATTCACCGTATTTACGGCGATAAATCTGGTGAGATTATTCAGGGCATGAAGAAAAATCCCTCGGTGGCTGTTCCCATCGTTCTCAAGCGTCTCAAAGTAAAAGAAGAAGAGTGGCGAGATGCCCAGAAGGTACGCATCGTTTAATGATAAGATAGATACATTTAGAAATATTAGATACTTTCATTTTAATGATTTTGTACCTTGTTTCATATCTGTTTCATATCTACAGAACTTTAACAAACAATGGCGCGAACAGAATGAAAAATATTACCTCAAATCTCTAGATCATCAGGCTATTAATTTCAAGCCGAATGACATGAAGGCTTTACGCTCAAAGAGTTTGTTTAATGAGATTGAAACCTTATACGATGAAAGACATGATCAAGAGGATGATTCGATGGACTCTACTGGTCCGCATTTAATGTTGCCCTATAAGGATAAAACTATTCTCGATGACGCTGCCAATTTGCTGATCCACCATGTAAAAAGACAGACGGGCATACAAAAACAAGAGAAGCAGAAAATCAAACAAATAATTCGACAATTTGTGCCTGATCTATTCTTTGCACCAAGGCAGCCGCTAAGTGATGATGAGCGCGATGAGGGTAAGTTGTAAAACCGCATGGAATGCAACACATTTCACATTTTATTTAAGAAACTGCCCGCCAACATTTTTTCAGTAATTTGTTGATTTGTCAATAATGTTAGCCTTTGAAAACTAACAAGTTGTTCTTTAATTCTGTTCACATTTTTGTATTATTTTGAACTTAGTAAATGATTTTGTTTCTTTCTTTTTTACATTTATTTCATAATTTTTCGTTGTGTAACAAATAATTTAACAAAATATGTAATTGATATGATATAATACAAAATACTATGGACACTGACTACACTTACATCGCACATGACGAAACATTATTCTAACCAACCAACCCAATCCAATTGCTACACTATACATCGAATCAAAAATCGAATCGTTTCTATAGCCTTTCAATTTTTGGTAGATGAAAATACAAAAATGGACGTTGATTCACCGACATTACACATGACCGAAGAATTGTTGACGTCCATGACGACGAATCTTCGCAGTAATGCCAACAGCAGCCACAAGCTTATTGAGAATATCGCAACGTCATCTTCACCCGCCCGAAATCTTAACAGCACGACTACAGCTATTAAAAAAGAAGTGGACGAATCGGGTGATTCTGCAAAAACGACAAGTTTAACGACTAATAACGCAACGGCCCCAAATATTATAGCTAGTGAAACCACGCCCTCGACATCAACAGCGGCAGTAGCAAACGAAGGCAGAAGCCCTACGTCCGGCTTGATTACCAAAGAGGAATGTTTAAGCCAAAAGAGGGAAGATGGGCGGACAACCACTAACATAAACTCTAAAGCAGCCGAATCCTTGTCATCTATCAGTTTACGGGAAAGTGAAATCTTGCTTGCCAATGTTGATGTCAAGCATGAAAAGAATTCGGTAGACTTGATCCTTACACATTCCACATTACTGCCTCCGCATGCTCAAAGCCAGCATGAGGTAAGTTTTTTTGACTGGCTCAATAACCTAAATAAATGATTGCATATTATAAATTATTCTGCAGGATGAATCCTATTCCCTATTCTTTGCAAACAACAATTGGTACTTATTCCTGCGTCTTCATGCAATTCTCTGTGACCGTCTGCATGCGATGTATGACCGTGCCCGTTTGTTGGTCATTGATGAGGAGCGTAGTCGAGTGAATCGGCGTGAAAGCACCGCTACTGCTCTGCGTCTAAAACCCAAGCCAGACATTCAAATGGAAGATTACTATCCAACGTTCCTTGAAATGCTGAAGAATGTGCTTGATGGCAATATGGATTCAAATACATTTGAGGATACCATGAGAGAGATGTTCGGCATTTATGCGTACATATCCTTTACATTAGATAAGGTAATTACATTTAATTATGAATTGGGGCGCCCACTAACTGTTTATTTACATTTTTTTAGGTGGTTTCTAATGCTGTGCGTCAGCTGCAGTATTGTGTGACCGAGAGAGCTGCTCTAGACTGCGTAGAGCTTTACGCAATGGAACAAAGGCGCGGTAGCACTGGTGGCTTTTGCAGAGATGCCAACAAGTCATATGAGAAAGAGATGGTGTATCAACGGAAGGCAGAGAATATTCTTAACGAAGAAAATTGCTTTAAAGTTTACGTTGTAAGTGGTCGAAATCGGAGGCGATCATCTATATATAGGGCTTGTCTAACTTTGCGTATTATTGCAGTATAAAATTGATTGTCGTCTTACTATTGAACTGCTCGATTCTGAGCCTGAAGAGATGGAGAAGTCAGTTATAAAGGAGCAGAAATTTAGCAAGTATGTCGAACGACTGACAAACCCTGCAATAGAAGTTGGCGGCGATGGTAGGGATGGCAGCGGTTCTAACGTAGTGCGGTTTGAAGCATTAAATAAACAATTGAGTGAAACAGCTTCTGACATCAAGATGGAAGAGGAGGAAGAAAACGCTGAGGTGAGTCGAAGTAGGAGCGCAAAATCAAAGCAGCAGAGGTCTTTATGTGTTTGTTGAAGAGTGGTTAACATGTTTGTGTACTTATGTTCAAATTAATTTTTTTTTGTTATATTTCTACCTTCCCTGCCCTTTTTCCTATATTGTACATACGAACAATTTAAACCTCTCAAAAAAAAAAAAACAAACTTATTTCCTATATGATGTACATATGTATGTGTCTTAGTCTTATATATATGTATGTATATATATATATATATATATATATATGTATATATATATATGTGTATGTGTGTGTGTGTATATATATATACATGTATCTATATATGGTGTGTTGCAAAGCGCAAAAAGTTATGTTTAGTTTTATATTTTTATCTTGGTTCGTTTTGTGCCCGCTTTTTCCTCCACGCCCTTTTTTTCTACTCATTTAAACAACATGCCGCCTTCGCAGCCCACATTTCATATTAAAACCAACTAATAAAATGTATCACTAATTAATGCTTTTTTGCATTCTTTTTCTCTCATTTTATTCCGATTTCATTTATTTTTCGTACCAGGTCAATTCCAAGGCTTGAAATAACAAAATAGTTTTGATAATTTCATTAAATAACAAGAAAAAGAAAAAGTCATATTGCAAAATGAAAATATAGCATTAACTATAAAAAAGCAAATTATAACATTTTTTAAACAACCATTCAAATAAGTTTGTTAAACAACCATCCACTAACCTACCATCCACTAGGTCCAAACACATAAATTTAACCACGTAGGCATATACATATGTACGTGTAAATATTAAAAAAATGGAAAAGACATCAGATGATGACATATTGTTTCAAAATCACATTTACTTATACACGTACTCCTTGTAAAGTAAATCTTATCATTTGCTTTTTGTACCCCTTATTTAATTTCAATGTAGCTATAGTCATTTATTCCATGTAACAAAGAAGTAATGGTAATTCAAAGAACTTTCCAATGAGTGTCCCCAAGGTTCCGGCAGTAGGTGATATAGTGGTTGAGGATGTTGGTGGTATGTCTTATACATATAAAAATTAGAATACTGTTTTTTTATTCACATGTAAATAAGAATTTTGTCTGGTTTCACACTCTGTACATATATGGTTCAATGTAATTTATTCATGAACCATAAGATTATTAATATTTTAATTATTTAAGGGAGAAGTAGTAGAGAAGAAAGTGTAGCTAACAAAATTCTGAAAATTTTTATACGAATAGCAGAAAAGCAAGCAAACAAGCAAAATAACAAAAAATATATTACCGGAATTGTTAATAGTTCCACGTTGGTTAAAAAAATAAACACAAATTTAATCAAATTCAACTGATTTGGGAATGGAATAGGGATCCTGACTTTTGGGGAAATATTGTATGGCACAATGAAATATCAATTTAGGCTTAAGGCAAGGCAAGGTAAGTTTTTCTTAATGTAGAACTGTATGTATCTAATTTAATTTTTAAAGTACAAATTATAAGTAATAAGCGACGTAGTAAAAGTCATTTTTTTTCAGTTTTAATAATTAATTTTAGTGTGTTTTTTTTTATGTAAATTTTGTGGGTTTTTTTAAAGTGCAGGGTGTGCATTGTCGTTTGTTTAATCTTGGACGTCGTTTTTGGCCTGGTACTCTAAATATTAATTCTTTTCATACGTGTCGTAATACAAGGACCACACATTGATTCAAAAACGTATCAGCATGTTGTTTAGGTGTACTGTATTTTAAAACATAATGACGAGTAGTTTATTTTATTTTCATTGCAGCAACAGTCGCATCGTGGTAGAAGAAAACCGCGTTTTTTGCTGCGCAACAAGCGCCGATCTCAATTACATGAAGAGCAAGTACGTCAATTGTTCGAGCAGAAAAGAATTGGTGAACAGAAGTCAGGAGCTACTCTAACAGTATCAGCAACAGAAATTCAACCAATACCACCTGATCCAACAATCTGTTGCGATTCTCCAACTAGCAATAATAACAACAACAGCTGGAGTAAACGTACACCAGAAAGATTGGGCACTCCCCAGGTGGGTCTAGCCGAACAATATGCTTTCAATGATCGTGACGAGATCAATACCATTGCCAATAACGAACGCTGCTTTGTGACCAGCAAAAATCTTAAGTTACTTAAATACGGTGCAGTGCGTCGTGCCAAGAAGGTGAGTATCATCATCGGCTTATATGAAAATTGAGAATTAAATTAATTTCCCTCTCGCCCACCATATTAGACTCATTGCCGTGTCACACAAACCAAATATGCCCACTTTCAGATATTTGTAAACAAATGGCTTCAGCAGTATGTCAGTGATCAGCAGCAGCAGCATTGCTTAGACTGGTTGTTGGGCAGAACAGCAGAACAAATAAATTCCAGTAGCTGGGGAATCTCCTGCAAGACGAAATTGATCCATCAAAAAGATACGACAAGAACGCCGTATCGCATATACACTAGATATAAGGTGACTCAAGCCACCGGCACATTAACAAACACCTCGGTGACTAAGACATCCACTGCTGAAACAACACCGACAGCCACCGTTCTTAGTTCATTAGAGAGTGGTAGCGGCGCCACTTCCAATATTATTGTTTCGAATATCAGCAGTATTTCAGCAACTAACGAAACAGTTACTACATCTAGTATCAGCTGCGGCAGTTCTTGTCGCAGTCCACCGCAACAACATTGTAATAGCGCATCAGCGCCCAATGTTCCCAGCAACACTGAAACGGCACTGCAACAAGTACGGCCCATCGAAAGCTAACGGAAAGGAACTTGCTCAGATACCTTTACATGACGATAATTCGATTTTTGTCAATGACAATATTTGTCCCATACGATTTATCATTGTGATACTAGTTCCGCCTAGACTATTAAGAGCAGTCAATTTGATAAAAGTCCACTTCGGCAAGGAATTGCCTAATTGAAATTCATTCTACATGCCTTGAATGCTACACTCATATATATCTTTTGTGTATTTATATGTTCTATCACATTGTACAAAAAGTCATTGAATTGTAAATAGGCGCATTTTGCTCCTAATTAGAATTTTACGCGACTAAACAACTTTACAATATCCATAATAATGGTACAATGTTTAGTTTAAGCATTTTAGTTCCGTAGTTGTAAGCGGTAAAGTTGTAAAAACGCAGAAGAGTCAAATTTTGAATAATAGAGTGTTGCTAGTTGTTAAGCGAACATATAGTTTTTAGTTTTTTGTATAAACGAAAAGAACATTTAGTTATAGAAAAGTTTTTTTTACATAAGGTCAAACACAACAAATAATCCTTGTACATTTCTTTGTGAATACTTTTGATTATAATTACTTAAGGTCATTAAAGTTGTAACAACCCAGCAGCGAAAAAAAAAACTGATCGTATCTTTTACATTGTTTGTTTTTTTTTTATTAAAACAATATCTTTTCACTATACATTTATTTTCCAAATATTTTTAAGAACTGATCGTAAGTAAGATCATGGTTATTTGTAGATAAAATCCCTTCGTGTTATAATCCCAGCAATGCGATTCTCGTTGTTAATAGCGAGCATGTGACGCAGACCCAATGCCCGAAAGATTTGAAATATCTTTGGCACCGAGTCGTGCTAAAAAGAATGTGTATAGATATAATTACAATTCGATTTAGTCAAATATCACCTACCGTATTAATGCGTACTGGCGATGGGTTCATGAACATAGATAAATCTACGGTATAGTTCTCTTTTTCATCAAGTTTGCGAACACTTCTGACTGATGGATATCGCGGATATACGTCCCTAAATGTTTGAATAGATGTTTCTGGTTCCCAAAAACGTTTATTCTCTACATACAAGGACTTCAATAAGATTACTATTAATTGGGAGCGCAATATAATACCACACACGCGACCATCAGAGCGAAGATTCTTTGAAATATCCGGTAAATCAGCAGCTATTAGCAAAAAATCGACTTAAAATTTACTTACATTCTGCACGTTATCAACTACAGGAAATCCGTTGTGATTGCAACCATTTAGGACTTTATATATATAGTGAGCCTTGTCTTGAAGTTTGATACAGATTACCGGATTACTCATTATATCTTTTGCTTTAAGTCCTTTATATTGTGGTATGGGCTCCCAAGGTAAAATGGGAACGTGGTTAACCTTAATTTGTGTATCATATATCCCTTCATTAAAATAATCTCCTACCCATTTAGCGCTTATCAGGGCAATAATAAGAGGAAAAAAGAACGAGGTCTCTACACCAGTTGTTTCCATTAAGATTACAGATAAGCTGATGGTCATCCGTAGAACTCCACCTAAATTGGCAGCAGCCCCTATCAGCGCGTATTTACCAGGATGAAGAAAGTTCTGGAGTAAATCAATTATCTAAGATAAACTAATGGTAATGGATAAGTAATTAGAAAAACTTACTGTCTCCGGAAAGAAATAAAATAGAAGCATCGAAACCAATCGACCCCAAGCAGCACCTACCAGAGCTGTGGGAATGAAAACTCCCAAGGAGACATTTAATCCAAATGTAGCACAGGATAGAATGTAATAGATTAGAGTAAACATGGCCAGCGTTAGGATTTTGTGTGAGCCTGTTAAATATTAAGGTAAGAATTAAATGAAATGAAAATCCAACTTCGTCCGTCCTGAAGTTCTTATAGCCTCGCAGTTCATTTTTAAAATTTTTATCAAACTTTTCACAGATAAGGAGTACCAAATTCAGAAATGTAACACGAATAATACAATTCACAATTTAAACAAAGTTATTGATCCAAAAGTTTATAAAGCTAACCAACCTTTTTTTTTACCAAATGCAAGGATATAAAAACATATTCGTCCATACATAGACTCACCTGGAGGGTCGTGAAAAAGCGACCTTACTGTTGCCTCTGGTGTTTGAAACCAAAGTGCCGCTGCAGCATTGTATTCATTATCTTCACAAAAAAGCTGCACAGGATGTATGGTCGGGTCGTTGCCCAAGGGACGGCAATCGCTAATAAAGTACATCATGGCACTTGCTATTGTGACACCCAACATGGCAATATGTACTGCTTCTAACACTTTGCCTATCTTCCATGGTATATATCGTTTTCGAAATTGATTAATTCTCGTATTAATCGAATTCCAAGTGGCTCCCAGCAAACCTCCAACGATACCCAACAGCATGAAAATTGGCAGTTCATAGTATTCAAAGGTCAGTGGTTGATCAAATTTTCCCAAATTGAAGAGACCAGTGAATGTAAAGCCGTCAATACCATGATATGTGGATAAAACGATATTTAATGTGAAAGAACTTATAATTGAGGCTACTAAGGTGCGCCAGATTAGATTCTGATTCCAGAAACTAGCCGCCTCCTCTAATGAAAAGAGCATACCACCGATTGGGGCACCGAAAGCAGCCGTTACACCAGCTGCTCCTCCTCCCAACACAAAATCTCGTTTTTCATGATCATCACGAAAAGCTTTAAATATGCGAAAATCCTTGGCAAATGTTGTACTCTTACCCTGAGATATACCAGCTGCCACGACAGCTCCGGCATGAATCATTGGACCTTCTTTGCCACCAGCTAGACCACCGACAACTGAGGTGATGACGCCAACGGCTTTAACGGCCAACGTTTTTATACGTACGATTCGCGGAATTTGAACACCATTTAAATAACTCTTCACTTGAGGTATGCCACTACCAGCGGTAATGGGCTCAATATATGTAACCATAGCAGCTCCAATAGCCACAGGTGCAATACTTAATAGAAGCCAGTAGAAAAATGGAATGGCGAGATCTCTGTAACTATCGTCGGTCACAGGTACATTACTGTCCACCACTGAAACAGAAATAAATAAAACAATGTGGTTTAAGTTTGGGAATGGTGCAAGTTGCCGAACTGACGATTTTAACATCCTGTTTTGAAAGTGTGTAGTAGATGTACATATGTACATACATACCAGTTTTAAGGAATTTGTACTTAGATTCCGATAGTTCTTCGATGATAATATCTATAGTACAAGCAATTAATGCTGTTATAATCCCGATCTGTAAGAATATGATCCAACGCATGATATCCTTTCGTATGGAGAAACGTTCTCTCAGCCGTTTGTTTTCCTCGTCTTGAAACAATATATTTTCGCATACTTCGTAGTCCAAGCTCTGCGGATATCAACAAATACATCAATCACATCAATTCTAGTAACTTAGAACAGAATAGAATACAGTCTGAGAATATCTATGTACATACCTCATAGTTGGGTGTAGAAACAGCTGTTGTGCGTGAGCTTACATTAAATATGGGCTCCGCATAACCATCGTCTATTAGCTGATTTACGTCAAAACAAAATATTTACATATGCTCATAAATTTGAATCATATAAGCCACTTTATCACTCTAACTTACACTCGAAGCAGGATTATTAATTTCAGGACCGGAGGTGGAGGTTGGAGTTCCCCTATTTACTTCTGTTCGAATAGCGCCAGCACTTGTCGTCGCGACATCATCACTGCTTTTACCAGTGGAACTTGATATTTTTCCAAAAGTGCTATAATCCTCCGCGGATTCCTCGTCAATATCTATTAAGTGACCTTTATTATCCATTGTACAACTTCATCAAAAGCTTAATAGATTGAAGTTCTAATACACAGTTGATATAGGAAAAACAGAGTACATGAAGAAACAAAAGCGCATAAGTATGACCAGCTCAAGGAAGCACAAAATACCAAATACCAAAACAACATGTTCGCGATATGTACCCGGCAATTCGCCATTTTATTCAAAACGGAAATTCGGATTAAGATACTTGAACTTTGCTGCCTCTAAAAGCAGGCGTTTATGCTCGATTTCATTGCGTACATTTAGCTCATGTCTAATATCGGACAACGTACGATCCAGTCGCAGCATTATATCCCTTGGTGGACTACTATCAATGTAATGAGCAATGGACAACTCCTGAGATCGGCTTAACTGCATTTGAATATCCTCCAGAGAATGGCCACCTGAACTACGTGATTTGGCATCAGAACCTGCGCTGGTGGAGCTCAGATCCATGGCTTCAGGTTGTTCGCCATCCAGTGAAACAGTTAGGTGATTTGTTTGCTCTGGTTTTATATGGCCAAAAAGAGGCGAAAGGGGCACAGAAATCATGGTTCGGCTTTGTGAATTTGTTGACATCATCGGTTCCACTAAACTTGCATTTAAATGGCGTAACTTAAAAAAACAAATTTGAGACACATTTAAATTTTTAAAATTTGAACTTTCAATAGACTCACATTACACAAATCCTGTGGCACAATCTTCGGATTAGGACTAGTGCTTATTTTAGAATTGGTGTTGCAGAGTTGGATATTTTCATCAGCGGTCGATGCACAGGAAGAAACTGACTGCTAGAATGTTTTATACATATATCTATTTTATGTATCATTCAGATAAGTTTAAATTATATGGGGGTGAGGTAAGTTATAGATATGCAATAGTATATGTATGTGACTAACTGCAGTAGCATTGGCCGTCGGTCTTATGTTTATCTACTTACAGTTCTTATTCCCTCTTGTTCGTTGTGCTCTTGTTTGTGACGCTGAAATACCGTTTTAATTTTCAATTCAGCATTGTCCACCACATCAATCTTTGCGCTGGCCATCGGAGCCAAATCCTCTGAACAAATCGTTGTAGGTTTTTTACGAGTTCTGGCAAAACGGCGATTCTTCATAACGCGATCACGTCGCTCCACCAACGCCGCAACCTTCATCTCATGCAATTTTCCCAGTAAAGATGTATGACGGCGCTGTGGGGTATGAGGATTAACATTCTTGTTGCATATTTACCACAAAAACATACCTTAATATGCATGTGGAAATTACCAGTGGAGCGCACACTGCCACGATATATCTTGTCTGGTGGACAATAGCAGCATACAACTTTCACATTGTCCCCGTCCTGACTTTGGATGCGGTAAAGTTCTCCATTAAGAATGTACGGTACATTTTGCCGACGGTCTGATTTAAATTCGGATTCATTTTTAGCTTCATCTTTCTGCGTTATTTTGGGTGTAGTTGGCATATTAAGAGATGCAAACACGACTCGTTACTTGCAACCGCTCGAATTCAAATGAACTTTTTTGCGACTTTAAAGAGTATAAAAGGGATGCACTCACATGTACACATCACGTACACACTTAAAGTAGTTACAAAAAGCGTAACGAAAATAAAATGGTAGAAAGGTAGAGGAAGAAGACCAAAAAACTTTTGACAGAAGTTCATGACAAAAGAAAAATTGCAAAATAGAGTGGTAGCTTAATTTAATAAAACAGTTAGGAATATAATTAAACAAATCTAAGTTAACAGTTATATAGTTGGATAAAAAAATCATTAAATTAAAATAATCAAATAGGAGACTATGCATGTTATCTGCAACCCTGGAAATAAAGCGCCACCAATTTCAATTGAAAAAGTGGAACCAGTTCGTCCATTTGCTTACATAAATCGAGCACTTTTGTATGCTGCCACATTAAAGAAAAAAAATTCGTATAATGTCGCAGTCGGAAAATAGATGTGTTAAGCCAAATATATTAATAACCGGGACTCCTGGAACTGGAAAATCATATTTATGCGATCGTTTGGTGATTCAACTTGGGTTTAACTGGATAGACTGCTCAAAAATAGCTAGGGAAATGGGTTTCATCGAAGAGTTTGATGAGGAATATAATTGCCCGATTTTAAATGAAGATAAGGTGCGTGTGCTTTAGTTCAAAATCAGTTCAATTTTACTTTACAAATACTTTATATTTTAGCTAATGGACCATCTAGAACCGCTGATGGCAAATGGTGGCAACATTGTGGAGTATCATGGGTGTGACTTTTTTCCAGAACGTTGGTTTGATGCCGTGTTCGTGGTCACCTGTCCCAACACAATTCTCTACGATCGTCTAAAGGGGCGCAATTACAACGAGAAGAAATTGAAATCGAATATTGAATGTGAAATATTTCGCACTATAATAGAGGAGGCCCGTGATTCTTATAAATCGGAAATCATATACGAGTTAAGTGGAAAAAACCCTGCGGAGGCCCAAAAGAGTTTGACGGCGATTGGACGCTGGTATAGCATGTGGAAGAGAAAATAGACCAACAATTCATCATTTAAAATAAATCATAAATATATACATAGAAATGCATATGATATTCTTTTGATAGCCGAAGGCACTATGGCTTGTGTTACAGGTAGAAACAGCATTTATACCCTAAAAGAAAAAAAATTGTTTTGAACCGAGTTCTCCGATATTGACGATATCTTATACAAGCCGAAGCTGATCCGACTGAAGATCTTATTTGCAAAGTTTGAACAACAGCTTAAAAATTAATGTCCAAAAACTGCGAAGAATGAAGATGTCTAGATCCACTCTACTTTTAATGCTAATCAAAAAGAATAAAAATATTTTTTAAAGTAAATACATACATATATATATATACCTGTAAACTTTGACTATCCGCCATTTCTAAAAAAATTTTATTTATCGACTCTATCAATCACTAAAACATATGAAAAAATTCATAAAAAATTAACCACCTGACACAAATCCTTTATATTAAAAAACAATAAATGGTATTTAAGTGCAACGCAGGCACATTTAATATTGTTTTGTAACCAGATGATCCAGTTTCCCACAATTTTTGACATCGCAAAACATAAAAAAAGAAATCTTGATTCGGGATAATATTATTTATTTTATTTGTTGATTACAATATACATTAAAATACTCTAAGTTCAAAATTTAGTTTTGTGTTTAAAGTATGTGGTCAATGAGATAATTGTGTTTTGTGTAAAAGTAAATTAATCAGTAACCCGGGGATAAACTTCTGTAAGCAGTATACAATTTTAAACCTATCAAAATGTTTAAGTCTTTTTTTTTACATTTTTATGTATTTTTGTTATTTATATAGTTATAGATAAATGTTAGAATATAATAGAATACTTAAATGGCAGATTAAAATAGAGGAGAAGAAATCAATTGCACTCTGGCCGAACGGTAAAATGATATTCAGCATTCATGTGCAAAAGTCTTAGTCCGTAGTGTCTATGTAGATGTGTAACTCCATTTGTCATAAATAACCACAATCTGAAATGATCTTTTAAAAGTGCTCATGTAAATGTTTCTTAATCTGACTTTACCAATGATTGGGTAATAATTCTAACCCAAATAAAAAAAGTATCAAGGAAGCTAAATTTTGCCTTGCTGAAGTTTGTATAATGCAAAATTTAAAAACCAAAATTTTAAATTGAAAATTTAATAAAAAATAAAAAAAACGAAGCCACTGTCTTGTCGCACCCAAAATCGACCACGGCTCTTTCGTGATCTCTACCTCCTGCACCACCAACTAAATTTATCGCGGACCCGCTATTTCGGTATATACATATGTATAAGAAGCACAGGGGATCTCATTCTTTAAAATTTGGTCCTCAGCAAGAACACAATGGAAATGTTTTTTGTTTTTCTCACACTCATGTCATGTCTGCTTGAATTTTGGCTAAATTAAATTGATTTTATTATTGATTGATTTTACCCATAACAGGTATCAAAACTGGTGACGGTGTAAATAGAATTATAACGAAAAAAAGAATAAAACTAGTATGTATAATTATTTTATTTCTTTTCTCAAGTGTTCAAGTTAAACCAGGATCTGTCGGATTTGTAAGGATGATTTTTTGACTATATCTTATAGCACTCGGATCCCATCAATTTTTAAAGGTGCCAAACATACACAATCTAAAAACAGCCGACTCGGATGTTTTGCTGGTTAAGAATATATGTATGTATATACTTAATGGGGTATGCTTATTTCTATACGTTACAAAAATCTGTTAATTTTATTATATCCTCTGCAAGGGTATAAAAACATCCAGAATCACAAATATGAAGCGATTTCTTTTTTTTTAATAAAATTACATCAAGTTATAGATTTGTATAACCTAGTCGCTTATATTGTTTAGATTCTATTAGGTGTACATATATAAAGATTATAGAGACCTTAGGATTGGGAATCCGCTTTTGCATATTAAGGTATATTCTAATAAATATGTGATTGAATACCAGGTGGAAGTTAAAAAGATTGCTGATACTTTCTTTTTTCTGTTGTTTTTACACGTTTTTGCTTTTACCTGTTACGAATAGACGCATCAATGTATAATCTATATGTATCTACTTCCATGTATGTATGTACATATATGGCGTCGTTTGTATTTACAGTTTACTTTAGTAACGTTAATAGGCTAAAATTGGAGTTGAACGAATAAACTCAAACAAATAGGAAAATATATAAATCATATGTTTGACTTGATTCAGCAAAGCTTTCAATTAACACTCAAACTCATTAGCAGTAATGGCACTTAGATCTTTCATCAGTCCCTCAAGATTTGCCATCTCTTGGTTCAACTCCTCGGTGGATGTGCTTGGGGCCAGTCTTTGAATCTCGTCGGTTGAATGCACCACCGAGCCGCCTTGCAAACGATTTGGGGTGACAGCGGATAATGAAGGTTTCTTATAGGGCGATAGGTTTTGTGGACGTATGGTTACGGCTGGATCTATAAATTTAACAATTAACAGAGTATAGTGACAGAATAAAATAAAGGCGCCACTTACTGTGCTTATTATTTGGGGTAGCGCTTGCCCCTGTGGGTGGGGGGCCAGGCACACTAAAACTCTTAAGCGGGTGCCCCCTTTTGGTGTTCTCTATAGTCGAAACAAAAGCATTTCCACTGCCATTGCTGGAACTGTTATACAGTAAAAGAAAGTATATTGAAAAATATTGTAGAGACCATAAAAATAAATCAAAAAGTATGTAAAGACTGAAAGCTGAATGCTTATATACGCGTATTTTAATTTATTTACTTAATATGTAATCAATTTCCAATTCGGCATTTCTAAATGTGATTGTTTTTTCTACAGCCATTAGCATCATAATTCTGTACAAAATTTAGCTTTCGTGCCTGTTGTAGTATTTGTGCCTTATGAGCTAACTTCACATACGGCTGCCGATCCAAAACAGACATGACATTCCAAGTACATATGGCAAGTTCTGTTATGGTGGCCGAGGTACGCATGCTATAGACGCCCTTATATTGCTGATTAATAAGGATCTCATCTAAACGAAACTTGTTCATGAAGTTAAGAAATGGTGACGGCGATGACATCAGCAATAGCTGCTGCCGCACACGTCGCGGTAACGTTTTCCGATTTAGCTTTATCACCTTGTGAAATATTGGCACCAGGTTAACCTGCACTTGTACCCTGGGATCAACGCGACCCCAACGTGTTCGTGTACCCATATTTGTGCAAAAAAAAAAAAATAGAATTTTGTTCGGAAATATTGTAGAATAGGAAAAATTTTTTTGAATGATAAAGAACAGTAATCAGTATTAGGGAGGCTGACCAGAAATTAGTTTCGTAGTTTCCGGCATAAGGCTGCTCTGGTGTTTGGGCCATAGAGTTGTTCTGAATGGGCTGGGTGAGACTCTGTTGTGAAAGACCAGTGTCAATTGTCACGTGCGAGCGATTTTGATGGTTATACTGTGTGCGTGGATATTGCGGACGCTCCATGGTGGAGTTCATTGAAGTAGCTAATGAAATGGACAAGGAATAATACACATTATTTCAAGAATCGACTGAAATTAATTTAACTCATACTCATGTAACCCGGAACGTAGGAGCGTTTATCTAGTGAATTTGTTAAATGACCCGGCAAGGGAGTTCCCGCCTCATATTCACTATGAACAACCGAACGAGGTAATGTTAGAGCTCCGCTACTTGAGGTACCATCACTGCAAACGGGTGTGACGGTGGTCAAATTCTTGTCTATATTCTTCAGCTCCATTTGGTCATGATGTATCCATAGATCAGGGGGTTTTGGAACACCCACATTGTTTTTTTGATAACTAAATAAAATAACAGAGGAAAACCTTGGTAAAAGCTTTTCTAGGCAGTTGATTTTACACCTACCTTTTTTTGGTATGTTCTGGTGATGATTGGGGCTTACGACGACACAGCAAGAGTATAGAGAATACGACCAGAATCAGAACTATTATAGTAGATCCAATAATGATGTACAACAACTTTTCATTTTTTATACCCTCGGCTATGGTGTTGGCCTCCTGCATAATCACAGTTGCTGCTGTGGTAAATGACACTAAAGCAGAAAAGGGGGAATTTACATTGCCTTTCGTGGTGCGGGCCTGCACTTTAAAATAGTAAGTTGTATAGGGTTTGAGATTGGGTAACATCAACATGGTTTCTTCTCCTGTAAACGCCTCGATTGACCAATCTCTGTCACGTTTTGACGTATCAGTTGTGTAGTAAATGTTGTATCCAGTAATTTGACCCATTGTATGCTTGGGAGGTAACCACTGTAATATGACAGCGGCTGTATTCTGTTCATCCAGTCGGACGGTTAACTCTCGGGGTGGTGTCACAGGAACATTTAGAAAAGTACTATTCCGAACGGACATGGACCAAGCCGACTCCCTGCGTCCCTTAACCACCTTGACGGCGAACTCATATTGTGTGTTTGGTCGAAGATCATTGACCATGCAATTTAGATTTGTCGTATTATGATATCTGTATCGATTAGAGCCAGTAATGCCATAACTAACGGTGTAGTGTCGATTATCTGTAATGTGTTGGTTCTTATTCAGCATAGTATCAATCCAAAGAACTACAATTGATGAACTAGACATAGTGATGGCCCTTAACCCTACCGGAACTTCTAGCGGTGCTGGTACATCAATGTGTTCATGATCGCGAGTCTTGATGTTATCATAAATTGGTTGACCATCACCGTTGACATTACGCGCTCTCAAAGATACGACATACTCCGTACTGGGTTCGAGATTTTTTAAAACATGATAACGTTCGCTCTCCTTTAATTCAAAAGTATTCTCGTCGGGTATACCACGACCCCACCCTAAAAGATAATTCCGTATCTTAATCTCTTGTTGCTGTGGTGGACCCCAATGTAGCTCTATACTTTTGGCACCAGGATGTATCTTAATCCAAATCGGTTTCCCTGGCACTTGAGTCTCATCGAAATCCTTTTCTAATGTGTTTGTGCGATACCATTCAGTAAACGGGCCAGAACCATTTACGGTCATGGCTGCAATTTTCACCTGATATTCGGAACTGCGTTCCAACCCGCTTAGTTCAAAATAACGAATATTAGCTGGAGTGCTTTTCACTTGAGGTGCCTCTTTTAATTTCCGATAGCGTATTTTATAGCCAGTAATCTGCCCATTGCGATCCTCTTCGGGCGGAGGTTCCCAATGAACAGTAATAGACTGTACGGTGATAAAAAATAATAATTAAAAATATTGTACCTTTTTTATTACAACTTAATACTTACACTTGAACTGGTAACCTCAAGAGTAACATTATTGGGCGGCTCTGATGGTATTGAGGAGTATGTTTTTACTCTAATCTCCTCTGAGGAATCACCCATTCCATTACTATTAAAGGGCACTACACTGACGACATAATCTGTGTATGGGCGCAGTTCGGTAAGAAGCGCATCCAATAAAATGCTATCGTGATACATGTCGACACCGTTATCATTCTGTTATAAGATAAGATGCTTAGAAAATAATGGGGAAGGAATTCCAATTATCCACACACCTCTGAGTAGTAAACACGGTATTTTAGTATCTCTCCATTGGTCATAACGGGCTGATCCCAACGCACGAATATTTCTTTGTCACTACGGGCATATGCGTTGAAGTTTTGTGGCGGTCCTGCTATTTTAACCTCTGTCTGAGTGGTGACCAGCAATGGTGGAGATGATTCACCATTGCCAAAATTTGTATTGGCCACCACACGGAACTGATAGGTTCGTCCTGGTAACAGAGATTGAATATTCATTTGATGATCGTCATGTGATATGGTCAATATTTTCTGTTCGCTATTAAGTAAAATAGACAATCCATTAATAAACTACCGTTGTAGACATATCAACCAAATTTACCGTTCGCTGTTGTTCATTCTGTAGTAGACTGTGTAGTGAACTACCTCCACAGCGTTTTGCATAGGTTCCATCCAACTAAGTGTAACAAAACGTGGTTTTATTATCCGAGCTACTAAATCACGTGGCGGACTGGGCAATCTAGACAAAAGCCCACTTCCCAATTGCTTTTCAACAGCAGTAGATGTCTGACTAGATTTTGAATCATCATCACTTGGAGCATCCCCTTCTTCAAAATCTGTAGAGTCAAAGTTCAAAATTTGTTGTTGCTGGGATTTTTTGTTAATTTTACTCCGCCAGGATGTCAGTATTTTATTGGCACCATCGCTTTGGTTATAGGCAGCAGTTATTTTCCGCTTGGCATTCCCACCGTCATAGTCTTCGTCATCGTCGTTGTCGTTATTGTTATTGTCATCGCCAAAGTTGTCTAATATAAGGTTAACTTTTGTTATGTCCTGACTACGCAATGGTTGAGCATCATTTTCATTATATGAGGACTGGGGCTCTAAACGAGCAGACTTACGTGAATGAAGACTGTTCAGTAAAGTCTTGGACCTTTGACGAGAGTTATCTGGGAATGAATAGTCTTCATCATACGCCTCATCAATGTCGTCGTTACCAGAATTAGAGCGCCACTCCCCGGAATTATTAGATTTTCGAAGTTTAATAGAGAAGTTTGGGGTCAGTAAGGCTTTGGTGGAATGGCCTTGGTTTTGTTTACGTTGCCTAATTTTTACTTTTTAGGTAAATGTGCATTAGGATGTGAAATGAAATAAAGAAATTATAATAAAAAAAAATTATAAATTTATAAACTGTGTTTAATTTATGTTTAGCAAGTCTAAATTAGAACAATTGTCTCTTGTCTTTGCACAATTTATTAATATGCATATGTAGACTCAAGGCCGAAAAGAGAAACTGTACCGTCAAACTCAACGACACTGCGAATTATTAGATAAGCTTCAAATCATACCTCAAACTTATGTTGCGGTACGAGCTCCCGAGTGTGCGTTCTCATAGCCCCAGGGGGTAAAAATATATACATATGTACATACACTACCGCTCTACTGAATACGTTCAACACTTCTTTGCTTATTGAATGGCAATATTTTTTTTGCAAAACTGTCCGATTTTAAAAAATAATAAACAGTTGGTAATAAAGCAATCTAGTTTTGCGGTGCTCAGCACTGGTCATTACGAAATATTTATTATTTGAACTGAATAGGTTTAAACGATTTAAAATAAAAATAAAATTTTTTTTAGCCGTTAATTACAACTTTGGCTGAAGTTACCTAAAAACTATATTTTCTAACTTAAAATTAATATTTTTTACTCTCGCCTTTATTTATTAATTATTAATTCAAATACACGGTTTTTTAAAGACTTATAATAATTTTCTATAATTCGAAGGGCCTAGAACATAGCTTCAACTAAGCTTTCAGTGTTATCATATTTTCAATAATATTAATATCTTAAGAATTTTGCCGCGTCCTATTTTGTCTAAAAATCCAAAAACTTAAGTTAAGTTTAAATTAACAATTAAAAATTTTTCTGATGTTCAATTTGTAAACAAATATGATTAAACTTTAAAGCATAAAATAAGAAAGTATATAAACGCAACAGTAACTGAGATTGAAGGTATAATGCCAGAAATAATTTTTGAACCTATTCAGTTGGCCGGCAGTGTATATATGGTATATTCTTGATTAGCAGAAAAAGCTTAATGGATATTTTTAGAAGTACATAAGACTCACGAACACCAAAGCCAGAGTATCGCTGTTTATGGAATCCGCAAATAAATGATTTTTATAAAGTAAGAAGTAAAGTTTAGAAGTAAAATTTTGTTTTGGCCGACACACATCATGACTGTTGCATCACAAATTTTCATAAAATTGTATAAAAATACAAAAGGCCAGGCACCATATATCGAATTGTTTCAAATACCTATTTGTACAAGGATTAATGTGAAATGTATATGTAACGTCAGTAAAGCCATGCGAAGATCCACAGGGGTGAAATTCGGAAAATTTTTAAAACGAAACATGTGTCAAAATTGGAAATTGGGCGACTACTTGTTAAATGGGTTGGTTATATCAACAAAATACTGGACACCAAGCTTCGAGTAAAATATACTGTTGTTTAGTGGACTCATACTACTCACCTCCAGGTTGCACCACACGCAATCGAGCCGCTGCTTGGACACTGCCTGCGGCATTCGTACCCACGCATTGGAACATGCCCGCATCAGAGTGCAGGAGACCCAATATTCGAAGATTGTGATCTGCCACTAGTTGCATATAGTCATTGGCCGTAATGATATCCCCATTCTTAAGCCACTTTATAATGGGTTTTGGCTTTCCCGTTATGGCACATTCCAGTTCCAGTTCTTCTTTTTCATGAGCTATAATGTCTTTTGGAGCGTGAATAAATTTTGGGGGCACATGAACCTGTATAGTGGCCTGAGCATCGAGCGAGTCGACTTTATTGCTGGCACGGCACTGATAGTTTCCTGAATCAATGTCTTCAGCACTGGAAATTTGTAACGAACCGGTCCCAATAATTGAAAACCGCGAATCGAGGTCATTAAGGTCCAATTCTTCTCCATTTCTTAACCATTTAATCTGTGGTTTGGGGACACCATTGGCCACACAATCTAATGTGACTGTGTCACCTTCTTTTACAGTTTTTGGTGACGGTCCTACTAAGAATGAAGGAGCAGACATAGACGAAGCATTTTCAGTACTCATTCCAGTTTTAATATTTAAATTGGTTTTGCTACTCAAGCGCCAAGCACTGCCAAAGGTCGTCACATTGCACTGATATGAACCACGATCTGAAGGTTCAATTTCATCAATTTCCAAGGCTCCATCAGGCAGTACACTCATACGTAGCTTATCCAAAGGTAAAGGCATATCATCCTTCAACCACTGCACTGAATTCATTATTCCTATCTGCCATTTGGCGTCAAATGCAAGCATGCAAGGAAAGAACGCAGTTTGGCCGGAATGTAAATAAATCTCAATGAAGTCTTGATTGAGATCCGGTTGTTGGGCAATTGCCACCTGAGCTGGGCGACTTAGTATACTTCCGACTCCGTCACCATGAAGCAGACACTGATAGGCTCCAGTTAAGCCTCGATTTTCTTCCACCGAGCTTATGTACAACGATCCATTCTTCAGCTGACTACGGAATGTATCGCCCACAATTCCTAAATCCTGTCCATCGGGTCCTCGCCAGCGTATGTTGATGGCGGGCGGAGGCGTAGAAGCTTTTCTTTTGCCCCCAATACGAGACGCAGGGTTCTGAGCCGACCCAGAGCATTGAAGGATAACAGAATTTCCCTCCGCCACAACAGCATCCTGTGGCTCCAATGTAAATACAAGAGCTGTAACAGAAAATGCAAAAAGTAAGAAGTAGAGAAAAAATTTAAATGGGCTTGGATACTCCAAATTGGATTGCACCAATCCGTTGTCAAATTAAACGCTTCGAAATGAAAAAGTATTCTATCCTCAATAAATAAGTCTTAGCGCGCTCCGTCAGCGAACTCATGCTAACTCGCTCACTCTTAACAGCTTATTTTGTACTGGGCGTTTCAGTACAAAGCGGAAATACGTATGTGTATGTATATCACCAATATTTATTGTCAATTATTATCACTTCTAAAATATAGTAACTGATCCTAAAACTAGAAGGATGAGCTAACTTCGGACGTGTTATTGTTCTAAAACTATATTTTTGACCGATTATTCCTATGGGAGCTAAATGATATAGTCAACCGATTCCAATAAAACTTGCTGGATGTATTAAGGAGTATATCTAACTCACTCGAATAAAAAAGAAAACAGAATTATTGATGTTAAACCCAATTCTTGACCGATCGGTCCTATGGAAGCTGTATGATGTTGTCATCCGATCGGGATAAAGAAGCAAAAAAGAAGCATATGTGCAAAATTTCAGCTCTGTAGCTTCAAGGGTCTCGGAGGAGATCGTGTTGATTCAGACAGACGGACAAAGCTACAGAATATATATAATTTATATATACGCGGAAATGCTTCCTTCTATGCGTTGCAAACTTCTGACCAAAATTAACCCTTTTTGCATGGGTATAAAAATTGTGGTAGCAAACGATGCGCAAAACGTGGATGGTCTTCCTTTGAAAACATGAAAACAAAACAAGATAAGATGTATGTGCGAGGTATTGCTAGAAAATCTATCTGTGTTAATGTTTAGCGGTTCACACACATTTTGATTATTGTTAAACCAACTGAAAGACTCTTTATAACTTAGAAATATAATACAAGCTAACATGCCCGCGTAGTAGTAGTTCCCTTGAATATTTATTCGATTTCTGTTCCCTGTCATAACGCTTTTAACTATTTTTCGAAGTTGTCTTTTATATTTCGGGATTAAAAAACAAATCCACGTAAATCCATGATTCATCAATTGTCCCGTTGTCATAGACGTTTCGAAGCACCGCGATCGTATTTTTTGAGCATTACAATCGACACTCGCCTTTTTTTGAGCGATTGACAAATTGTGTGGGATCCAACGCGAACAAATTTTTTTTGACAGTCAAATGTTTATGAAATATTAAATGTATGCTGGTCCCACTAATGCATAAGTTTGTCTCAATCTGACGATAGGTCAGGTCACATGACGATCTTGCAATATCAGCTCTCGCACAGCATCAATGGTTTTCGGAACAACAATTGATTTTGGACGACCTTCACGAAATTCGTCTTGTCTATGGACAATAAATATCGGAGATATGTACATATATACCTATGTCCTTTTTGAACTTAAACGTCGAGGGCAATATTGGATGTTAAGAGTGAGCGAGATAACATGCGTTCGCTGTTACGGCATGTTAAGAGAAATGTTTTGTAATCAGATGGGAATTTTCGAAATACCTCTACTTGGTACAGGGTATACTCAAAGTCGACTTGCTATATTGTTTTAACTAAATGTTTCTTTTTGCGAACAACTTTATGCGTAATTGCATTGTTCTGTAGAAAGATAATAATGGCAAAAAAAGTTAAGGACAATTTACACAAATGTTATTAATATACATACATATGTACATATATGTATGTATGTATACTCTTTCATACATTTTTTGACTTTATATACCCTTTTACTTTAGAAATGCGGGCCTTAAATTATAGAAATATATTTATACCCTGTACCCATAGGGTAACACTGAGATCTCAGAGACTATTAAAGCTAGAGCTACCAAATTTGTTGTCAACATCCGTCTAGTGTATAGACAGGTCAAGTTTGTTGTATGCACATACGCTGTACAAATAATACTGAGTCCCGCCTTCTGACTGCTAAGACCTGAGTTGCTCGCCTGTAGATAAAATTAATTACACGATTTGAGCAGCGTATTGCGCCCTTGTTAAGCAAGCTTTCGCAATAAGCTACACCTATGTAAATTGGTAAAACTTTATATTAAAATGTAAACTTCTTGTCGGACTCCCAAGGAACTTTGTATACAGTGTGTACGCAGATCAAGTTTATTTATATTTTTCCCACGCCCTCTTTCGGCGGTAAATTTTATTGATGATGGCGACTTGACTACAAGAAATAATTCCTCTACGTGCAGGCTATAATAAAAAACGAGGGGGTCGACTTGCTTGCCTCTCTATTATCTGATACCGATAAAATTTAGTCAACTAGTGCATTTTGGCTATACTTATTTTAAAATGTGCCAAATAAGAATGCGTTAACTTCAATACAGCCCTAGTTTCATTTACCTATTCATTTACCCTTTTTCTTACTTTAGTTTCATGAATAATAAATTCGCTTCAATTTGTTTTCAGCTTTGTTTGAAATGTTGTAATTTTCCTTTTTTTGCGGAAGTTACTTCAACGAGCCGGAAGAGCTTTATTTTGTACATATATTCTAAATCTGGTCAATTTTGAACTTTTTAATGTAGTTATTTTATCATTCTCTTACCTTGGCTTCCCAATGTAATTGTCGTAAGTTGCAACAGCAACAAGCATGTCCCTAAGGTTAACATTGATTGACTTCGATCCGTTTTTGCTAGCACTTTGCCCAAACCAAGTTTATAAATTTAATGGTGGATAAGGATTAAATCTGAGTTGCACTGAATTAATTTAAAGGTTGTCAAAATTTGCTGCTTTGTATTGCATTTTACCAAGGGCGACTCCTTGCGATTTCCTTCACTGTACGAGAGGGGTTAGCCCCAAATTTACACCTGGTTATATATGTGAAAGTACATATTAGTCAAACATTAAGACAATTTATTTATTTCTACAAAAGTTTAACAACTTTTTTTTTAAATAAATTGAGGGTTGCATTTACATATTTAATTTTCTGGTATATCTACATATGTACATACATATATCAGAAAACTATGTCAACAAATTGAACACATACACAAAAAGTACCGTTGTCCCGTTCTAACATTAGCAGTTAGCTAGCGATCACATAATTTGGTTTATTGTTTTAGCCCAAACGAAATATGATAAAACAGCTTA
The DNA here is from genome assembly GCA_037075365.1 of Drosophila emarginata. Taxonomy (NCBI): domain Eukaryota; kingdom Metazoa; phylum Arthropoda; class Insecta; order Diptera; family Drosophilidae; genus Drosophila; species Drosophila emarginata. The sequence goes on from JBAMCD010000324.1 coordinate 7,518,230, forward strand.
AAAACATTCTTTAACTGACTTCGAAATCTTGCAGCGATTTCTACATCATACACCAAGTCCTCATCAATTGTAAGTTTTCGTTACTTATCTGAAATATGAGTGACAAAAACGCGCTGGTGAAGTATTAAGCACAATGTGACCATATCTATGCAACTTCGAAATACTACTATGTGGAGAACTATCGGTTCAGATATTACTCTAATCCACTGTCAATGGCGAGTAAATATTAGGGTAATTATTTACTTTGAGTTCTCGCGCTCAATACAGCCTTATGGGTAATGAATGTAGTATCAAACGAAAGGAAAGAAATCACAGAGCAACACCTCGGGTGCGCCTTGACGATTTATTGCTTAGTTTTTGCACAATTAAGAAAATAAAAATGACTTTTTAATCGAAAAATATCGATTTAAAGCTAAATCTGGTGGTTTGTCGCTAAAAGAAGTGTTACAAAATTCAGAATTAGTGTTGAGAAATTTCTAAATAAAGTGCTGCCAGAAAACATATTATATTGACAGCTGACTGTGAATCGTTAAAAATGAAAAAACATTCGGAGAAATTAAACTAAAATAAATTTTTTATAGCTTTCTCCAAATGTTTTTTAATTTTTAACGATTCACTGTCAGCTCTGTGTTCAAAGTATAAAAAATATACAAACACTAAATGTACATGATTGAAATAATAACTTTCTGATTATTGATGTTAAACCCTGTTCTCGACCGATCATTTCGATGCGATCCATATAATATATGTATGTATGTATGTACATACATACATACGTAGTCATCCGATAGGAATGATTACGAGATATACAATGTCTGCAGCAAAAAGAAACCTAAGTGCAAAGCTCTGTATCCCTAAGGGTGTCGGAGGAGATCGTGTTGATCCCGACAGACGGACAGGGCTACATCAACTCAGCTCGTCGTTCTGATCCAGAATTTGTATACTTTATAATATAAAATACACATACATGGTCGGAAAATCTTCCTTCTTTACGTTACAAAGTTCTGAACGAAATTAATAGAGCCTTTCAAGCAAAAATGCATAAATACATGAGGACGCAGATTGTGTTTAGATTTTGTTCTTTCAGAGTAACCTGAGATCAGTCTTATAACTACACAGCAGCGCCATGAGCTCAATGTTGCGGGACAAATTTTTTTATTTATATACCCTATACTCATAAAGGTAAAAGGGTATATGTATAAAGGGTATAAAACGTATGTAACAGGCAGAAAGAATTTCCATTCCATTTCCGACCCCATAAGTATGTATGTATGTACATATATACATACATACATATATACATATATACATACATACATATATACATACATACATATATATGTATTTATGTATTCTATAATCTATTTACATATATCAAAAGTACAACATCAAGAGCAAAGTAAATTAAAACAGGTGCGCCTGTCCGTAGGAACACCTATGCAGATATTGGAGACTGTAAGATCTACAGATACCAAATTTGGCGAATTACTAGAGTTGTAAGTATCGCATTTATCTTTGCCTCATCTAACATTAAGCCAAAATGCACCAGCTGAAATACATACATACATACATACAGCTGTGTTCACAAAAATAGCAGCGCAGTAGATCCTAACAGAAATGGACCTAATTTTTGCGTATTCCTTCTTTTAGATTAAACACTTGGACTTTGTTTTTGTCAAATGGAATATAGACTTTAGAAAAACGCAAAAGTTTCGTTAGTTTTGCCCTGATTTGGTGCGTTTAACGTGTTTTTGTGCATTTGCACCGAAATTTCGCTGTTCACAAAAATAGCAGTCTTTACTTCAAGTGCTCAAAAAATGAAGAAAAAATCAAAAAATTTAGCAAAAGTGAGATTAATTGAGTTTATTACTATTGTTTATTATTATTTACATAAGAAAACATTAAAATATTGGTAACATTTTCATGTAAGTGGGTAGACCCATGTAATGCTCGAGGGAGAAAAGGGAGTGGATTCAAAAACTCCCGAAACAAGGTAAAACTTATAAGGAGATTCGAAATTTAGTGGGCTGCTCTGCAAAGATGGTCTGCAATGCTCTAAATTATCAATTAAAACCCGAAAAACGTGGACTAAGACGAGAAACAACCACCTTAGATGACCGACGATTACTTCGATACTGCAGAGCTAATCCTTTGGCATCCTCCAAAGAGGTAAAAAAGGACCTAAACTTCTCGGTTAAAGATGTCATTATTTGACGAAGGCTTCAGGAATAAAAACTAAATGCAAGAAGTCCCAGGAAAGTCCCTCTTTTGACTTCTTAGCACAAAGAAGCACGCATCGTTTTTGCCAAAAACCATTTGAAGTGGACTGTAGAGAATTGGCGTACTCTGGACTCTGGATACTCTGGACGAATGATAGTAAAATTGTTTTGTTTGGTTTAGCAGGGTCCAGACAGTCTGTGCGACGTCCAAAAAAATACTGAATACCATCCAAACCACTCGCCAAAGACGGTCAAACATGGTGGCTTGAAAATCATGATTTGGGCCTGTTTTTCATACAGCGGTATTGGTCCAGATTATATGATTAACGGTATTATGGATCGCATTTTGTATGTGGATATACTCAAAAATGTTATGCCTCTATATGCTGCTTGGAATATGCCGATAAAATGGACATTTCAGCAGGACAACGATCCAAAACATACGAGCAAGCACGCTAAGGATTGCTTTGGAGCAGAAGGGATCGATGTTATGTCATGGCCAGTTCAGTCGCCAGATTTAAATCCGATCGAAAACTTATGGGGGGACATTAAACGAAGCGTCGCAAAAGAAAAACCATTGAATAAGGCTCAACTTTGGCACGTTGGCCAAGAAGCATGGGTGCATATCCCTGTTAAGCGGTGCCAGGACTTGGTGGACTCGTTGCTCCGCAGATGGGAAGCCGTTATTGCCAATAAGGGGCTTACGACCAAATATAAACTCTACAATAACAAAGTTGATTCTTAATTTAAACTTTTAAAGATGCTATAATGAAGTATTTCTTATGTTTGGCAACCACTGCTATTTTTGTGAACAGCAAATTTTTTGGATTTTTCCCTAATTTCTTTATTTCTGAAAATTCGAAAAGGTTTTTTTAACCAAAACCAGTGGTAATTTAGTCAAATATGAATATAAATTCTAAATTAAATGATTTTGGAAGCATTCATGGTTTTTTTAACATGATTGGTCAACTTTATAGCAACAGCTCATGGGCGCTGCTATTTTTGTGAACACAGCTGTACATATGTCGAAATCGAACAATAAACATCGGAATTACATACATACATACATATGTACATAAAAATATGAATGAACGCTTTACACTGTGCGATGTTAACTAATAAAAGTGAGTGTTCATTTTCAAAATTTGGCATTTTAATCGATGTGACGAAAAAAGCAATTAAGTAGTGTAGAACTGCAAACTGCGGCAACGCCAAATTAAGATTCTTTAAGTCTGCATATTGTTTACAATTTTGCATCTGTTCGGCTGCGAATTCAAATGAACACCGAGATCTCTATTACTATAACATCTTGAGATCGGCCATGCCGAAGTTGGTATTCCCTCGCAAACTGTTATTTTGATTTATATATAATTTGGCAGAATCATTAGGAAGTATATAAAACTCATTTTGAAAAAAGAAAGTTGTCTGCTAGAATTTTTTTATGTCCGATTATTCTTAAGGCAGCTGTATCATTTATTCGACAAATTCTGCTGAAACCCAATAGACATATGTATGTACATACATATGTATTTCTATACATACCAAACTTACAAATAACAAATTTCGTGACAATCGCTTCAAAATCAGCCAAGTTATTGATGACTATATTTTTCACCGATCGTTCCTGTCGGAGCTATTATTTAGTCAACTTGGTGGATATATGGCATAGTCATCCGATCAGGATGATTCCGATATATTCATACATTCAATACCTACAGCAAAATGAAGCATATATTCATATGTGCAAAATTTCAGGTGTAGGCCCAAGGGTCTCGGAGAAGATCGTGTTGATCCAAACAGATGGAAATACGGACTGACAGACAGTGTTATATCACCTCAGTTGACCAAAATTCACATAAGCTTGCAAGATATAAAATTTTCTGTACACTGATAAAAAAAAAACTACAACTGATTTAACAGCCGTCAAGTGATTTATTCTCAGTTTGGTTTGGGTATTCATCATGCCTGAACAACGGTTGCAAATCGTGCAATTTTATTTCAAAAATAATGGTTCTGTGCGGAATACGTATCGCGCACTACGTCCATTTTGCGATGTTTGCGATGAAGCGCGGCATTTGAAGTGAAGCTAATCCTCATGTGTATGTCGAAACACATTTACATCCAGAAAAACTGATGGGCTTGTGGAATCATGGGTCCGCACCTTTTGAAAAACGATGATGGCCAGAACGTTACAGTCAATGGTGATCGGAATAGAGCCTTGATTACTAACTTTTTCATTCCTGAATTGAACAATCATTATGTCTAGGAGCTGTGGTTCCAACAAAGACGGCGCAAAATGTCATATTCCATAAATCATATTTAAAATGTAATGCCACAAGATTATCTTTCGAATAAATTATACCAATCGAATAATCCAGTTGTTTTTTTTTCTATTTCTAAAAAAAAAAACCTCTAAAAAACACTCGCTAGATTCTTTGTACGTTATTTTCAAGCCACTGCCACGACATTTTATTTCTCACTTTTTATCGGGAGCAACAAATGGCTCGTGTACTGATCAACGTTTTTCCCAATTTGCTTAATAACACTATGTTGTTATTTTGCAAATACTGCAAATGGTTGAAACCGAACGAACTAGACGTCGGCATTTCGAGAAAAAATTCAAATTAGGATTATTTTTAAATGGTGAAATTGAAACTAGTGCCATCAATGACTTAAGTTGAACAGTAATCGCAGTGGCGCCCCTACTACCGTAGTTTAACTCACATCTCTAAATAAAGTGTTTGAACCACCCTAATATGGCGTAGTAGTTACTTAACACTGGCAACGCAGCTGCTACGGTAAAATGCTTTAGTGGAAGAGAGAAAACCGAACGACCGTGGCATATACCTTATAGTGCAAATGAGAAAACAACAATATAATTCTGCTCCGTTCTGCAGCGCCGCCTCATTCGAAGTTTGCGTTGCTGTCGCGTCGTGTGTACGACTGAGGCTGAGAAATATCTGAAGTGCAGAGAAAAGAAAATAAAAGCAAAATCAAAAGCAAAATAAACACAAACACTAAATAAAAACGCGCCAAATATATAATAATAATTAACAAAGGGTAGAAGCCGAGTGAGTTTCTGTTTGTGAGTGTGCCGTGAAAAGCAACACCCTCTCACCCTCTCTTCTTAACTGCACACACATACACCGTTAATCGAGATGGACAAACTAGATGCAAATTTAGAACAACAATTCGATCTCAATCTCATCGAGGCCGTAAAGTTGAATCCCGTCATTTACGACAGATCCCACTATAATTACAAACACTTTGTACGAAAAGCCCAGACGTGGAAACAAATTGCCGAAACACTTGGCGTGCCTGGTAAGTGAAATTGTCGCCGCCTCTGCCTGAGATTTAGTGCATTTGGCCAAATTGATTAATTCTGTACAAAAAAACGACGCAAAAGTAAGCTGCGACAGCGACGACGCAGTAGCGATTCTGAAATTTCAGGAGCGCCTAGCCCGAGGAATAATCTCGATTACTGCCGAAAATCAAAAGCGGTTTTTCGTTAAGCAGTAGTGAAAATTTAACATTGAACCGATATAAGCGGAATACTTTTTGGAATAAAAATTCTTAATGACCTTTTTTAAGTAATTTAAACGCCCCTTGATGTAGCCGCGCAATATGCTCCTGTTACAGCTGTGTATGTGTTTTGGCTGAGCAGTCAATATTTTTGACGTTGCTGTACTTTTGCGTCGACGTCGCTGTAGTTGTCTCCTTCGCACTCATCTAAATACTGCGCTGCTCACAACCTTATACATAGCCATTGCGAGACTAACCAGGCTGCTTTCATTTCACTTCCCCAGAAGTATACCAAAATTATGCACACTGACCACAAATTGGTTCACCTCATTATCTTTTACATTAATTTAGTTTTTTCCAAATGCTAGAGATCTTAGGAAAGGCTTTTTTTGTGTTTCTGAAAGCTTTTATAACGGAGTGATATTTTTTTGGTTGGAAGCTACAGGTTGCTTAGTGTTGGAGCTGGTGCTTCGTGGTTGAAGTCGGCAGTAACGTCACCGCCTCTGCTGACGTAGATGACGACGTTCGCTGGGAAGCTGTCTTCTTTCTGCTGCTTTTGCTTGTGCCAACAGCTGCTGGCTAACACGTTTGTTTTGGTTTTGACAACGTGGCAGGGTTGCCGCCCCATTATAAGATTTAAACATCAATGAATATTTTAATATATGTACATATGTATGTATGTATGAGAATATATGTACATGTATACATATTTACAATCTAATTTCTCTTCTAAATTTAATTAACATCCAAAACTTCTCTCGGTATTTCTTTAGTATCATATAAAACTTAAAAAACAAAATTTTGCTTACAATTTCTTGCTTGATATTTAGAGATTGCCTAATTTCTATTGATGATGTCTGACCATGTCAATTTGTTGTTTTTTGTATACATTGTAGATGCAATACAAAAACCTTAAATATGTTGGCGACTCCCAAAGATTTCCGATGCCAATTTTTTACCTTTAAATATATATTTATGTATTTAATTTTTTTTAAGCAAATTAAATTAAAAAAAAAACAAATTTTATTAGAAATGTAGGAAGTTTACCAGTGTTTACAGTTTCTATATCCAAACATATGTACTTACACACATATGTATGTAACTTTTTGCCATTTTCTTGCAGAGCAAAAATGCACAAAGCGTTGGAAGAGTTTGCGAGATAAGTTTGCTCGAGAGATGAAATTGTGCCAAGAGTCTCGTTGGCGTTACTTTAAACAAATGCAATTTTTGGTGGATTCCATACGACAATATCGTGAGTCTTTGTTGGGAAAGTGTTCTAATGGAAGCCAAAATGCCAATCAGGTGGCCGATCCCACACAGCAACAGCAGGCACAGCAACAGACAGTGGTTGATATATTTGCCCAACCATTTAATGGCAGTGCCACCACCTCAGCTCAGGCTTTAACACATCCGCATGGTAAAATATTTGGTTAACGGTTTATAGATTTAATCTGAATCTTTATCTTTTTAGAAATCACTGTCACAGGAGATGGACAGCAATTGGCTACGGCGGTAGGCAAAGACCAGAAGCCATATTTTTATGAACCACCGCTGAAGCGTGAACGTAGCGAGGAGGAGCACAGCGATAACATGTTGAATACCATAAAAATTTTCCAGAATAATGTTTCTCAGGCTGTTAGCGCTGAGGACCAATCCTTTGGTATGGTTGTCACTGATATGCTTAACACATTGGGCGTGCGACAAAAAGCCGAGGCCAAGGTCCACATTATCAAATATCTTACAGACATGCAGCTGCTGGCTCAGCACAATAAGTACTAACTCCAGTTTCAGCTGCTGCAATTGGATGGTGTTTTGCCCGGACCGATCGATCAATAGCGCGCAGCCGCCTCTATGATAATGAAAAAATAATGATCATCGATATGATGGATTTTCTTTAGCATTTAGGTCTTAAAAGTCAAACTAAAGTTTAGAATTTAAAATAAGGATGCCCAATATTCATATAAATATACATAATATTTATATATAAATAGAAATATAGTTTTCTCGCCCAGTTCTCAGTTTGTAAAAAGATAGAAAATTCGAATTGCTTCTATATCCCTTAAAAGAAGTAATGATGATATCAGTACTCAATATTCAAAGGTGTACATTTTCATTGACAACAACACTTATGTAAAAACTAAAACTAGAATTTGCCATTACTGGTTGTCTTTTTAAATTACGCCGAATTTTTTTTAGTTTTTTTAAGTTCGAGACGATATGATTAACATTACTTAATATCAATGAATATTTGTGCAATTACTCCGGAATAAAAAACGAAAAACATCGAAAAGTAACTTCCCCCAATGTGTGCCATTTGATTTGGGTTTTGTTTCTTTGACTATCTGGCTGTTTAAATCCCAACAAACATGAATTTTGCTAGTCTGGCAAGTCCGTATGAGCCACTTGCTTTTTTATGTAATTTGAATAATGAAAAAAACTAATCAAACAAGTCATGGAATTCAGGCTGGACTCGAGGATGTATGGGCAGTGAGTATTATTCTTTCTCAAACTAGAATCCCAACAACCATTATAGTTTTCACTCAGATCCGTCCTTGTCACTTGTACAAGGATGAATACGACGACTGCACGAGTTTCAAAGCCCGTTTTCACCAATATTTCATATTCGGGCGTGACTTGGATTGCTCTCAGTGGTTAACGGACTTCAAGAACTGTGAGCGTTATCGGAAAACCATTGGCGAAGATATAGAAGCCGGCCACTCTGTAATCAAAAGCGAAGAACAGCGCCGTAATACACGGTTGATGGCACATTACGAAAATAATACTTGGGAAAAAAGAAAACACCCACCACATGATTGGGCCAAACCGCTACCGACATGGCTAGAAACGCGTAATCAAAACACCTATTTGGAGATGAAGCAAAAGGAGCTTTCAGGCCTAAGAGTGCCACAAAAAGAGGAACGTGCGCTTTGTATTGTACAATGAAAAATAAGTTTGAATGCAGTCTGTCTTATTATAATGTAATATAAAATGAAATAACATCAAAAAATCGATTTTTTTGGAGTAATTATTTAATTTGACTCATCGAACTCAATGCAGCCTTAAGAGTAATGAATGTGGTATCAAACGAAAGGAAAAAATCACAGAGCAACACCTCGGGTGCGCCTTGACGATTTATTGTTTAGTTTTTGCACAATTAGGAAAATAAAAATGACTTTAGTCCGAAAAATATCGATTTAAAGCTAAATCTAGTGGCATGTCGCTAAAAGAAGTGCAACAAAATTCATAAATGAATCATAATTAGCGTTGTGAGATTTCCAAAGTGCTGCCAGATCATATTGACAGCTGACTGTGAATCGTTAAAAATTTAAGAACATTCGAAGACTAAGTATTCGGCGTCTGAATTTTTTATTTCGCCACTGTGTTCTGCAAAATCAATTTCGTTTCCGCAGGTATACATAGATGCGCTACAAAGCCAGTAAAAATAAGAAACCCCAAAGTCTAACATTCCAGCCAGTGCCCCTAAACTTTACATTTACCAACACTGGAGTTGAAATCAATCCTTTTACACCTTTGTTGAGCTTTCCATCACTAAAAATCCGAGAGTCAAAGTAAATAATTACCAAAAAAGGAACATTTTTCTTGATTTGTTGGTCTGGTAACTCTAAAATGGATCAGCTGTGGTGTTTTCAGCGAGGGGATGTTTCTATTCGTCACAAACTGCTATTTATTTTGTAGTAACACGTAGTAACTGCTAAGATGATAAAAGCTGGATTTACAAAACATTTGGATGCAATATTAATAAGTCCGCTAATCAATGCAACAATCAGGTCAGCAGGTAAATGTTGAATTTGTATTACATATATAATTTTACACATACAATTGATGTAGAAGCACACATGTATGTATGTATATACATACATATGTATATATGTATGTACATATGTACATACAAATACATACTGTTATGAAATTGCTAGTGATACAAGGGGCCATCAATGTCTTACGCGACTATTTGCAGATGGTCCAGTGCCAATAGCATTCAGAGATCCTACATAACGTTCAATGATCTGCGAAAAAAAAAACGACAGTACAGCAAAAAGGAACTAGTTGGGTATGTGTGTCCTTGCTTCTTCATTGAGTGTCGGCACGTCACTTATGTATATATATATATATATATGTATAAATTAATAACTTCGTCATAGCTACTCTATGCAGGATATGTTCCAGGTTGTTTCAGATGTCCCGAATTACTTTAAATTCGTTCCCTATGTAAAGAGATCCTACGTGCATAGTAAAGACTCTCAAGGATTTAAAGCAGATCTCATTGTTGGCTTTCCTCCGCTTAATGAAGCCTACACCTCGCGTGTCACCTTGGAGATGCCCCGTCTTGTGAAATCCGAGTGTCATGATGGACGACTTTTTAATTTTTTATTGAATGAATGGCGGTTTAGTCCTGGTCTTAAGGACATACCCAACTCGTGCGTTTTAGACTTTAAAGTCGCGTTTGAGTTCAAATCACTGTTGCACAGTAACTTAGCCAACATATTCTTTGATCTGATTTGTGACCAAATGGAAAATGCATTCATTCATGAGGTGCGACGACGGAATGGGCCACCATCGATACGCTCACATTTGCTGGCCTTGCAAAGGTCTTAATGACTAAAAAAAATTGTATTATTTTTGTTTTTAAATTCACATATTTTGTTTTATATTAAATTAAAATTAAAATTTTTGTTATAAATATCAGAAAGTGACTGTTTTAATTACTTTCCGGTTTGTAATGAACGATGTTTGAGAGACTCATTTCTACCTACAAAGCCACCGACTAACAACATTGCCTACTCGCTATTTCGACATACATACATGTCCTACAATGGAATAAAAGAGGGAGAAGTTGAAGGTGACGTAGAGTTTGATCAGACTGGGCGAGATCGAACAACACGCAGTGGTCGAAGCTATCCGGTCCGCTCAATGTTCGAGGAAATAAGAATGTGACAGAAGAAATAACTCGCAACCAGACGCTCGCCTTGACAACATCGTTTATCATTTGTTTGAGTAACAAATATATATATGTATATGTCGGAGATAAGTTATTTTCTCCGATTGACTTCTCCTCTTCGCAAGACATGTTTTATTTGGAGCAGCGAGTTCCTTGTGTTCTGCTTGTCGGGTAGTTCTAGACTGGCCACGCCGTCGCATTTCCCTCAGCATTACACCGGACCACACTCGATGACAGCCTTTGCTGTCATCTCTCTCAATAACAGCGTCATATGCCGTCCAATTCTAATGTCACCTGCATGACTAAGCAGGCAGTGCCAAATTTGCATGACTCAGCGTTCAGTGTCGAACACTCATGACAATATTCACTGTATAACTTACATGACAGTATTCACTGTATAGCTGACATGATAACAGTTACTGCCAAACTGTAAGCGTCCAAGATACGAGTGACCATACTTAATACTGGACTAATAGGAATCAAACAGAAAGGGACACCAATGCCCTTAAATAGAAAGAGAAGCAAGAGAACACAGGGTATTAAAGGGTATGCGAGACACGCAATACCCTGATCCGTCTCCGACATATATAAGTTTAAGTGTAAAGTCATTAAACTTTCCTTTGCTTACTTAGTTTAAATGTAAAGTCATCAAACTTGCTTTAAATTGAAATAAACCTGGAAATTATATTATCAACAAATTGGGGGCTCAACCGGGATTTATATTTTGGTCCAAACAAGACAACGAGATTCAATCAAATTCGTTGCAATATTGCTGGCATTAACAGGCAATACCTGAAGCGACATACATAAGATTGAGCAAATTTCACAACATTTTGCTTCAAAGACGACAAAGTTGAGCATCGCCAAGACCAGCAAAGACGACAAGATATATCGTGCAGCAATACAGCAGACAAAGGAAAGGTAGAGCTGAGAAGTTTTGGCGCTTTAGAGGGAAATCAGTGGCAAGAATTTCCAAGAGGCAACCGTTCGAGAGGCAACGGTGAGAGAGGCAACTGTTCGACAGGCAACGGTGAGAGAGGCAACGGTGAGAGAGGCAACTGTTCGAGAGGCAGCGTGAGAGGCAACGGTGAGGCAGTGAGAGAGGCAACGGTGAGAAGCAACCGTTCGAGAGGCAACGGTTAGAAGCAACCGTTCAAGAGGCAACCGTTCGAGAGGCAACGGTGAGAAGCAACCGTTCAAGAGGCAACTGTTCGAGAGGCAACGGTGAGAGACGCAACCGTTCAAGAGGCAACTGTTCGAGAGGCAACTTTGGTAGCTTTGCCGTAACGCTTAGAGGTGGCGTTTGTGGCATCACTCACTGGCAACGCTGAAAGGTGGCGTTTGTGACATCACTGAGGACAAAATTTTGATTATTTGAAGGAGTTGACAAAAGCAATCAGAAGAAGGAAGGAAGTCAACAGGCAAACTATAGTTGGAAGGGTGAGCTGTAATATTTGATTTAAGTGACCTAATCAACGAGAGAGAAAGTGGTGCTACAGTCGTGATCGATTGTTTGGAGTGAACGAGAGCGGCATAGAGCCCAACATTTAAAGTTACTTAAAATACTAACCACTAAGATATTTAACAGTAGATCTTGTGAAAAATTTTTGTAAGATGAATCGTGGCGGGATTTTGGCTTTGCGTGTTGAGGAATTGCGCTTAAAATTGAGTGAGTTCGGAACTGCAATCGCAGCTAATCGCTCATTTTGATCTTATAGATGTTGAAGAAGAGGGGGAGGCGGAGTATGTGTCTGTCAATGCGGACCCAATTGCCCAAAATATAGAAACTTCTAGATCATGGTTCACTCTCAAAGACGTAGAGGGTAGTGTTTCTGAATTTTGTGGTACAGGTGCGATTGATGTAGCACTGTGGACTAGGGAGTTAGAGGAGTGTGCCCTTACGGTGCAATGGAGTCAATTACAACTTTTTGTGTATGCTAAACAATTATTGAAAGGTGCCGCCAAGTCTTTCATACGTAGTCAGCTAGATATTTGTAGTTGGAATTCGTTGAAGGAAGCTCTAAGCTCTGAATTTAAAGTTCGCGTATCAGCAGCTGAAATACATAGAAGATTGGGCAAACGACAGCTACAGAAGGGTGAAACATTCTACGAATTTTTGTACGCTTTAATGGAAGTAGCAAAACCGATCGATTTAGATGATGAAAGTCTAATCGAGTATTTTGTGGAGGGTATACCAGACTCAAGGAATAATAAAGGATTGTTATACCAAGCAAGAACCATTGGAGAACTTAAGGTGCAAATAGAAGCTTATTTAAAAACTAGAGGTTCAATCAAGTCATCAAACAAGCAATCACCAGAATCAAATTTTAATAAGCAGATTCAAAATCAGGAGGAGAGCACAAATGTTTGAAATGCGGCGATACAGGTCATTTAATGAAGAACTGCGATAAGTCTGATTTTACTTGTTTCAAGTGTGGCAAACCAGGACATCGTTCATTTCAATGTGATTTAGGGAAAAAACCCAAAACAGAGAGGACGAATACCATACAAGAGAACGTAGAGGTAGATCCAAGCAAGTTTACTTCTTCGGGGTTGGAATTAAAACATATTACGTACAAGCTAATGACTTTCAATGGATTGGTAGATATGGGAGCACATTTGAGTCTCATTCGTAGAAGCGTGTTCGTCAAATTCGACAATATTTCACTGACAGGAATTTCAAAGCGTTTAACTGGCATAGGCGAAAGTCAAGTATTAACTTTTGGTAGTTTCAGAATTCCTGTAAAAAAAATATGGTATAAAAATGGAAATTGAATTCCATGTTGTTCCTGACGAAGATATGGCTTTTGAGGCAATTTTAGATAGAACCATATTAGATAACGTTGATATGGTAGTGACAAAGCGTGGTACCAAATTGATGAGCAAGACGAAAACTTGTGAATGGCAAGGTAAAGAATTATTGGTAGAAACAAAAAGCTCGTGTGCTGAGTTATTAAACGAGTGTAACAGCTTTCGTAGTTTTAATATAGAAGAATGGGAATTCTCCCAGAAACCGATTTGTCTCATATTAGTGTCAGTATTGCAAATGAAGTTAGAGAGTTAATCAAAAATTATAAACCAGCTAGAAACGCCCAAGCCCCAGTAGAAATGAAAATAGTATTAACAGACGAATTACCAGTGTACCAACATCCAAGACGTCTAGCCGAATCCGATCAGAAAATTGTGGATACCCAAGTACAAGAATGGTTAGATGAGAAGATAGTCAGGCCAAGCTTTTCAGAATATGCTTCACCAGTTGTGTTAGTATCCAAGAAGAATGGAAAGAAACGATTATGCTGCGACTATCGGAATCTAAATGAAAAGGTAGTGAGAGATAATTTTCCTATGCCACAGATGGACTGTGTATTAGAAAACCTCCAAGGTGCTTTCGTCTACACCACGTTAGATTTGATAAATGGTTTTCTTCATGTCCCTGTTGAGGAAAAAATCATTCAGAAGTATACATCATTCGTAACTTAGCATGGTCAATACGAATTTCTCTATGTACCGTTTGGAATTTCAAATTCACCCGCGGTATTCACGAGATTTATAGGGGCAGTTATGAGAGAATTGACAACCAATGGAGATGCAGTCGTCTATATGGACGACATAATTATTTCGAGTTTAGATGAAAATAGTGGTCTGGTGAAATTGGAAAAGGTGCTAATGGTTACAGGAGAAAGCGGACTCAGAATAAATTGGCGCAAGTCTCAAATATTCCAGAGAAAGGTAAATTTTTTGGGATACATAATAGAGAAGGGGAGTATTAGGCCAAATGAGGAAAAAACATAAGCAGTTTCCAGATTTCCAATTAACGATAAGAAAGCTATTCAGAGATTTCTAGGACTAACTTCGTATTTCATCGAAGAATACGCTCTAATAGCCAAACCTTTGTCGGATATTTTGCGTAAAGATTCCAAATTTGAGTTTAGGGAATTGCAGATGGTAGCCTTTGAACAATTAAAGCTAGCATTGACGAAGTTGTATAACCCTAGATCAGAAACAGAAATTCATACGGATGCTTCAAAGCACGGCTTTGGAGGGGTATTATTGCAAAAAGATGTAGAAGATTGTCTTTTTCACCCGGTACAGTATATGAGTCGGAAAACTAAGATATGTGAAGAAAAATACGACTCCTATGAATTGGAGGTATTAGCAGATATAAATGCTTTAATGAAATGGCGAGTGTGTGTGTTAGGTCTAAAATTTAAAATTGTAACTGATTGCAATGCATTCACAATGACGATGAAAAAGAAAGAGGTACCATTGCGAGTGGCCGTTGGGCCATGTACCTGCAGGATTATGACTATTAGATTGAACACCGATCAGGTTCTAAAATGCGACATGTTGATGAAACAGAAATAATACAGATTGCACATAAACAAGGCCACTTTGGCGCCAAGAAGACTCAAGCTATCATTGAGAAATCGTACTATATCCCGAAACTTAAGGAAAGCTATCATTGAGAAATCGTACTATATCCCGAAACTTAAGGAAAGAGTAGTCCGTGTTGTTGAATCTTGTATTGAGTGTATTGTAGTTAACGCTAAAACTGGGAAAAGGGAAGGGTATTTGTCGCAAATCAGCAAAGGAGATAAGCCGTTGATAATTCATGAAGCCCTGGGCAGGATCATTCGGGGCGAATGATGAGTCAGGACGGCCGATTGTAGGAAATGGAATAAGAGAGGGAGAAGTTGAAAGAGTTTGATCAGACTGGGCGAGATCGAACAACACGCAGTGGTCGAAGCTATCCGGTCCGCTCAATGTTCGAGGAAATAAGAATGTGACAGAAGAAATAACTCGCAACCAGACGCTCGCCTTGACAACATCATTTATCATTTGTTTGAGTACCAAATATGAATATGAATGCTATTTAAATATTGCCATATTCGTAAATTTAATAATACAAACTACTAATATATATTTTATTATTTTATTCAAAAATATATTAAATTGTCAAGTATCATTAAAAAGCGACATATCATGTCTGTTTGGTTATATATGTATAATTGAAAGTGGCGTTATAATTGTGAAGCGCGCTTAAAATAGAAACCTGTAAACAAAGAAGTACCGTTAGTCCCACTAATCCCAAAGTTAGTATATGTTGTTGTTGTGCCCCAACAAGTATTTCGATAGAATATTGCAACTACGAGAATTGTACCGTTTGGTCAATAATGACAATATATTGGTGGCGTTATAAATGTGAAACGTACTTATATATCAGCAGTACATTAAATAATAACATTATTCTGGTTGATCCTGCCAGTAGTTATATGCTTGTCTCAAAGATTAAGCCATGCATGTCTAAGTACACACGAATTAAAAGTGAAACCGCAAAAAGCTCATTATATCAGTTATGGTTCCTTAGATCGTTAACAGTTACTTGGATAACTGTGGTAATTCTAGAGCTAATACATGCAATTAAAACACGGACCTTTTGGGACGTGTGCTTTTATTAGGATAAAATCAAGCGATCATTTGATCGTTATATTGGTTGAACTCTAGATAACATGCAGATCGTATGGTCTTGTACCGACGACAGATCTTTCAAATGTCTGCCCTATCAACTTTTGATGGTAATATCTAGGACTACCATGGTTGTAACGGGTAACGGGGAATCAGGGTTCGATTCCGGAGAGGGAGCCTGAGAAACGGCTACCACATCTAAGGAAGGCAGCAGGCGCGTAAATTACCCACTCTCAGCTCGGGGAGGTAGTGACGAAAAAGCAATTGGGTGTAGCTACTTTTATGGCTCTCTCAGTCGCTTCGCGGGAAACCAAAGCTTTTGGGCTCCGGGGGAAGTATGGTTGCAAAGCTGAAATTTAAAGGAATTGACGGAAGGGCACCACCTGCGGCTTAATTTGACTCAACACGGGAAAACTTACCAGGTCCGAACATAAGTGTGTAAGACAGATTAACAGCTCTTTCTCGAATCTATGGGTGGTGGTGCATGGCCGTTCTTAGTTCGTGGAGTGATTTGTCTGGTTAATTCCGATAACGAACGAGACTCAAATATATTAAATAGATATCTTAAGGATTATGGTGTTGAAGCTAATATAGCCTTCATTCATGGTGGCAGTAAAATGTTTATTGTGTTTGAATGTGTTTATATAAGTGGAGCCGTACCTGTTCGTTTGACACTAGCTTGTTAAATGGACAAATTGCGCCCCCACTATTTGGGAAAAACGTGTAACTAGAGCAATATTAAAGATATCGCGTTCTTATTTGGCACACTCAATAATATGGCCAATATGCACCGCATTGTGCACCGTCGGTATCGTTCGCTGTTCCTGCATGCTAAGAGAATTTTCTTGTAAATTGATGGCGATTTTGGCAATACATACTAATTATGTGTATGTTTCAATTTTTGCCACCCTACTCACACTCAATAAAATTTGTGTGCCGGTGCCACTCACCACTGGCTCAGCAAATCATAAACACACACTTAGACAAAATTCTGTGAGTGCTGCGCATGTAAGCAATATCATGCTGTCGCTCACAACAATTCACCGTTTTGTTTTTGCGGACGCAGAAGAAAAAGCGAGAGTGTGAAATGCGCAATAAACGCAAGTAGACAAAACACTATGTATGTATATCACCCAAGTGTTTTATAGACACCATGGTGTGTTTGCAAAATTTAGAGTAATGGAATACCAAAGAAAATGGTTATCCCAACATTATCCAACATAATTACGAAAAAAAGAAATAGATAAGGTCCGAAAACGGTAGACATTTTGCTACTTTTGCACTCGTTTTTAAAAATAATAATTTGTAGTTTAATTTCTATTTTAAACGTCACTGAAGAAAAAGAATTTTTCATTTTATTTGCACTAAAGCAAATGTTTATGTTTATTTAATATATTAAATGAATAAAAAAAGTTATTTTTGAGTTAAATATTATTTTTTTGCTAGTACATATGTATATAAATACGGCGACACTACACATTGTACGTCTCAATTTTTATGTATTTCTTTTCACCCAACATTCCTTCGACGCTCAAACGCCCACATATGCTATACACACATATGCATATCTCATATCTCCACTACTGTAGGTAACGCTATGGGTGTTCTTGGGTTTGTTAAACGATGGTCAAAGGAGTTTGATGACCCTTATACAACCAAAATTCTTTTTACCTCATTGGTTCGTCCTATTTTAGAATATGGATCTTGCATATGGTCTCCTCAATATGACTCACACAAATCAAGAATAGAATCTGTCCAAAAACAGTTCCTACTCTTTGCTCTTCGTGGTCTGAACTGGGATCGCAATATCAATCTGCCATCGTACTCTAGTAGACTTCTTCTTGTTAACCTACCATCTCTTACTAATCGTAGAATAATGCTTGGTGTGATTTTTATGCACAAGCACCTTAATGGTGATATAGACTCTCCTAAGCTATTGAGCCAAGTAAATCTATCGGTTCCTTGTAGGCCTACTAGAAATTTTATACCTCTATCTCTTCCCCGCTGTACTGCTAACTATGCTCTGCATGAACCTTTCCGAGTACTTTGTTCTGATTACAATCGACTTTACTGTGTAATCAGTTCGGAGCTCTCTCTTCCTACATTAAAAACATCTATCCTTTTACATTTAGCTCGTAACTAGTTATAGTTTTCGTTTCTTGTCTGTTTTGTGGAATGTCCCCGCGACTCGAGCCGTGCGTCATGCGGCTAGCGCCCCTCGGTCGGTTGGGCGGGAGGTTGTGGGCACTTAGTGCACCCGATGCGATCCGCGCGAAAAAAAAAAAAAAAATTTGCTAACCCACTCTACGCTTTTGCCGACTAAGCGGAATGTTCGCACCGTCCGGTAGTCAGCCTTGCCCAAAGTTGCAAAGTCAGCGTTATCATTCGCTCGGTCTATAGATTATAAGTTTTATATTCATTTAAGTTTGTATCCATCATTTGTTCGATAAAGGATAAAAATACATTACTCCGGCACTAAGCCGCAAAATCCATTTGTTATCAATTGATTACCTTGTTAGACCACAAGGCTAGTAATACAGCAAAGAGGGAAAAGTCAAACCCTCCAACATAAAGATTTGTTTAATTGGCGCCCAACTAAGGAAAAATACCACCCACCAGTAAGAGACCTTAATTTAAGAAGTTCCTCGTAGGAAAACTCATGTAAGTGGAATACCCAGTCAGCATATAATTTCAAAGAAAAAGAAGCAAAATAAATAATACAAACACAAAGAAAATGTAAGAAAATAAAGTCAATTTTTTATATTGTATTGGAAAGTGTAATTGTGCAGGAAATTATTTTTGAACAAGACCTCTCGCCGATTATGAATTTAGATCAGCCAAAATAATAAACAACCAATGAAAATATTCTATTCGTGTGATGTTTCAGTTAAATAGTCTCTCTTTTATGCACTGTAACTAATGATTTTCGCGGGCCCATATAGAGAGGTCAGAAGAGAGTTAGATACTGAAGAAGAGTGGGAATATCAGATAGTAAAAGCAAATGCAGTCGTGAATCCTGAAGAAATACAAGCCATAGTGAGTACCGCGGTGACAAGAATTAAATGCATTGCAAGAGCAAATGTGCCAAATACAGTTAAAATAGAGTTTAGTAGAAAATTATCTGAGTGCATCAGTGCATCCAGAAGCTAGATGTGACATTCCCTTAAATTTTGTAAAGTCCGTACCAGATTTTTCTATAGTACAGTACGACTATGTGGCCTGGAGGCAATCCAAGCAATATTCCCGAATAGTTGAGCGCATTACCAGTCACAATAGTTAGGAAAAAAATCAAAGTTTCTGCTGATGCACTATTGGCATCACACAATACGGTGTTAAACGTCGACGCCATAATTGCTAGGTTAGACTGCACTTACTCGGATAAAACTTGACTCAGGCGTCTACGCCATAATTTAGAAATGTGCAGATAGGATAATATGTCTCTAGCAAATAACAAATAAAGTTATCATGTCTTGCGACACAGAAAGAGCAGAAATGCTAAATGAAGAGGTCACAGACGATACGCTACACGCGTTTGTGTCAGGGCTAATAAGGTCATTACATGCGTTCCGGTTCAGCCAAGAGACCTTCCGCCTGCCTTAGCCATACTCAAAGAAACCGAGGAAAGGAGTGCCTTCGCGGCGTCATAGGTCAAGGTGTCGGAGAACAGAAATCGGCCTGCTGATAACAGCGGGTAAAAGAAGAAACAGGAAAAAATACAGGGAAGAAAAGAACATGATAGGGCCCAAGAGAGGAACCCAACAAGGAAAGCAACAGGGCAACAAAAATGGACAGGGTCAGGGCTACACTGCAAATCATAGTCAAGCACCCGAACCAATCGACGGCGACCCATCTGTAATTAGTCTAATTAGACTAATTTTGTAATGGATTCGGCTCCCAGCACTCAGATTGGCACAAAAGGCAAAACCAATCAGAATGCGTTTCAGATCAGAGCCAGCAAAGGGTTCACAAAACTGTACAGGGTGTGGTGAGGAGCCTAAAGACATCCGGTCGATACCCCTTCGATATTAGCTTCTAATGAAATAACTCAGAAGTATCTCTTAAAATTTTTTGAAAAAGCCACACCCTTTTTTGTAATAAATGCTTTAACACCGTTCGACGGCATTATTGGCTTTGATTTCCTGAAACAAATAGGAGCAACTATTGAAGCAAAGGATGGCGTAAAAAATTGAAAAACTAAAATACTAATCCTGCCGAAATGTAAATTTCATCAATGTCAATGATATTGTCGTGCCACAGTTGGTAAAAGAAAAGTTTAAAAAAGTAATTCTAAACACGGCTAAAGTGTTTGCAACCTCAAACGAAGCGCTGCCCTATAATACTTCGGTGGTGGACACCATACGCACAACAAATAATAACTATATTTTTTTTAGACTATATCCACACCCCATGGGGGTAGCTGATTTTGTAAAAAAAAGAGATCAAAAATCTACTACAGCCTGGCATTGTAATTCCCTGAAGTATATGTTTTGTCGTCTACCTTTCGATTATTTATTCGATTTATTATGAGACCAAATTGGGAAAACGTGTTATGTTTACGTCGATGACGTCATTATTTTTTTTTCAAAGCGACGAAGAACGTGTAGAGCACATAGACTGGGTGTTGAATAGTCTTAGTGAAGCCACATTGACAGTCTCGAAAGAAAAATTCAATTTTTTAAAGAGGGGCGACAACTGACCCGGAAAAGGTGAAAGCCATTCTAGAGTACCCAGAACCAAAGACACTCTTCGAATTGAGGTCATTCTTGGGTTTAGCCAGCTACTACCGTTGTTTCGTAAATGACTTTGGGAAAACGGTTCCGTCAGTAAGCACATGTCTAAAAAGACAGATATTGAGTTTGATGAGGTTCAGAGAGACGCTTTTGAAAACTATGAAACATTTTGGTATCAGAATGCGTTATGATCAGCTACCCTGATTTTAAAAAGGCATTCGATTTAACCACAGAAGCTTCCGCGTTTGGCATCGGTGCAGTTCTGTCCCAAGAAGGCATACCGATCACAGTGATATGCAGAACACTGGATTACAGAACACAATTACGCTACTAATAAAAGGGAGCTGTTTGCCATAGTATGGGCATTTGCAAATTACACATTCGCAGTGTCATATAAAAACCCGAACCCCAAAAGTAAAAGGTGGAAGGTTTACATTGATGAGCACAATGCAAAGATGCATTACAAACCAGGAAAAGAAACGTGTATGCATGAAAACGCACAGTCGGACATAACCACTATTCACAGCGAGGTATCTCTATCTTATTACATTGAGTCCATTGAAAAACCATTAAATTGTTTTAGGAATCAGATGGTGTTGGAAGATGCAACTTTTCCGTTAAAACGGAATTTAATCGTCTTTAGAGAAAAATGCATCATACAATCCGTTTCACAGAGACGAAGTGTTAAAACTAGTAAAAGCCGCAGTAAAACCGGATATTGTAAATGCACTTTACTGCGACCTGCATCATGAACTAGTAAGGGGTTTTCCGACAACAAAGTCCTGGCATTGTAAATAAATCTGAACGAAAAGAAATAGTGACGACAGAGCACAACCGCGCCCACAGGGCTCCACAAGAAAACGTCAAGCAAATTCTGCAGGAATATTATTTTCTAAATATGTCAAAACTGGCAGCAGAAATCGTGGTAAATTGCAGCATTTGGACTGTGGCAAAATATGATAGGCACCCAAGAAAACAACTTCTAGGAGAAAAGCATATTCCGTCGTTTTTAACCGATAAAAAACAGTTTTTAAATTGTATTGACCAGTTCTCAAAGTTCGCTATGGTACAACCGATAATATCACGATATTAGACGTTAAGAGCCCCTTAATCCAAGTCATGAATTTGTTCCCAAGAACAAAAATTGTGTATTGTGATAATGAGCCATCTTTTAATTCCGAAACTATAACAACGATGTTAAAAAACGGATATGGGGTAGATGTTGTAAATGCCCCCCCACTTCACAGTACTTCCAATGTTTAGTAGTTTGATAGGAATCGAATTTAGTAGTTTGGTAGGAATCGCCAGGGTGTATCAAACTCGACAAAAGGATTGATGACATCGTTGAAATAATCCTGCACGCTATAGTAGAGTACAACAGTTCCATACATTAAAAGAAAAGAAGCCCAGGAAAGAAAAGGCTCAACAGGCACAATTAGGGAGAAACAACCGGGACAGACAGAACAGAGTTTTCGATGTCGAGGAGAAAGTCTTTGCAAAGGGAAATAAACGACTACGGAAAAAATTAAAAATATTAAACATTAAAGGGAGAGTGGTCTATAAGGATAATCTTAAGTAAGATTTCAATTTGACCAAGGAACTGTTTATTTTTGTTTCCCCTTTTCCACTTCTTCATGAATTTTACATTTTTATGTTTGTTTGCTTTTAGTTAGGAGTTAAGTTTTTACTTGCATTTGCTTTACTAGATTGGTCATGTAAAAAGTCTGTTATCCGCGCTGCAAGTAAATCACGGGATGGCTAGAAGTTTAGATTTTATTGGTACAGCACTCAAGGTTGTAGCTGGCACGCCTGATACTGCTAACCCTGATAAGATTAAAATAGCAAAAAGTAAGTTGAACGAATTTAATAATAGACAGGTTGTAACTAACACAGAGACGCAGAAACAAATAAACTAACTTACAGTCAACCCACTGGTTGAGGCAGGAAATGATCAACTATTTGATTACCCTAAAATAAACCTGTGAAGCAGTCATTGTTTCTAGGGCCAGAGTTAGTTCGAAGGTTTTGAAAAAGCCAAACTGTGTGGCAACACGTAGTATCTTCCATGCAGATTTACTAATCGTTCTTGGGGACTTTAATTTGCCTGACATTTCTTGGTTTCCATCAGATGAGTCTTCCATGCTGGTGCCTTCCTCCTCACACTGCTTTATTGATGGTCTTCTTGAGTTATCCTTAACCCAGGTTAACCCTGTGCATAATAGAAATGGTAGATTACTAGATCTTATATTTATGCTAAATTCTTCCGACTGCTCTGTTTCGAGAATTGGTCCTTTAGTTGTCCCCGAAGACAATTTCCATCCAACTTTGGACTTAACCATAAACCTTCCTTTTCCATTGCCGATTACCAAGTCGACATCTCGCACCCGTTGCTTTCGTAAAACTAACTTCTTGAAACTCAATGAGCTTATTCTTGCTACAGATTGGTCTGTATTCTTGCAAAGATTTAGACGCTGCTATTTCATTTTTCTATAATACTATGTTTTTACTTTTTGATGCTTGTGACCCACGTGTCACACATTTATCAACTGACAAGCCACCATGGTTTTCACGTGAGTTATCTAATTTAAAGAATGTAAAATCTAGATACTATAAAAAGTATAAAAAATCCGGTCAACTGTCCGATCTTTCTCTTTATGTAGTTGCTCGATCAAATTTTTCAGTGCTTAATGCACAATGTTACAAGGATTACTTAAGGCGCTGTAAACTTCAGTTTTCTGGTGATTCTTAGCGGTTTTATAACTTCGTCAACGCCAAACGCAAGGCATCAGTGCATCCGTTTTACTTATGTTTCGAAAATAAAAAAGCTAACGATGATCAAGCCGATATGTTTTCTGACTTTTTCACTACAACTTATTCCTCCATGGAGTAGTATCAAGCTAACTCATCGTATCCTTATCAGTTGAACAGGTCTATTTCTATCTTTGATAGTGTGATCGATGAAAGTTCGATTCTTAGCGTGCTTACTTCAGTAAAACCTGTGCACTCACTAGGACCAGATGGGATACCTGGTTGTGTACTCAGGGTTTGCGCTGACACTTTGTGTAACCAAATTCATAAGTTATTTACTTTGTCCGTTACAACTTCTACTTTCCCGCCTATTTGGAAGGAATCTTTTATTATTCCTCTTCATAAAAAGGGTAATAAGTCCGCAGCATCAAATTATAGAGGTAATTGTAAATTGTCCGCTATACCGAAGACCTTTGAGAAAATTATAACTTCTCAATTGCAACATTTCTGTAGTTCTGTACTTTCATCTACCCAACAAGGGTTCATGAAACGCAGATCTACTACCACTAACCTTTTAGAGTTTACTTCTTTATCGATCGAAGGATTCAGGAAAAAATCGCAAACTGATGTCATTTATACCGACTTCAGTAAGGCCTTTGATTCTGTTAATCATACACTGCTTTTGTACAAGCTGAACGAAATTGGCCTTTCACACCTTCTGCTCAGCTGGATTCTTCAATTTTTGACTGTCGTATTTAAATCCTCACCACAGGGTAGCCATCTTGGACCATTGCTTTTTACCCTCTTTATTAATGATCTTCCTTCCGTCGTAATTCACTCTCGTGTAATTATGTACGCTGATGATGTTAAACTTTTCCTTAGTTTCAAAGATTCAGGTTCCCCGGATCTGCTTCAAGCCGATCTTAATAACCTCCAGACTTGGTGTGAAATTAACTTATTAAACTTAAATATTTCGAAGTGTAATGTCATGTCGTTTTATAGATCTTCCTTTCACCTAGAAACTTATTACCTTAATAATACTCCACTTGGAAGTTTAAATGAGATGAGTGATTTGGGTGTACTCATGGACCATAAATTAAGTTTCACTCGTCATATTTCTACCTTAGTCAGCAAAGCCATGAGTGTTCTTGGTTCGACGATCCTTACACAACCAAACCCCTTTTCAATTCACTGGTCCGTCCTATTCTGGAGTACGGATCATGCGTTTGGTCACCTCAATATGAATCACAACAAATTAGAATTGAATCCGTTCAACAGCAATTTTTGATTTTTGCTCTTCGTGGTTTAAACTGGGATTGCAATGTTAACTTGCCATCGTATTCTAGTAGACTTCTTCTAATCAATCTTCCTTCTTTACTGAATTGTAGAGTAATGCTTGGTACTTTGTTTATACACAAGCTTTTTAATAGGCAAATAGACTCTCCTAAAACAGGTCAATCTATCTGTACCTTGTAGACTAACTAGAAATTATGTCCCTTTAACTTTAACAAGTTGCACTTTAAACTATACTTTACAATGTAAAGTTTACATGAACCTTTCCGTGTCCTTTGTTCCGATTATTCCTACTTTAAAAACTTCTATCCTTAGCTATCTAGCTCGTAGTTAGTTTTAATTATTTAGTTTTAACTTTAAGTATGTATTAATTGTCGTCAGTTGTCCAAGCGACTTCGTTTTTGCATGCTGTCCACTAGGGTTCGCGCGTAACAAGCATTGTCCTGGTGTCGCATGGGTCACTTGAACGTACTGCGCATAGTATACGTCAACGTCCAGAAGAAGAAAAAAAAAAAAGAAGAAGAAGAACAGCGGCAGCGCTGCATCCTATTAAAATAAAGTAAATCGATAGTCACCAACTACTGTATTACTACAATTTGGGGGCTCGTCCGTGATATGCTGAGTTTACACATAAAAAAAAACAATAACGACAAATTAATTTTCTTGTTGGAGTGCATGACGGAATATCGTCAAAATTGTGATATTCGATGGTTGACAAGAGATAGCAAGTGACGCCTCCTTAAAAAAATGGAAGGCGAACGAGAAAGATAGCTGCCAAAAGCTAAGAATTAATTGCCTATGAAAAGTGACCTGCAGATTAAAGCGTTAACTTTGAGACTCAGGCAACTGAGCTGGAATATAGGAGGATTATCTGGTGTTTACAAAAGAGGAGGATGAAAGACCAGTTGAATCTTTTGCAATAAGCTGAGGCTGCGCAGACAACAGCAGGCAGGCAGCAACGATTGGTTTTTGGCCGTAAGAGCTGAAGTATTCGATTTGGCGGAGACAGCAAAGACTTGGCAGTCATTTCTGGAGTAGTCGGTTTGGACGAAGTGTGGTGACTTTAACAATTTTCGATAAAGTAAGGTCGGGACCCAAAACTTAGCGGTGAAGCAGACTTGGCGGTGAAGCAGACTTGGCGGTGCAGCAGACTTGGTGGTAAAGCAGACTTGGCACTAAAGCAGACTTGGCGGTAAAGCAGACTTGGCGGTAGAGCAAACTTGGTGTCAGGGCTGGTTGACATCGAAAAGCGACCAAACAAAGCGGCGTAGGGCTAGCAGAGTAAAGCGTATGTAGTGGGGATATCTAACGAAAAAAGAAACTGTAAAAGAGAGAAAACAATTAAAATACTAACATAGTATAATATTATTGGGTAAAGTTAAGTGTGTATAATTGAAAAGGAGCTTGCGGAAATTCTGGTACTCAATGTGGCTGGGTTACGAGTAAAATTATGTGAATAAGGACTCCGACTGGCCGGAACGTGATTTGCAGGATAGGTTATTCACTCATTATGGTGTTCATTATAAAGATGAGGAATCAGAGGATGAATCAGTGGTAACAGCAAATGGGTTAACAGAATTAGAAGATTGTCCAGTCACAGTTCACTGGAGTTAGTTGCAGTTGTTCCTTTGTGCTAAACAGTTGTTGACCGGATCAGCGAAATCCATTATTAGAAGTCAAAGAAATATTAAGAATTGGAGCTCACTAAAATCAGCATTAAGAATTCAGTGTTAAGATATCTTCAGCACTTGAAGGAATTTTTATACGCGTTAATGGAAATTGCATAACCAGGTAACATAGAGGAAGAGAGTATAGTTGAGTATTTCGTAAAAGGAATCCCGGATACAGAGTTGAGACCAAGACAAACGGTGTAAGTGGAGCACAAGCTGTACAGAGTAGCGAGAGATGTTTCAGCTGTAGAGATCCCTCTCACATGAGAAAGGAATGTCCGAAAATCAACCGAAAGTGTTTCAAGTGTGATCAACCAGGACATCGTGCCGTTGAGGTGCAGGTTAAACGAGGAAACAAGCAAATACTATTCAACAAGATACAGGCCAAAATTCATCAAGTATGTTCACTCTATCAGGTTTAGAACGTAAAAAGACCACATACGCGAATACAAAGTTTAAAGGACTCATAGATACAGGGGCAGATATTTCGAGACATTTTTTGGAAGCTATGTGTGGATAAGCTAGAGGGACCAGGAAAGGAAACTTTTGGAAGTTTCTTTATAATGGTTTAGATTGATGTTTAAGATTAAACACTGTATTTGTAGACATAAAAATATTTTAAAAACATGTACATACATTTTCTGAACTAAGTACGAGATAAAAGTACAGCGCAGAAAAATAATAACGTATTGTTTGAATATATGTAATGTAGCTCACATGTTGTGAGTATATTTTTACCAGCCGATGCATTTAGCTAAGCATCTAACGGCCAACGCAGGCTTTGATTTAAATAGATTTAACCCCAAGCTATCAGTACGGTGCATGTATGCTGATAGAATTAGACAAAAAATCCCACCACCAAATATGTGCCCCATAGACTTTAGGACTTCCTCCAACTAAATATTATTTAATTTTGAATTCAACAAATGAAGATCGGGTTATAAATTTTCCTCTCCCCGGAAGCCCTATTCATTTTTGGAGTATAATATAAAATTTGAAACAAAAAATAAGTGCGTCCGAAGTTAAAAGGCAGTTTGCTGTGGAGCAATTGCAGAACGATCGGGGCGAATTTAAAAAAGTGTGGCGTGTTCGAAGCTGATATCGAACTGAAATAAAAAACGGTTAAAACTCACGACGGATATAAAAAATCGTGTCAGTGGCTACAAAAATTTAAAGTAGCGAAGCAAAAAGAAGAGACTATAATAGTCAAAGAACAGTTCCAGTGACAGTTCCAGTGAATGTTGCAGTGAAAGTTCCAGTGAAGTGAATATAAAGCTCAGTGGTAGAAGAAGACCTACCAACAAGACGAGTGGGACGTGACGGCCAGGAAAATTCAATACACCCGACCAATAAACACCGACAAAACAACACCAAGAAGGAGGGTCGACGCCATCAGCAGCAGCAGCAAAAGATAAGATAATATTGTTTAATTTTACGTTTTTTTAAATATTATTTTTATTTTTATTATTATAATTATTTTAATTATTATTAATATTTAAAAAAAAAACCAACATGTTATCGGAAAAAAGTATTGCGTTGTTACAGAAGCAGTCCAAGTTGATGGATAGATTCAGGTTTTTAGAGACGCTAGACGCTAGTGGGATAATTAGCGAAGTATTGAAAGAGTTAGATGGGATAGAAAGTCAGTGGGCAGGGAATCATAATTTATTGCTTAAAATTGGAGTAATCGATCATGATTACTTTAATAATAAGCGGGTGGAGGATGCCCTAGCCATTATAATGCATTATTTCGAAATTAACAAGTAGAGCTGTTGAAACAGCCAAGGCAGACACTAGCAAGGATTTAAGTAATGCTCTGAAGTTTAATTATTTAAAATCCGAGTTACGGGGAGAAGCGAGGAGCATGGTAGTTCATTTATTGTCGGGCTCGGCCGATAATTATAATGCTGCTTGGGATTTGCTAATTAAGCGGTATGAAAATCATCGTAGAATATTTTCCGATCAATTAAATCGGATAGTTGGATTACCGGTAATCAACATCGAATCCGCAAAACATATTAATTGAGTGATTAACACGGTAAATGAGTCAATACATTTGATTAAAATTAAATCTAATTTGTCCGATGAAGTTGACGAGATATTCGCGCAACTTATACTTAGGAAATTGGATAGAGAGGCTCTTCAGCTCTATGAGAGCCAAGCAAAAAAGACAAAGCAGATACAATTGCTATCTGATGTCTTGGAATATTTGGAGCAAAGATGGAGAAAGAAAACCGGTGAAAAAAGGGAGAAAGTAAATACATGTGTGACAGCACAGCCTGCACTGTTGTCCACCGCCCTAATAAAAGTAAAAGCAGTAAATGGAGGATATGAGACCCTAAGAGCCTTGATTGATAAATAATGGGTCACAAAGTACTATCGATCTGAGGAAGCAGCTCAGATTTTAAAGTTGCCGAAAATAAAGACACACACGGAGATAAGCGGAGTTTCGTCAACCAATACAAGTACATCAAAGTACAAATTTAAGTTGGGAATCAAGATGCGTGAGCCGTGGAAAGAACTTCTAAAGGTTGAGGCAATTGTGTTGCCAAGATTAATGAAGGCTTTCCCACTAAAGACAGCAAACGTTGATATGTCAAAATGGCAATCGTATGTATTAGCTGATCCCAATTTCAATATGTCAGGTCGGGTAGATCTAATACTGGGAGTAGATGTGTATACCCATATTGTAAAAAGTGGGGTTGCAAGGATTGACGGTTTGTTAGACCTAAATACACAGTTTGGATGGATTGTACCAGGAGCGACAAAGTCAAAAGTAAACGATTCCATTGTCGCGACAACGATCTCTAAAATAAATAAAGGTAAAATAGCAACAGATAACAATTTCGAATTTACCCCCCCGGCAGGACCTCGCTTCGGAGGTGTTTCTTTGGCTGGGAACGAATCTATGAAGTGCCACCTGAAGAGATTTAGAGTCAATAACAAAAATTTATCATGTAAAAATTGTCTTTTAGAAAAATTGAAGCAGTATTCAATGTCCGGGACAAGAAAGTTGGGGTAGTGAAGACAAAATTACAGGAAGGGTCGATTATAAGACCAATTAATAAGATTTGTCCGATTCTTGGTAAAAACAAAGCGAAGAGGAGGAAACGCGTTCGCGAAAAACAAGAGTTTACATATTGCGAGGAATACCAAAATTAGTAATGCTAGTTAATAGTTAAAATGAGGGAGATATGTAAAGAATTGTACAGTTTTTAAGACCAGTGCAATCTAGTATTAGACAGTACTGATAAACAGATAAGAGAAATTGAGGATAACAACAAACTGTTTATGCTACAAAGTAAATCGCGAAATAAACGGGCGCCATTTGAATTTGTGGGTTCGCATTACCATATTTTATTCGGTATAATGGATGCGGATAACAGAGAAACTATGGAAGAAAACATGAGAAATTTGCTAGCAAACCAAGAGAATTTAAAGGAATTGGAGGCAAAGCAAACGTCAGTTGTTGACTCTACGGCAAACATTCTCAAAAGTACTACCGACGAGATAAATGAAAATTTCAGCAACATGAATAGGAGAGTTGAAAACATAACAGAGTTAATAAAAGAAAATTACTATGTCTACAAAGAGTCCATTAATTTCTTTATGATAACGAAGCAACTTAGTTCTGTTATTGAGGATTGTGAGAAAATTCAAGCGGGGATAATAAGTCTTTTGATAGATATTAATCATGGAAGACTGAACCCTAATATATTAAAGACGAGTCAACTAAAGGTGGAGATTGTAAATATAAAAGATAGTTTGTCCGAATCATTAGTTCTACCAGGCAAAAGAACAGATACTGAGCTAAAAGACATACGAGCCCTAACCACTAATAATTCGAACAGCATGTTTTTTTTGCAGTGCGCAATGTTCAACACACTATATTATCAATACTACTAAAGATAACGCATACCAATAATTTAATTAACATTAGAATTCAGTAACGTCGCCTTTGGCCTGTATTACACATTTAACCCGTTTTGGCATTGATTTTACCAAATTGATGCATTGTTCTTGAGAACTCGAGTCCCACATCTCTTGCAACTTAATCTTTAAGTCAGAAATGTTCCAAATGGCTCATTTCGAAGCTTGCTTTTCATTAGCCACCAAATATTTTCAATTGGGCCTAGATCTGGGCTATTTGATGGCCAATCTAAAACCTCCATTTCATTATATTCCAGCCAATTTTTGGTTCGTTTGGCTGTGTGCGATGATGCTCCGTCCTGCTGAAAAATGAATTCTCTTCCAAAATATTAATGTATTTTTCAGCGTTAACCGTCCCTTCAATGAAATGCAGTTTTCCTAATCCTTTGGCAGACATACATCCCCATACCATAGTGCCTGCAGGAAACATTACTGTTCTTTTAGGCAGTCTTTATGGTATGTTTCTACTCTCTTACGGATGACGCATTTTCTCGTATCTCCGACAGACACATCAAATTTAGCTTCATCGCTAAATATGATGGTATCCCATTGCCTTTGAGACATCCTTTGCCGAGCCGATTGCAAACGCTTCTTTTTTTGACGAAGCGTAAGCAAGGGTTTTTCCTTGACCTTCGAGTAAGATAAGTTATTGGGTACGATGCATAGTTAATAACAAAACATATTTTATAAAAACCATAACTTAACTGCAGTCGCGTCCATTCTCTCTTAACAGTTTTGTCAATTTTTTGCAACCACTCAGAAGCCGAATTTCTTAAAGATTGGCGGCCTTAACAATTTTGGCTAATTCTCTTTTGTCGCGTGGTGTTATTGCTGATGTTCGGCCTCTATTTTCAATGTTATTTTGAACTTTCCCGGTTTTTTTGAAAATTTTTATCACCCCATGCACAGACGACTTAGACAAATTTAATTGATTACTGATCTCCGTAAGTGTCTTCCTAGATTTAAAATAATCTCTAATCAATACTCTGATTTCGTTACAAATAGGCTTACCACGTATCATCGTTATAAAACTTTCACTGATCTGCAGCAATTTGTAAATTTGTTGCGTACTGTATTGTGATATTATTTGCAGATTATAACTGGATAGTGATTCTGTTACTTTGGTTGCTTTAGTTTTGCTCTTCTTTTAAGATAAAGGTAAGCATACGCAGCGTTCGAATTAATAGTGGTCATTTTTTTCTTATCTCTTAAGTCTACCGTTGAATAAATTACTCATAGTGTTGTTGTTGTTGGAAATAGAACAAAACTATTTTTTCATCGTTAAGAAAATAAAATTCTCTTTAAAACAAAAAACATTGGTATGCGTTATCTTTAGTAGTATTGATAATATAGTGTGTTGAACATTGCGTACTGCAAAAGAAATGTTTCTTTCGAATTATTAGTGCAAAAGGGATTTTTGTTGACAGGAAACTAATAATTAACGTAAAAATTCCCTTATTTGGTAGGCATCCATCTCTTCTATATAGAATAATCCTAGTGCCAATTAGGACTAATAATGATCAGATGATAATGATAAATAGCGAGTATTTAGTCTATAATTTTTAAATAGACTCCTATCATCTAATGACCGAATCCACTTTAAATAAATGTCAGACGTGGCAAACTAATAAAAGAGTGTGTGAAGGAAGTTGGCCTTGGAGTAGTGCCAATGACAACGCATGTGAAATCACACCATTTAAGCAAAATATGAAATCTAACTGTGTCTATAAAACGGTAGTTGACTCTTAAGTCAAGTTTCATCCTATTCATCCTGGCTATTTAAAGTTTCATCCTATTCAAAGGTTAGAGTGCAATGTGGGAGCGTACAACAGGAAGTAATAGATATTCCAGAGCAAGGCATTTTTAGCATCAGGTCAGATTGCACTGCTAAAACAGAAGATAAAATATTAGTTGCTCGTCACAGCATCCAGTCAGAGTCTTATCAAGCCATCGCAACATCTCATATAGGTGATATTATCGAGGTTTCTAAGATAATCTGGGATCCAGTTGGAAGTAATTTGTTGAACCACACAGCAGAACTTGAAAGGTTGAATTAAAATCTTTAAAAGAACATCACATTAAATTCTTAGGATTAAATTTCCATCACGTAACTGGTCATGCTTCTTTAATAATAGCAATGGTATTAATTATAATAGTAATAATATATGTTATAAGAAAAATAAATGTAACAAGAAGACTATAAACTATAACCTTTGCCGGCCCTTTGCAGAATGTTTAAGATTAAACACTGTATTTGTAGACATTAAAATATTTTAAAAACATGTACATAAATATTCTGAACTAAGTACGAGATAAAAGTACAGCACACAAAAATAATAACGTATTGTTTGAATATAATGTAGCTCACATGCTGTGAGTATATTTTTATCAGCCGATGCATTTGGCTAAGCATCTAACGGCCAACGCAGGCTTTGATTTAAATAGATTTAACCCCAAGCTATCAGTATAGTGCATGTATGCTGATAGAATTAGACATAAAATCGCACCACCAAATATGTGCCCCATAGACTTTAAGACTTCCTTCAACCATATATTATTTAAATAAAGTCAGTTCACATTTTGAATTCAACAAATGAAGATCGGGTTATAATTTTTCCTCTCCCCGGAAGCCCCATTCAATTGATGACATCAATGCGCGAGGTGAATTTCATGTTATTCCGGATGAAGATATGGGTATTGAAGGGATTTTGGGCCGAACAATTTTGGATAGTGTAGACATGAAAATAACAAAGGGTGGCACGCAATTTTTGAACAGAAAGGAGGAAAAGCTGGGAATACAAGATTTTGTATCTGTCAATACATGGATGCAAGAGTTGCGAAATGTCTGTGTTGTTTACGAGGGACAAAAAAAAGAGAAGTCTAGACTAGCATTGTCACATCTCAATCAGGAACAAGTTAGTCAGGTCAAAATTTTAATTTATTGATATGAGCCAAAAAGAAATCCAGAAGTTGAAATGAAAATTATATTAAAGGATGATATCCCTGTATGTCAGTTTCTAAGAGGGTTGACTTATAATGATCAAGAGATAGTAGGCAATCAAATTACCGAATGGCTAAATGAAAAAATAAACCGAGAGAGTACATCGGTATACGCAGCACCAATAGTATTGGTAGCTAAAACAAATGGGACAAAACGCCTTTGTTGTGACTACCGAAAATTAAATGAAACGATTATGCGCAATAATTTTCCGATAGTATTGATGGACAGTGTCATTGATAAACTGCAAGGGGGTAGAGTGTTCACTACATTAGATTTACGGAATGGCTTTTTCAATGTGCCAGTGGAAGCAGGTTTACAGAAATACACCTCATTTGTCACCCAAAAAGGTACGTACAAGAATTCGTGTACGTACCTTTTGTTATCTCAAATTCTTCAGCAGTGTTTCTAAGATTTATGATGGTAGCTATGCAGGAACTTATTAATAAAGGTATAGTAATCGTGTATATGGATGACATAATCATTTCGCGCAAAGATATAGATGAAGGAATAATGAGAATGAAATTAGTGCTTGACGTGGGAGGAATAAACGGATTGCAACTGATCTGGGAAAAATGTCAAATTCTACAGCACAAAGTCAATTTTTTTGGGATATGTGATCAGTAAAGGTCAGGTGAAACCATGCAAGGAAAAAATCTCCGCTGTACATAACTTCCCAATACCACGCGAAATACCAAAAAAGGAGTGCAACGTTTTCTGGGTTTAACGTTGTTTTTTCGAAAATTTATTGATACCCCTCAATAATAGCAAAACCACTAATAAATTCGCATTTGACGATATACAACAAGTCGCATTTCAACAATTGAAGGAGTCAGTGTTAAGGCTATACATCCCAAGCTCACAAACGGAAATTCATGCTGATGCATTGAAATATGTTTATGGCACTCCTATTTCAAAGAGACCGGGACGATAATGTATTTCATCCAGTTCAATATGTGAGCCGCAAAACCAAGTCATGTGAGGAAAATTATCATTCGTATGAGTTGGAAGTTTTGGCAATAAATGAGGGTTTAATAAATAATTTGGGAGAACCATTAAAAAGTATATAAAATTAATCAAAATTAAATATATTGTCTGTGGCTTGAAAAATTTTTCCAGCCTAAAATATTTATTTATCCGATTGTCCCTATAGTAGCTATAGAATATACAAGTCGTAGTCTACCAATTCTGCTGAAACTCAATAGAAACTTTTCGTGAAAATTTCTTTAAAAACAACTAAGTTATTGATTTACAACTATATTTTTGACCGATCGTTCCTAAGGGTTCTATTTGACATAGTCAAGCAATTCTTCTAAAACTGGTGGATGTCTTAAGAATATATAAAAACTTAAGAACACCAAATTTTGTGACATTCTATTGAAAAATAAAAAAGTTATTGGTGTTAAACCCTATTCAAGTATAGGTGAGGGATATGATATACATACATAGTCATCCGATCGGGATGATTACGAGATATACAATGCCTGCAGCAAAAAAAGAAGCTTATCACTTTCAGCTCTGTAGCCCCAAGGGTCTCAGATAAGATCGTGTTGATCCAGACAGAAGGACAGGGTTATATCAACTCAGCCAATCATGCTGATCAAGAATATATGTACATATATACTTACTTTGTATAGTCGGAGATGCTTCCTTCTATGCGTTGCAAACTTCTGACCAAAATTAATATACTCTTGCAAGAGTTCAAAAATTCAATCAATTAATTACACCACCCAAAACTAGTATCTAAAAGACTCACAGAAACAGACGCTCACGGCTAGATCGAAATCAGAAATGCCTTATAGCCTGTGCAAAAGTAAAAGGAAGATAAATTAATAGGGTTAGAGCGACAATAATTATTCCTTATGGGATCAGAATTGCTTTGTTTCTCTGCGTTGCGAAGATCTTTATACCCTGTACCCATAGGATAAAAGGGTATAAATATTACATATTTATATATTCTTATATATTCTTGACCAGTGCGAAGTCGATTGAGACATTTGATGTCAACATCCGTTTAGTGTCTATGCAGGTCAAGTTTCGGGGAAAAAAATTTAACTAGAGCTGTAATAAAGATATCATATTCTTATTTGACACATCAAATTTTGTTGAAATCCGACAAAAATATCGTATAAATATTACATATTTATATATTCTTATATATTATTGATCAGTGCGAAGTCGATTGAGACATTTGATGTCAACATCCGTTTAGTGTCTATGCAGGTCAAGTTTCGGGGGAAAAAATTTAACTAGAGCTGTAATAAAGATATCATATTCTTATTTGACACACCAAATTTTGTTGAAATCGGACAAAAAATATCGGAGATATACGTATTTCCGTTTTGTACGCCTAATGTGTTGCTGCATGCCAAGAGAATTATTTTTGTAAATTGATAGCGATTTTACTTTTACCTTTTACTTGGTACATGGTATACTCACTGTCGGCAGGGACGACTTGCTTGCTTAATTTTTTTAATTTTATTAGGCGCTCAGCAATATTATTTATTTATTCTCCAATTTATTTGATCTGGAGCTGACTGACTTCAGCAATTCGATGGTCGATATAAATATACTGTTTAGAATTAAAATTTTTAAAGCTATCGTTTTTATGTAGTCTCAATCTACCTGATCCCAAAACACTGTCATATAGCTCCTATTAGTACGAAGCGGACGAGAATTAATATTTAACCACTAGACGAGAATTAATATTTAACCACTAGACCGTTATTTCTGCTTTCAAAAATAAACTAATTAGTTGTTTTTGTGATACGATTCCTTTTCGATAACAGTTTCATATCTCCGCTGTTACTTATCAACCTGTCAACCCTAGCTCAAGAAAATCAATTATTTTTTTTTTGCAAAAGTGTAAAATGAGTACAATTAGGGAAAATTCGAATTTACTATGCTTGCAGGTGATAGTGCTGTTAAACGGGGTTTGCACAATCGTATCAGGCTCTCTCGGAGATCGCACTCAATTTTTTCGTAATTGTCGCGATAACTGCGAGCGTACAAACTGCTCCTTGGATGGCCTGGAAATACAAGAGCAAGCGGTAAAATTCTATAAACAATCCGTTTTTGATCAGATCTTTCAATGG
The DNA here is from genome assembly GCA_037075365.1 of Drosophila emarginata. Classification (NCBI taxonomy): domain Eukaryota; kingdom Metazoa; phylum Arthropoda; class Insecta; order Diptera; family Drosophilidae; genus Drosophila; species Drosophila emarginata. The sequence goes on from JBAMCD010000324.1 coordinate 7,554,861, forward strand.
ACCTGTGCAGTAAGTAAAAAATGAAAGATCATTTATTTGGTAGTTACCATTGCTGTTTTCCTTAGGATGAGTGTCAGTATGGCTGTATGTGGCGCACATGTGGTGCCTTCTTTGAAAGGGGCTGGCCGATACCCCAATTCTATGGCAAGTGGCCGTTTCTTAGATTATTTGGCATGCAGGAACCCGCTTCAGTTTTATTTTCCTTAATGAACTTTTTTATCCATTTACGTATGTTGAGAAAATTCCGTAGAAGAGTCCGTTCGGATAGCCCAGGCTATAAGTTGGCACATATATTCGGCCTGGTAAAAACTTGAAATACATGTGTTTCTTTTAAATGTTTTAATTTTATTTATTTTCCTCTTCAACTTTGCAGACCTCTCTGAATGGGTGGATTTGGTCTTCTATATTTCATACACGAGATTACCCACTGACGGAACTTTTGGACTACGCATTTGCATATGCCATTGTACTGTGCTCTCTATACTGCATGGTTATGCGTATGCTGCATCGTTATTCTTTCTTTTTGCGCGGTGTTATAACTTTGGCTTTCGTTTCATACTATGTAAATTATTTTGCTTATCTTAGCATTGGCAAGCTCAATTATTCGTTCAACATGAAAGTGAATGTGAGCACTGGCTTGCTGTCTGCCGTGGGTTGGTTTATCTGGTGTTACCAAGTTAAGACCAGGCGACCGTATTTCCGTCGAATTCTACGTTTTTATTTGTTATTTGCTTTAGCCATGTGTTTGGAACTTTTTGATTTCCCCCCTATACTATGGACTTTGGATGCCCACGCCTTGTGGCATTTGGCGACCGTTCCCCTGGTCTCGCTTTACTATGATTTCATGATAGAGGACTGCTGCACTTTGCGTAAAGAGAAAGCATTTAGTGTCAAATATTCCCCAGCTTATGCATTCAACAAGAATATTTAGCTTATTTATTTAATCTTTATAAAAACTACATTTGGCCACATTGTGAGATAGTGACTGGCAGTTTGGGCTTATTATTTGGTCCCGTAGGGACGTTCTCAATCTTTCGCATGATAAGCAAGCCATCCAATACTCTTCCAAAGACCACATGCTTACCATCTAGAAAGTTACACTTGGCACAGGTGATGAAGAACTGACACCCATTTGTGTCCTTACCGCTGTTTGCCATTGCCAGTAACCCAGGTGAATCGTGTTTCAATGTGAAGTTCTCATCTGAAAATTTTGTGCCATAAATGCTGGTTACTCCAGTGCCGTCTCCCTGTACAAAATCACCGCCCTGAATCATAAAATCCTTGATTACTCGATGAAAACTTGCTCCTTTGTATCCAATAGAGACACCATCTGGACGGTATTCTCCTGTACAAAATTGACGAAAGTTTTCAGCGGTTCGGGGTACAGTGTCGGCAAATAACTCGAAAATCATACGCCCGATTTCCTGCAATTCAGTTTTAAAATATAAGATTGGGTCGAAATTTGAGCAGACATCTGCAGTTTGTGTTCCTTACTGTGGTTCCTACAGCTATGTCAAAGAATACCACAGGATTACTTGTGCTCCGCAGTTGTGTTTGGATTTGATTCCAATTAGGCATTGTTGTAATGACATACGTAAAACTACACTTTTGTTTACGTTTGGGACGATAGACATATAGAGCTGGAGAAACATCGATGTTATCGATGATTAGTGAAAAAATAAAAAATCGATGTTATTAATCAAAGGTAAATATTTTCTGATAATTATTTACTTTGACTCCTCGGAATTTTAGTGTTGGAAAGTTGCAAATGGAGTGAAAAGGCTAGATTTAAACTCCAGTGTTGGCAAACGTCAACTTCAGGTACATCGCAAAAATATAGCGTTGCCAGAAAGTTGGACTTTACTTGGGATTTTTTACAAACCCAAATTTGATTTTTTTTTAAAATCAAATTTATAAGTCATACAGCCTTTTTTTTACCGATTCTCAGCCAGCTGTCATTATAATGTGTTTTCTGGCAGCACTTTATTTAGAAATCTCTCAACACTAATTCTGAATTTTGTAACACTTCTTTTAGCGACAAACCACCAGATTTAGCTTTAAATCGATATTCGATTAGAAAGTCATTTTTATTTTCTTAATTGTGCAAAAACTAAGCAATAAATGTTCAAGGCGCACCCGAGGTGTTGCTCTGTGATTTTTTTCCTTTCGTTTGGTACCACATTCATTACCCTTAAGACTGTATTTAGCGCGAGGAGTCTAAGTAAATAATTACCACAGACTGAAACCATAGCTACTCGAAGTATGATTTTGATAAACAAAATTATTAAATTTAAAAGAAAGGGAAATAAAATAAAAGAAATTTGGCTACTCCATTTTTCTGACAGCTTTTACTCCGTTAGTTGTTTATCAACACTAGTGTTTAAATCAGGTATTTTTAAATACTTATGCACTTTACTTTTAAGTATCAAAAATTTATCATCGATTGTTCTGAAATCAACCGAACAATCGATAGCTCCAATGAAGATTTTTTTTTAGCTCCAGTCTGTTTACGATTTGGGTTTCGCGTGATAATTCGTCAAATTTTGGCGTATAATTGATTGGTCGGAATTAAAAACTGCGAAGGTAAGTAAGCATACATATATCTGTAGATTTGTCAATAAAAAATTAAAGCCACTTCCATTTATGTAAAAAGTAACAGAACTAGGCATGGTGTGGCTAAATAGAGCTGTACATATGTACATATATTTAAGATATAGAACAAATATCTACATATGTGAAACTTTAAAATACAAGCAAAGCCACAACAGAGATTCTGCACACCGTCTTCGTTCCGGTCGTACTCATCCGGAACCGGTGGGATCGGACGACTATACTAAACCTTTCAGAGTAAAGGTCGGTTTAAAAGAGTTTTTTAGGCAATGTCTTTGTTGTTTCCCACAAGGTTGTCACCGAATTCACTATTGGGTATGTATGTATCTTAATGATCCTGCCAAGTTTTATCAGTATCGCTTGACTTATTTTTACTTATTTCTTAATAATTCTGACAAATTTAATTAAAATTTGCGGTTTTCAACAAATTTAGTATGACAGATGCATTCTTTATGGCAGTTAGATAGTATATCTTTGTATTTGTATGGTTGAGATGCCGGTGTTAGCATTTGGCACACACCTGTGGTCATGAAAATAAAAAATAGTTTTAACAAAGCTCCATATTTTTCTTAGAACCAATCTTTGACAGTTTTTTGTTATAATGATAACCACAAATTATATGGCTTAAAATTTGTTTTTGGGAACGATAATAATACCCCCTCTAGTCTACAGCACTATTTTTCCTGACATTAAATATTCAATTTACATTTTTTTGGTAAATGTCACGGCTTGTTTTTGAGAGAACGACAAAGTCGTCTATCCTTGAATTAGCGTTCCCAAAAAACAAATTTTCAGCCACAAATTACCATTTTAACAGGAAACTGCCAAAGATTGGTTTAATCCCAAAACTTTTATATGTACATACATATGTATGTACATATATGGTAGCATTATATATTTTGGTATGTCTACATGAAAATGTATATCCCTAATGCCATTTATCATATGAATAGGGTCAACGCCATTGTAGGAAAAGCACGCCCATGTCATTATACTTAGTCCACCATGCTATATTTCGCCACTTTTCTGCGGACCAGTCCAGATGAGCATTTGCAAATTTGAATCGTCTTTCCACATGCTTCCTAGTCAAAAGGGGTACATTTCTAAAACTTCTGGCTTTTAGACTTTGCTCAATTAGTCCATATGCCAGTTGGAAAATGCCAATAAAATGGACATTTTCACAGGATACCGATCCGAAACGTACGAGAAAGCATTCGAAAGATTGGTTTGCGTCCGAAAAGATCGATATTATGCCATGGGCATCTCAGTCCCAAGATCTTAATTCGATTGAAAACTTGTGGGGAGACATTAAGAAGTTTGTGGGAACGGCAAATCTTTCCAACAAAGCTGAGTTTTGTCAAGTAGTGGAGGAATAATGGACTCAAATCCCCTTGAAGCGTTTTCAGGACCTGATTGATTCCATGTCGTCCGGATGCGAAGCTCTAATTAATAATAAATTAAGTTATTTAGTTTTTTCATCTATTAATGTAAGCACTACTATTATTATGAACAGGCAGTTCTCGGTGCATTTCACAAAAGTGCTCATAAAATTGTAAAAACCGTTGGAAAACTAACGGTATTTGTTCACTATTCTCTTATTTGAATACTATTCTTACAAATATATGAAAACTATATTAATTTGTAATGTTTAACATATAAAAAATGAATATGAATTTTGTGACTTGAGGCACAACTGTATGTACCTCATGGAAATAAGTATACATACATATGTATGTGCACGACAATTTTTCTAAAAAAAATTTACAAATTTCAAATGAAAGAAAAATAATAACTTTTTTGTAGCTGATAAATCCAATTAAAAGTAAAAAAAAACAATAAAATTAATTTTGCTTGAACTCATAAAAATATAGAAAGAAAAAAATCTTTATAGAAAAAAATTAAATGTGCATATTCCATTTTTGGGGAAATTCTAGCCGATTTCAACTAATCTATTTTTGTTAAGTAATTAGTATGATGGCCTTTCACTTGAATAACCTTGTTAAGGCGACTGTGCATTGAGTCTACCAATTTCTCCAGAGTGGATTTGCTTATTTTTGCCCAATCAGAATGGGTGGTTGCCCAATGTCTTCAATTGGGTTTAGGTCTGGGATTAAAGCTGGCCAATCTAAAACATCAATATTATGTGAGGAAAAGAACTCTTTTGTAGAGTTTGCCGTGTGTTGGAGCATTGTCCTATTGAAAAATCATTTCGTCAGGATAAAAATTTTCAAAAAAATAAATGAGCTCTATATCAAGAAGTTGATTCTACATTTCCTCACTTGTTTCGGGACTTTCCGGCATATCCAAAGGCAGCCCATACCATCAACGACTCTCCTCCGAAGTTGCGCTTGTGACGGGTTTGTCGTGCCAGTCGTTTGTGTCGCCAATACTTGTGGCATCCATCTGGACCGTCTAAATTAAATTTTTTTCGTCTGAAAAATTACATTTCGGAAATCGTGAGTCCAAAATTTGTATTTTTCGGCAAGTGCCAAACGGGCCTTAAGGTGGCGTGGTAGTAGCTTAGGTACAGGCTCTCGCAAAGCATATGAAATGTTTTAGTTTTCAGAAAATATTTGGTTGACCTGTCTCCTGGACACGTTTAGATTTAGATGGCTGCAAATATCGCTGCAAGACATCTCCTTTTTGGCAGCTATATGCCAAACTTCCCGTTTACAGCGTTCTTAGATTTTCGTCCGCCGTTGATTGTACCATCGTTGGTGAAATTTTTGCAAAAGTTTGCTATGGTGTTCTTATGGCGATTCACTCGGGAGGCAATGTCTGCAATTGTTTTCCCACTTTCTTTCATGCCTAGAATCAAGCCACGCTCCTCAGCGCTTAAATGTGTCCTACGTGGCGTCCTGCAGTTCAATTTAACAACAATATGGTAATGTCTAGTAGCCCACGTGTTTTTTGTTTACGTTTTTAATTATTAAAAAAAATAAAAAGACCTGCCAAAGCTTATTTATGTGACCGCGATCGCTGCCAAATATCGAGTAAAATCATATTGCACATATATACATATGTGGTATGATGCCATACAAAACGGTGATAACGGTACCGCAAATGGTGATGAAAGAAGAATGCAAAAACATTCTTGCAGTAGGCCCAAATAGAAAAATTGTGCGTACAAAAAATTATTGTTCGTTTAGTTTTAATGGAGTTACAGACAAAAAATTTTGTGCACATATGTATGTATACTTATTTCCATGAGGTATATTAAATGATGGTCTTTGATATTCGACTTTATGAAGTACCTTGAATTGGTACCGGGTATTCTCAAAGTGGGCATGGACGATTTGCTTGCTTCATTTTTATTCAATATAAAACTTTTTAAGACACATAACTTAGAAAACTAAATTGCTTTGGGGAAAAAAAAACCATAAATTACATTTTACACAGATCACTCGTATGATAGCTATTTGATGAGATTTATCAACATACATACATATATTAAAAACTATATTCTAAACAGACAGACACAATAATTGACTATTCTATTGAAGCATACATATGTATATATGTACATATGTACAATCCGTAAGTGTATAAAAACAATTATAAATGATTTTTCAATTTATGTATACAATTGAAGAACATTTTTTTACTTCTGCAAAAGATTTATTTAATAACATCTGGATGGAAACTCACTTCTGGTACACCTTACTTCACACCAGGGCGCTCTTAACGGGCATATCTTTATTCCGAATGTTTTCTTTTGAATACAGTTTCAAATAGAACAAAAATAACTGTTTTTTTTTAAATTTTGTGTTTTAGTAATGTCATACCGTTTTAGAAATGTCCATATGTTGCCATCTGATTTGATCAAAACGGTGAATTATGTTTCTTCCGATGTGACTTTTTTTCACCTCTAATTTAATATATTTTTAGTTAAAGTTGTACAATGAAGATTAATTATAAAAACTTTAAATGCTTTCTCTAAAGTATTCACAGGCTTTAACGTAAATATAAGTTTTGCAATTAAATTCGGACATGCAAACACAAAATTTCCAAGCTTGATATTTATGTCATTAACTGCCGATATAAATCTTTTCGTTGTCTTTGCCGTTTGCAAATAGTTAAAACGATTGCAGTTGCATCAAAAATTCAAATATATATAGTTAATAAACTTGATTTTTGTAAATACCTAAACATTATTAATTAGATTTTTTTAATAATACAACTTTCAACGACTTGTGCTTAAAAATTTCTGAAAACGTATCATACGTATATATTGAATTTGATAGCTTCAAGGAGAAACGGGCAAGTGTAAATGTATTAAAACTAACTATATGTATTATAATTGAAAGACTTTGTAATCACTAAATATTAATACAAATACGACAAACATAACAAAATGTAAAGATAAGAAGCCAAATTACATATGTATGCATTCAGATACATAAAGAATTTAGTGTACTAGATAAATATTTAACTATGCGAGTTCTTAAATTATAATTTTGTATTGATTAGAGGCCTCATTTCAGCTCAATAATTTAAATTCTACGAGTTAAGAGCTTGCTTCATTCGTGTCTACATCAGAAACATGATTAAATTTACCTTGACTGTTGTTGTTTCTTTCATTATCTTCTATGGCCTGTTCGAAACTTTGTTGTATGATCTTGGAATCGACCACTAGAATAGGCGTACATCCATCCATTAGATGCTCACTTTGATTTTGGTACTGCTCTTTGGAAATACTGCGCGTAAAAGAGAATCGTAATGATTTGGTACGTGTCAGTTTCTTTTTTATTGGCGGCTTGCCAGCAGCGGCAACAGCATTAGACGTTGGTTCGGAGCTTGTTCGTTCTGTTAAATCAGGTGAGTTAGGAAGTGAGATTTTTTCCAAAACTGTATCACGTAAGATCTCCTCGGCAAAGTTTTTGATTTGAGACCAGGCATCAAGAATATCTCTTTCGGTTGCTTGTTCATAGGTGACACAAAAACGAATGACATAGCGGTCATTGAATTTGGCTGGTGTCATGTGCATTTTTCCTGAATGATTTATCTGTGCGAGAAGAAGGTGGTTTGGTTCATCGCCAGTACTGTTATCAAAAAAATATAAATATAAATTGTTGTAAAAAAATCATCCTATAGTTTTTATTTCCACCACTTACCGCATTCGAAAGCATACCAGTCCCAAATGAACATCGTTACGCACTTCAAAACGTTCATCTTTGCGGACAAGCATTTCAAATTTCTTAGCCAAGGCCATATGGTTGCGTATATACTCTTGAAGACCTTTGATACCATATACGCGGAAAACAAACCATAATTTCAAAGCTCTAAATCTACGACTTAATGGTATGCCGTAATGTCTGTAGTCCACGCCATTCATATGATCATGTCGCAGGTATAAGGGATTAACATTCAAAGCACTTTTTAGATTCATTATATCACGGACCCACAGCGCCGAGGCATCGAAATTGGTTAACAGCAACTTATTGGGATTAGTATTAAATGAGTCCGCATACTCCAGTCCTGCCGAAAATACACGCATTTCGGGGAGTATAAAAGAATTTCCCGCGTAAGCTCCATCTACATGCAACCAAATACTTGAAACTTGTTGGCAAATCTTGCCAATCTCTGTGATATCATCAAAAGCACAGCCACCAGTTGTGCCTACGGTAGCTACCACAAAAAATGGCGTTAATCCAGCGTTTACATCATTCTCTATGGCATGTTGAAGCAAATCAACACGCATACGTCCATGCTCATCGGCATCAATGATGCGCAATTTAACCAAGGCCATCTTTGTGGCCTTCTCGACGCATGAATGGGCTTCTCGACTGGCATAAGCTATTAGATTCGGCAAAAATATGCTGTCATGTACCGTAGTTTGTCCTTTTAATTCATTTATTGCTCGAGCACGAGCTGTTATCAATGAAACCAATACACATTCCGACGCAGAACCTTGCAGAGCACCGCCCCCAGTACTACCTGCGGCATCCGAGATAAATGCTGTAGGCAAACCGAGTGCCTTGGCATACCAATTCATAACAATTGTTTCCAATTCGGCAGCAGCTGGGCAACTGGCCCAACTAAATCCAATGGATCCAATGGCACTGCTCAGCATGTCACCTAAGACAGAGGGAAATGAATTCCCCGAGGGAAAATAGGCGAAGAATTTGGGATGATTCCAATGTACAATGCCTGGCATAATCTTTTCCTCGAAGTCCTTGAGAACATCTTGAAATGACTCAGGAGATAGTGGGGCGTCCGCTAAAAGATAAACAGAATGAAAAATTAGAAAAAAGAAACACTGGAATATACTTCTTTTAGCACCTATTAATTTAGTTTTCCCTCACAACATTTATATTGAGTTTTGTTATTTTTGGCAATGAATCTACAAGCAAGATCAACAAGGTGTGTTGTTTGTGCTATGAATGTTTGCTTATGCATAATTAATTGATTTGTTTAGTTAAAATTGAAAGAGACAGGTAAACGAGAGGGAGAACGACAGATTCCTCATTTAGAGGCAAATATTTAACTTAAAGCGAAATTCACTAGGGAATCACAAGGCATAAAAAGTCTGAAATTTTGAGGCTGACTAAGGGTTGTCAAATTGGCACCCTCGCAAATAGTTACACAGTTAGTAGCACACTCAATTATTGTATCTATCCAAATGGCTCTTAAATTCACTGCAAAACATCACTTGTACAACATGGCTTATTCAAGGGAGTTACATTTTTTATTTTTACTGTTGATCACTTAGAAGCCATTAATCAAAGTGTCTAATAACTGAGCTTTAACCAGAAAATTTATTCAACCTTTAAAGTGTGTTTAAAAATAATAATTGGTCAAAATAATCTTTAAAGTGTATTTTTGATTTACTTTTATCATAAGTAACTATATTTACCGGGAATTATTTTTTTTAAATAACCAGGATCCAGCGTAGGAGCCACGTCACGTTTTTCAATATTAGTGAAATATTCACAAATGTAATCAACCACTTCCTTGCCACATTTTCGAAATTCGTTCACATTCATTATAGTAAAAGAAATTTTGTTATCTTTTTATAGGTCACAGTTTTTTAATTTGTTTTATTTTAATGGTATTGTTACTTTTGTTCTAATTTTGTATTCGTTTGAAAGCGCGAAATTTTGATAGTTATTCAACAGCTTCCTTTGCGCGACTGAGTCAAATTCGAAGGTTGCATTCGTTTTTATATAGGCGTCAAGTAATACCTTCAAAGTTAATTCACCCAGTTCTGCTTCTCGCTCTTACATCAAATTTGGTCGCGCTCTTTTTTCCCATGTTAGCGCAAACACCTGGCGTGTTACTTCGTTTCTATTGACCTGTTGCGATTGTTTAGTTCCAAAAACATACTCAAATTTTTTAATGCTAATTACTACGATGTGTGAATCAACGATTAAATATGTATATGCCAAGTTGAAATGTGCTTTAGGGAATCCCGAATTCGTGGTTATCATTTTTTGACTGTTCTTATTATCCCCTCTAGTTTCTGCCTCTTTTTTGTCTCCTTCTCTGTTAATATTTGTTTATCTTATTTTCTTAATTTTCTTACGCTCAGTTTTTTTCTCTTTATCTCTCTGAAAGTAATAAATTTTTAAAGACTACACTTTTCAATTTTTCATGAGAATGAAATGATGTGTTTTCTTGTAGATGAGATAATAATTATAATAGATATATGTATTTTTGTAATTTACTATAACATGCAATTGAAGATTCCATTTATAATAAAATCTAAGATTTAGGTGCACCTAAACCAAAAGATTAAAGTTAAGAAAGATCTCCAACTTTTACCTTAATAACGGAAACTTTATTACGGGGAAGTATAATTACGTGGTTTTTGATTGTGCAATTTTGTTAAAGTTGCTATGACGATTTTTTTTGGCAATAGCACACAAATATTTAGTGTTATAGAAAAAATCCAAAAATATTGCAATAACACGCAATCTAATGGTGTGATTCAACATGAATCCGCATAACTGAATGAAATAAATACTTTCAGTTTGTTCTCCTATTTGGTTAGATGTTGTACTATTTCAGAGTCAGTGTCTGTTCAATCAATACCTGTCTGAGTCATACGTAGCACACGCGTCGCCGCTTTGAGTTTTTATACCCTGTACTTATACGGTAAAAGGGTATAATGAAGTCGACAAATTGTAGGAAACAAGAAGATAAGGCATCCGCATGAATATTTTTGAATATTCATAATCATATTATATTTTGAATATTCTATTATATGAATTCGGAGATCAAGTTTTTGTGCACCAGTAATTAAAAAAAAATTTAAATGCAATTATTACAGTTTCAACGAATAAATTTTAAAACTTATGCTACATTTTGTCAATAGGATAAGCGAGATAGCATGTAATCTGAATCTTATTTTAAATTTATTTCTATTTCGAATTTTTTGAAATTTTAGTTGAAACAAGATGTGGTGTAGGGAATCACAAAGTCGGCTTCCCCTTTTTTGTATTTTTTTCTTGTTTTGACTATTGAGTACCAGTAAAGAGCTGTGGAAAGAAAAGGAGATGCCTTTACAGCATGACTAAACAACTTCAAATCAAAACTCGAGGGTTGGTTCAGCTTTTAAGTCGAAGATTTTGTACTCTTTAAAATTCTCATTTGCCAGTGCTAAAAATTCTCTTTATAAATTTAAACCAATTTCGATAACTTTGAGTTGATTGGTAGAATGAAGCTTAGCTATATAAATTGAGCTTGCTCTTTTCAGTCTACGATATTTTGCTACAAAGTTTAGATCAAAGTTAATATACTCATTTGCAAGTATAGAAAAATGTACATATTCTTAAAGCTTCACACAATGTGGGGATGACGTCGTATGGCTAAAAATATACGTTTTGTTTATTTGTATTTAGACTCTGCGCTCACTATTCAGCAGCGAGTTCATATTGCAGACAACCTCTATACGCGTTTATAGTTTGAGTTGACTACTCACTAATTTTAAAACGTTTTTACGCGGTCAAGATGGCCCAAACCAAAAGCAACTCTTAATCATTTTATATAGAATGAAGAAAGCAATTCGTCCCTGCCGACTTTTAGTATACTCTTTACCAAGTAGAGGAACTTCATCAAATCAAAAACGCTCGAAGTCGCTATAATTTAAGTAAAAAATTCTCTTAACATTCCACAACAGCAAACGTATGCTATCTCGGTCATCCGTAACAACCAATGTTGCACTCGGCGTTTAAGTTTAAAACGGGCATAGGTATAACTCTGCTATTTATTGTCCAATTTCAACTAAATTTGTTCACCTGGTACATACTGGCTATACTATAAAGTATGTGTAAGTAAGAATGCGATTTCTTTAATATAGATCTAGTTTTTTTTTCTAAATTGGGACGTGTGTAAATGGGCGTGGCGAAATTTTAATTTAAACTTGATCTAGTTACATACTAGACAGATCTGCAATTTGGTAGCTCTAGCTCTATTGATCAAGAATATACATATGTATATAAAATTTTCCGACCCTATAAAGTATATATGTATGTATATTCTTGATCAGTATATAGCGAAGTCGATTGAGACATGTCCGTCTGTCCGTCCATATGAACACCGAGATCTCAGAGACTATAAGAGCTAGAGCAACGAAATTTAGTGTCAACATCCGTCTATTGTATAAGCAGATCAAGTTTATTTCAAGTTTTTGCCACGCCCACTTCCGCCCCCGTAATTTAGAAAAAACTATAACTAGAACTGTAATAAAGATATCGCATTCTTACTTGGCTTAATAATATAGCCAGTATGCACCAGCTGACCAAAATTTGTCGAAATCGGACAATAATTATCGGAGATATAAGTATTTCCATTTTGTACTGAAACGCCCCATGTAAAATGGCCTGTTAAGAGTGAGCGAGATAGCATGCGTTTGCTATTGCCGCATGTAAAGAGAATTTTGGTGCAAATTGATGCCAATTTGGATCGTTTTTGACTTTATGAAGTACTTTTACTTGGTACAGGGTATACTCAATGTTGGCAGGGACGACTTGCTTGCTTCATTTTAAATATATACATATGTATGTCTAAGGAATTGAAATTCATCCATTTTTGAAGTTTTTACAAGTATTTGAAGATCAAAGTGACCAACATGTATCCAGACGTGCTCGCCACTGTACCCTTTTATCTATGGCTACAATTTTCTCGTCAGACGGGCACCTGTTTCCACGTCAACTATTGTTTATTTATTCATTTATGTTCGTACATTTTCGAGAATCTTGTTGAATTTGTTTTAATGCATCAAGATTCAATAGATAAATTCAAACTTCCAATAATTATTTGTGTTACTCATTTAATTAGTACAAAACCTGTTCATCTTAATCACATCGCATACTCTTTTTCTCTAACTTCTATTTAAATATGAAATCTGTACGGATATTTGTTTTTTGTGGACTAATTTGTGCTTCCCTTAAGTTAACGCAAGAGCACGGCCAGGGAAAATTATTTGCAGAAAAATGCAAGAACATTTTGCGTTTTTCCGACTCATGCCATGTGATTGTGATTTGATTGTGATTTGATTCAAAACTGGGAAACGCCAATTATATTTCTAACTAATCGGGGCTGTTTACCAGCCAACTATCAAGATTCATCAAGAATTAAACCTATTTTAGTAGCTCAAATGAATCGAATTAAACGTGATGATGGAGCCCTGCATCAACAAAAATTGAAAAACTTAAATTTTTTTCAATGCCAGATGATTACTATAAACAAAATTCCCTTCGACCCTAAAATTGGGAGCAATAAATTCAAACAAAAGAACTTCATAAATTATATGGTCAAACACTTAAAATCACAAAAGAGAAGGCAAGAAAAACGTGAGATCCGGAATAGTTCTGTCTATTCAAAAATAGAATCACTTTTAGCAATGCAAAAAGATAATGTTAACAGCGATACCCACGTTAATTCGGTATGGAATTAACTTGAATGGACTTCAAAAATACTTAGAAGAGGCGCAGGAATTTCAAACGCAGTTGGGGACACTCGAGCCCTTAAATTGTATCATGAAAAAGAAGTATTATAAATCTGGACAGAATTTTAATAACACGTTGCAGTTAATGATTGACAATAAAAATCCGGACAGCCATGTGCAACGCCATAAAAAAACTGAACCGAGTAACGTTGCATTACTCCCACGTTTTTTGGTATTCCAAAGAAACAAAAGTATGGCTTCATCATCACGACCACATCGGCAAGATAAACAAAAGACTGTCAATCTGATTGAAACGGAAATGTCTGAAAAATCGGTACCCAATAAATTTAAGTACGTATAAGTATAAAGTAATAATGTTTTTTTAAATTTATACAATCGGTTTCCAAAGTAGCGAATTATACTTCAATAATAATGGCAGTGGATTAATAAAGAGGGCTAAAAAAATAAATTTATCTATAACAGAATTGCCACAAGGACTTGGGGCCCCTTTATATCTTAAGTGGGATATGGAGAGTAGGCGGCTGAAGTTCCTATCAGCCATTGAAAAGGATGCTTATGTAAATGAATTAGTCCGAATATTTGCCCAAAAACATGAGCGTCAAGAGATTGAATGTAATTTGAATAATTCTCCGCATACATATAACCCCTCAATTATATAGGTTCAACATTAGGTTTTTGACAATTATATTTACTTTCGCAAAATCATTAGGAATATAAAACTAGTAAAACTTATTTGACCAATTCCGGAAGCGGAAGTGGACGTGTGAAAAATTTGAACTAAAATTCATCTGCCTACGAACTAGATAAAAACGAAATTTTGTAGCTCTACGTTTTTGGGTCGTTAATAAATAGTACCAAGAACCTACTATTGTATTTCTTATCTTGGACTTACTATTTATGTGGAAATTTGACGAAAGTTAACATCGTCTACGACCACAAGAATTGCACCAGTAATAGTATTAATTTTGCCAAAGTTTTTTTCATTTTTATATCCTGTACCCAAAGGGTAAAAGGTCAAGTTTGTTTACAATTTTTGCCCACTTCCGCCTCCGCAATTCGGAGACGACGTATAATTATTATAAATATTATATTCGCTGTTGCTGTATGCTTAGATAATCACGATTTTGAGCGTTTTTGACTCTATGAGGTACCCCTACTTAGTACAGGGTATACTTAATGTCATCAGGGACGACTTGCTTGCTTAATTTTTTGAAATTTTTGTAACTTTGCAGAGGAAACAATTAGATCAGATATTTGTAACGCTGAAAAATGGGAATGAGAAAATCATCATCGATAACCCAGTTAAGCCATGTTCGTCCGAGTGTCTGATTCTTGCCAGCTTTTAGAAATTACTTTTTAAGGCACATAAATAAAAATTATCCAATTTACATTTACAGCATTTATTTAAAAATTTTGCATTTAAATAGATGTGGCAAAAATAAATTATAAAATAGTCTTGAACTGCAACGGTATACAAGGGCAGTTTAAAAAGTGTTTCGTTACGTCTCAAAGTCATCGACTTTGAAAGTAAGTTTGAAGTTTCACAAATAGTTTCTACATATTCGTCTACATAAGAACATGTATTAAATTCGGTTAAAATGTATTGTATTACAAGATTGAAAAAAAAATGGAATGACAGCCTAACTTCGGTTGAGCTGAAGTTGATATACCCCTGCAGAATTAATAAAAAGTATATTAAACTAATCAAATTTAAATATCTGTAAGACATATAAAAGCAAAATTTCAGCTCTGTAACGTTATGATTCTCAGATGATTAGGGTCAAAGAAATAAAGGAAATTACAATAAATACATTTCAATTGATTACTTTGTTACCAGTACCGTAGTCTTCCGATACTTAAATAAATAAAAGAATTTCATGTTTATTTTGAAATTCTAACTCATCAATTTTAATTTTTATTTGAAAACATTTTTTTTCATATTTGACAATTGGAAAAAGATGGTAGATTAAAGCTGTTCTGGTTAGGCTGCGCAATTACAAAACATGTGTTATAAATATATATTTATAATCTTAAAAAATTGATGTTATAAATGTAGCTTTGAGTTTCAAACGCAACAAAAAAGGAGTTTCATCTCTGTTT
The DNA here is from genome assembly GCA_037075365.1 of Drosophila emarginata. Classification (NCBI taxonomy): domain Eukaryota; kingdom Metazoa; phylum Arthropoda; class Insecta; order Diptera; family Drosophilidae; genus Drosophila; species Drosophila emarginata. The sequence continues at coordinate 7,570,483 of JBAMCD010000324.1, forward strand.
GCACAACTATAGATACTTTGACCTAGTTAAAATTTTATTGAGTTGTAACTTGTTAATATAGTGAGCTCGACTAAGAGGTTCAAATGGATAAAACCTTTTGTTTTTCATTGCAAACAGAAATCAAGTGTAGGTTAAATGGTTCTCAACAATTAATTTTGATTATTTCGTGCCAAAGAAGATTTGCATAAAACCATAGACGATTTGCGAGGAGATCTCTGGTCTTCCTGTTGCTGCTGTACTGTTGATATTGGATGTATACTGGATTTGGGGTTGGACACTATATTAGATGATATGTTGCCTGCTAAAACTTCATTTTCCGGAGATGGTGTAGAACCGGCGGCCGAATTTCGTCGAGATGAGGAATGGGGTCGCACATTTGTGTCCAAATGTCGAAAGCTGGGTTTGGAGAAATTTAAGTAATTTAACTTTTATGGTTAAGTAATAACAAACCGCAGTGAAACATTGGTTCCTTTCTCCTCGTTATTTCCACTGTTGTTGTTGGTACTGCTATTAAAAAGAAACGCCAAGGGCCACGAGATCCAGGAATTATGGTCTACTGAACTCTGTGTTCGTATAATCGGTGCACTGCCGCGACTGACCACTGGTGATGGCAGCTCCATCGATAGTTTTGGTGTGCCTGCCTTATTGATGGCAGGATTATATAGCTTTGGATCGCTAACCATACGCACAAAAAATGAACGTTTTTGTGCCAAAATATCCTGCTGTTTTTTGCGGGTAACTGCTATTTCGCTGATTTCATCATGTTGTTCCTTCTCCAGCAGTTCATTCGCAAAGTCTACAATAATGTCCCATGCGTAGTCAACATCTTCGGCTGTTGCATTCTGAGCCACGGCACAAAATCGAATAATATAACGTTCATTTACACTTGCCGGAACCATGTGCAATTTCCCGGATTCATTGATAATGCTGAGAAGTTTCTCATTTAGTTTATCGGTGCCCTTGAGACGAAAACAAACCAAGCCCAGCTGTAAGAAAAAGCACGAAAAATTAAGTAAAAATTAAAATAGTAAGTAAAAATAAACATTAAACGTATGCCCTTGCAAACTATATTTTTGAATTATATCCCATTTTGGTTGTACCAAAAAATTTTTTTTTTTATTCTGATTTTGATTCCGATCTAATAAACTTAGTGGATATGTGAAAAAGTTTATAAAACTTACAATAATAAAATTTTGTGACATTCGATTGAAAAACAAGAAAGATATTGATGTTAACGCCTATTCTCGACCGTCGATCCTATTGGAGGTATATGATATAGTCATCCCATCGGGTTAATTCCGAAATGTAAAAGGTCTGCAGCAAAAAGAAGGCTATGCGCGAAATTTTAGCTCTATACATACCTATAAGGGTCTCGGAGGAGACCAGCTGATCCAGACAGACGCTCATATGGACATATGGAGGATTTATATAAGGGTATATAAACATTTGTCAGAAGTTTTCAACACATGGAAGCATTTCCGACTATATTAAGTATATATATTTTTGATAAGCACGATGAGCTGAATTGATATAACCCTATCCGTGTGACCGCCTGTCTAGATCAACACGATCTCTTCCGAAACCCTTAGAGCTACAAAGCTGAAATTTTGCACATAGTATTCTTTTGTCTGCAGGTGTTGTATATTAAAAATATAGTTGTAGTTGTAAAAAACTTGGTTGTTCGTAAAGCGATTCTCCAGAAACTTGATATTTACAAGTTTGATATATATAGAATAATCAGTATTATCGGTCGACTATATGCTATAGATACAATCGGAACCAAAAAAATTGTTTGTCATGAAAAACTTCTTTTCTCAACCCCAAGGATATTTAATTTAGGTTTGACTAAATAATTTGATATATAATTGTCAAATAGATAAACAAACTTCTGTATAGCCAAATTTAGCCTGCACTTCAATTTTCTTTTCGTTTTTGAGTAAGTTTTTGGGACACAGGAAAAATTATAATTACTTAAAATTAAGATCAAAAATGTAATTTACCTTGACTTGATTACAGAGCTCAAAGCGGTTGTCTTTAAGTACCAGTTCCTCAAAGCGCCTGGCTAATTTAATATGATGACGTATATAATGCTGAAGGCCAGATATGCCATAAGAACGCAACACGAACCTACGGAAAATCGGAAATGTGCGAATTTTTGTAAAGATATTTATATTTTATTTTATTCCAGAATGTGTGTAAAAATTATAACTTTTACTCAGTTGATAAAATAGTATATAGTAAAGCATTAAGACCTAAAATCATCATCAGCCGAGTCGATTGACGCATACTAGACAAGTCTGCCCCCTAAATTTGGTAGATCTAGATCTTATAGTAATAAAGATCTCGGTGATCATTTGATTGAACGGCCAAACAGATGCAAAGTTTTAAACAATATGCAGACTTAAAGGGTCTGAAGTGATTTTCCCGCATTTTACATTAAGGTGACTTTAATATTTAAATATTAAAGAAGCTAAATTTGGCGTTGCCGCAGTTTGCAGTTCTAAACTACTTAATTGCATTTTTCGTCCCATCGATTTGCTAAATTTTGAAAATTAACGCTCACTTTTATTAGTTAACATCGCACAGTATAAAGCGTCCATTCCCATTTTTCCTATTAATAATGTATGTATGTGATTCCAAAGTTTATTGTTCGATTTCGACAAATTTAGACGCTAGGTGTGCCAAAGAAGAAGATATAATTAAACGCCTCCTTTTACATATGTAAAAAACTGGCACTAGACTTCTATAGATATCATTTTATACATTATGTACATATGTAATTTCAATTTATATCGGACTATATTGTAATAGACATTGAAAATTATACACGATTTTATAATTTAATGGTCAAAAAATAAACAAAATATAAATATATAACGAAAAGAAGGCAAGCAGGTCGTCCCTGCCGACTTTCAGTATACCCTGTACCAAGTAGAGCTACTTCATAAAGGCAAAAACGGTCGAAGTCGACAGCAATTTACAAGAAAATTCTCTTAGCATGCAGCAGCAGGGAGCACTTGCTATCTCCCTCACTCTTAACAGCTCATGTTACACTGGGCGTTTCAGTACAAAACGGAATTATGTAAATCTCCGTTAATTATTGTACGATTTATACAATATTTGATCAACTAGTCAATTTTTATTTAAGCATTCAATATCTTTAATATAGCTACAAGATTACGCTACAGTCGTGGCAAAAATTTGAATCTTGATCTGCGTAGACACTAGACGAATGTTGACACCAAATTTGGTTGCTCTAGCTTTTATAGAATCTGAGATCTAGGTGTTCATATGGACCGACGAACAGACGGGCGGACAGAACCTATAAGTACAGGGTATAAAAATGTAACCTAAATAAAATTCTATTTTCTCAGAGAATAGATTAGTGTATAGTGCTTCGGTTATTTGCTTTACTAAATCTTAAGCAAATACATAAAAATCCCGGTCGATGCAATACTTTAGTTGGTTGTATTCTGAAAAAACTCAACCACACTTAGGCAACATACCACAGTTTCAGAGAGCGAAATCTTCGACTAAGTGGAACACCCCAATGACGATAGTCGATGGCCGCATCCGAGTAGCCATGCTTAAGATATAATGGATCCACAACCAGTGCTGATGTGAGGCGGATTCGATCGCGCACCCACAGAGTTGAGCAATCAAAATTAGTTAGTAGCCATTTGTTGGGATTCGTGTTGAATGAGTCGGCGTATTCAATACCCTAATGATTGTTGAATTACTTTTAGAAGCAACAAAAAAAAGGGGGAAAACCCGTAACTCACCTTCAAAAGAGGCTTCAATTCAGGACATATAAAACTATTTCCAGCATAGGCGGCATCTACATGTAGCCAGACACATGCAAATTTCTGAAGCTCCTTGCCAATCTCGGGCAAATTGTCAAATGCACAAGAACCGGTGGTACCGAGAGTGGTTGAGACAAAGAATGGTACTAGACCCTGTAGTTCGTCTTCCTCCATGGCCTCTCCAATTGTTTGGCCACGCAGGCTAGCATTGTCATCTGGTTCCAAAATGCGCAATTTAACAAAACATATCATAGCTGCTTTTTCCACACAACTGTGCGCCTCCTTAGAGCAATATGCCATTAATTTGGAGAGCAAATGCCCCTCCTCTACAAAGGGATGTTGAGCCTTGAGACGTTTTATAGCCTGAGCACGGGCGGCTAACATAGTGACCAGAACACATTCTGATGCCGATGTCTTAATAAAAAATGACCAAATTTAAAAAATTTATTTCTTTAAATTTTGACTGATTTTACCTGAATTACACCACCGCCGGTGCTCCCCTCTTTCAGCGCCAAAAAGTTATCAGGCAATCCAATTGCTTTGCCCAACCAATCCAAAACAATCGTCTCGAGCTCAGTGCAGGCCGGACTTGCTGCCCATGAGAATCCAATGCAACCTATACCATCACCTAGCATGTCTCCCAAAATAGAGGGAAATGAATTGCCAGCTGGAAAATAGGCATGGAATCTCGGATGTTGCCAATGTGTTACACCAGGCATTATTTTATCCTCCACATCGTTCATGATTTGATCCCAATTTTCTGGCTCTTGGGGTGCCTCCGCTTGTATATGTGAAATAACGGAGGGTGAAATTTTAAACTAAGCTGTTTTAACTGATTAAAACTCTTTATACATATAAGCTGCTAAGCTATTACTAAGCAATTTCCTATGGGTTCGATGATTAGATTACTTGTTGGTAAAAAAAACTTCGTATAATAACAAAAACGTTTGGAGAAAGTTGTTTATCAAAGTAGAGTCTGTCGCAGCTTAATCTTTACAAACAACGAACCAACCAGCTTAAATTTAAAACAAACTTGATCTGTGTCTGAATACTAAATTTGATAACTCTGGATTTTGTAGTATCTGAAATCTTAGTGTTCATATGGGTAGAGTATGATTCTAAACAAGAATACATTAATATTCTATAGGGTCGGAATATTTTCTTTCTCATGTTGCATCCGTTTTGCGACTTTTTGCACCTAAAACTATACATATCATAAATATTGTTAGCATATTTTTTAGATTATTTTTTACTTCGTTTCTTAAACAACTAGCAAAAAGTATTTAGATTTTAAAATAGGCATACTTTTGAGCTATAACATCAAACTATCAATTACAACTTAATAAATTAACCTAACTATAGCAGAGATTATAAGAAAATTGGTCAGACGTTTGGAGCGCATAGAAATAAGCATTTTCGATCCCATAAAGTATATATATTCTTGCCCAGCATCAACAGCACTTTTTAGATATTAAATTTTAAGTTATGTGATGAAATTTGTAAGATAAGATGTTTAAGATCGGACAACTATAACGAAAAGTTCCTATCGGAAATATTGGTATACCAATAAGCTATTCACAAAATAAATCTTCTATATAACCAACTTAATTTATTCAAAAATACAAAACATCAGCCTTACAAATACGAAAGGGTTCAAACCTTGCTTTTGTTTCTTGTTTGCCCACGTCTGATCCGCTCAAGATTTTTTAAAGTGTGAAATGTTTTCTCATATTCAAATTTGCAGTAAGTAACACATTAGAGATCTGCATGAATGTATTCATTTTTAACATCATAGTACTGTACAGTAGTTAAGTGTTCTTAAAAATACTGTACTCATTTTTTGCTGTACAGTATATTCGAGTAGCTAGAAAAACCGAGTTCAACATTTTTACTGTACTCACTCTAAATGAGTGCAGTAAAAAATGTACTCTTTGTAAGTGAGTACAGTAAATGTTACTTTTTTTCATGTTGTACACTACTAGAACAGTGAATATGTTTTCTCACTCATCTGTACAGATGAGTATAATATTTTGAACAACGAAGACATGGCTCCAGAAAAAAAAGAAAATGACTCAAACGCAATAAATGCGAATGAAAGCGTAAGCTTTTGCTTTCTCTGTTGCTAAAAACCTTATTCATTATAAACGCTGTAAAATCGCAACCACAGATGATATGGTGAATAAGATTATGTTCTTGCACTCAAATGTTGAAGTTTTATATAATGAGTTATTTTCTGAAATAAATTTGTAATAATAAAAGTTATTTTGGGTATCTTTTTCTTGCATATGACATTCTGATTTTTTATTTATTTTCTTTATTTTTATTTATTTTTTTATGCTTCCTGCTTTTATTAAATTTTGCTTGCAATAAGCAAATAATCTTAACACACTGTACAGTAAGTAAACTGTACAGTAATATAGTGTACAGTAAAAGTACTGTACACCAATTTTAGTGTACTCATTAACTGCTGTACAACATGAAAGTGAGTGAGAATTCTATCTGTCAATCAAAAAAATTTGTACAGTATTCACTTACACTCATTTAAAATTGTACAGAAAAAAGGTGTACACGTTTTTAGAATGAATGATTCATTTGTACTTTTGGATGCATTCATGCAGATGTCTATAACACATGAACTTAACGAGTAAGTATTCCGGCGAGATTTAATATTAATTTTCTTTATGACCCGAACGAATCATAACTTATTACAACTTGAACTGTGCGTTAAAAGATAACTGACAACTATTTAGTATTCAAAACAATTTGACGGAACAAGTAATTGAATAGTATAGAGCTGCAATGGTATAGGAGCTACGCTGCAGCCGAAGTATGACTTTTCGATTAGTCTCAAACTAAATTTAATACCTATACCTTCACCACATTAATTGATTAGCCTTGATGCTGATCAAGAAAATATGCAATTTTTGCCTGAAGTCATACATCTTTATCTCTTAGGTAAAGAGTATGTACTAAAATAGTTATTAGACTTACATGGTAACAAATGCCTTAAGTAGCCGGGCTCAACGCTTGGTGTAACCCGTCGGTCATTTAGGGTTTCCAGGTAATTGCAAATGTATTCAACCATTTCCGTGCCACGTTTTCGGAATTCAGTACTGTCCATCTTGTTCTTTTTAGTTGGTACTCGAAATGCTGTAATATACTCCTTCAGAAAAATGTTTGTTTTTAAAAAATTAGTAATTAACGTAGGCAAGTCGGAATGCCGACTTAAGTATGTGCCTTAATATTCACGTTGATCAAGTAATTGTATACCGGAATAAGCTCGACCGGGACATTTTGTGCAAAATGCCTGTTGTTGACCAATGCGGTATACGACATACATACGTAAGACTAAATTTGATTGGGCTCAGATGAAATGTTGCAGAATTTTAAGAAAGTATTTAAGACTATAGTGGTAGTAAATTCAGAAACAAAAAATATAAAAATTAACAATTTGTTTTAATATAAATTTGAAAACCCCAATATAAAAATCATTTTTTTTCTTATATACATATCTATAATATTTGTAAGGCGGTTACGCACTACCGACTTTATTTTTGCTTTATTTGCAACTAGAGAGAACCTTTAGCCACGACTGGCAAAACTGTAATGATTCTTGTTTATGCAGTGTGCTCCACAACTAAGCTCGGGTGTTGCTGTTGCTTGGTTGCTGCCTTAGCTGCTCCTTGGCATGTTTAATGAGTGCATATTTCAGCAGGGTCGAAAGGCAAGAAGTTACAGGAGACTGAGTTGTCGAATAAATGGAATATTTGGCGCAAGGGCATGTCGTATGATGGGATAGCAAGCATATATTTAACCCTCCCCTCTTTTTTGTGCGTGAAAATTCGCAGATACGTTTTAGGAAAAGTATTCTCTTCACACACACACAGTATTTACATTTTTCAATTTGAACTACAAACTTCATAATGCTTTATTTGACTTCTAGATATATAAAATCATTTTATTTTAAACACATATGCAAACAAAATGCATTTAACTTCATAAATTCATTTAACACTTATAAAGTAGTTATACTTCAAACGAATAATTTAAAAATATGGTATTTGTTACAGTTTTATGTCAATTACACAAAAAAAACATCCCATTGTTCTCCTAGGAACCAATGTTCATGTTTCCAAAAATAATTATTTAAACCAACATTAACAGCAAAAACCAGTCGAGAGATATGGTTGTCATAAACATCCCCAAGTACCTTTAGACTTACATATGTATGTATATATAAACACAAACTGTAAATTAAAAAAAAACTTCTGTAAGGGTATTCAATTTAGTGTTTCTTGAACATTTCGTTCATTTTATTTATAATATGCGCACCAACCAAATTGAATTATTGGAATTGTACTTGATAGAAATAAGGATGATTTCAATGAAGAAGGACGCCCAGCCCTATCAGTGCGAGAAAATAACAGGAATTTGCACGCTTTTCTATTTAAGAGGCATTACAACGCAGTTTTGATGCTCTGTATGCAAAGGACATTAGCCACATTTAAATATGGTCTAAATCCAATAAATTTTAGTCTGCCTAATTTTTAATAGATGAACCTAAATGTTAAGCTTTTTACAAAAGTTTTATTGGATGAAAATAATATGAAAGACATGGGAAAGGGTATACAATCTGCGATATCCTCAAAGCTAACTAGATCCTCCGGTTTTTAGTATCCTGTACCAATAAAGTAAAAAAGTATGTTAAAGTGGTCAAAATGTACTTGTACATGTGATTGGTCGTGGGGAATTTTTTCTACCATATATGCAGATCAAGTTTATTTAACATTTTTGGCCCATCTTCGTTTTTATAACAAAAATATAAAATTTTATGGAACTGAGTTTCCGTAAAATCGGATTAAAAATAATACGTGGAAACATTCGGTACTAAAATACCATTAAGACCCAAATTGGCCAATAATTGAAGAGAATAGCATGTGTTTGCTGTTGCGGCATGTGACAATTTAGTTAACTGGTGACAATTTGGTGAGTTTAGCATAACTTATTTAATTTTATTTATTTAAAATGATGTCAACACAGACGTTGTACTAACATGTATATTAAACAACAAGACAGGGTTGTTTATCATTGTGTATTTTAATTTACTTGGTACAGGGTACGCTCAACGCGGCGCTTCCATGCTGACACGGTTTTTTTTTTGCTTGAGGCACGTTGCTTTATCCTCTGGTTTTCTCTTCTTTTCCCTTTGGTGTGGAATTGTTCATTAATAAACTTTTATCGTTGCGCCTGTTGCCTGTCGATTTCAGCGTTGAACATCTCTTTTGGCCTCCAACAAGTGGTATTGCTGTTGAAGCCTTGTCCTTCCTTTTACTTGTGGTTGCCGTTAGTGTTGTCTGTCGTGACATTTAATTTAATGGAAAAAGTGCTGACAACGCCCGCGCTCATTCTTAATTGGTTTTACTTGAGGAATCTGAACTCCTCTTCAAGTGATGACGTATGTATATTTGTATGTCTGTTTAATTCTGAGTTATATTGGTTCAGAACGACCTTTCATTAGTGTGTCTTTTTTAAAAAAATCTTTCAAAAAATTATCTTATACATACTATGTCCCGTATATTTAATCACTGCAGGGGTAGGGGATGGGAAAACTGCCCGTGCCCAAATTTTATCTTTAATTTCAGTTCAAATGATAGTTTTTGATGAGAATGTAAATAAAAAAAGAAAAGTTGGCGATTGCAATTAACGAATAAGGTATTTATGCTCGTTTGTCTCACTACTCTTTATTTTATTTTCCATTTCAGAATCAGCATTTTAAAAATGATGCACTATTGTAAAGCAGAAAACGTTGAACAAAAGTTGAACATCGATAATTTGCCGTTTGAAGATTGTATGCCGAAGACATCCAAGGATTTTCTGTGGATGCATGTAAGTTGCTGGGTCAAAAGTTTTTTGAAAATGCAATATTTTCTTTGCTTGTAAAGGTAAAAGGCGGCACCAAAATCAAAACTGTGGTGGAACATGCTGAATCCGCTCTAAAAAAGGGAGAATACCGTAGCTTAGTATGGACTGGCTCTGGTGGGGGTGTTGTCAAGACCATATCTTGCGCCGAGATTTTGAAACAAAAGCAAACTCTCTACCAGGTGACCCGCATGGGGTACACTAAGTAAGTTTCACCTAAAAAACACTTTAAACAGTAATGTTAAATCAAAGGGTCAGGAGTTATTAAAATGGATGGTGAATGTTTGAATGTAAAGTTATGCTCATTAATGTACAAATCTTCCAACTGCAATACCTGATAAGGCGCAGACAAATATGTACATACGAGCCCTAACCACTAATAATTCGAACAGCATGTTTTTTTGCAGTGCGCAATGTTCAACACACTATATTATCAATACTACTAAAGATAACGCATACCAATGTATTTTGTCTTAAAGAGAATTTTATTTTCTTAACGATGATAAAAAAGTTTTGTTCTATTTCCAACAACAACAACAATATGAGTAATATATTCAAACGGTAGATTTAAGAGATAAGAAAAATAATGACCACTATTAATTCGAACGCTGCGTAATATGATTTACTATCATACTTAAAAGAATAATTAAATTAACATTAGAATTGAGTAACGTCGCCTTTGGCCCGTATTACACATTTAACCAGTTTTGGCATTGATTTTACCAAATTTTTGGAGTGTTCTTGAGAAATCGAGTCCCACATCTCTTGAAACTTAATCTTTAAGTCAGAAATGTTCCTTTGTGGCTCATTTCGAAGCTAGTTTTTCATTAGCCACCAAATATTCTCAATTGGGCTTAGATCTGGGCTGTTTGATGGCCAATCTAAAACATTCATTTCATTATATTCCAGCCAATTTTTAATTCGTTTAGCAGTGTGCGATGATGCTCCGTCTTGCTGAAAAGTAAATTCACCGCAATCTGCCAGGTTTGGTATTGATGGGAGCAAACTCTCTTCCAAAATATTAATGTATTTTTCAGCGTTAACCGTCCCTTTAATGAAATGCAGTTTTCCTAGTCCTTTGTCAGACATACATCCCCATACCATAGTGCCTGCAGGAAACTTTACTGTTCTTTTAGGCAGTCTTTACGGTATGACGCATTTTCTCGTATCGTCGACACACACATCAAATTTAGCTTCATCGCTAAATATGATGGTATCCCATTGCCTTTGAGTCCAAGACATCCTTTCCCGAGCCCATTGCACACGCTTCTTTTTTTGACGAAGCGTAAGCAAGGGTTTTTCCTTGACCTTCGAGTAAGATAAGTTATTGGGTACGATGCATAGTTAATAAGAAAACATATTTTATAAAAACCATATCCAATATTTTTAAACTGCAGTCGCGTCCATTCTCTCTTAACAGTTTTGTCAATTTTTTGCGACCACTCAAAAGCCAAATTTCTTAAAGATTGGCGGCAATCAGCCTTAACAATTTTGGCTAATTCTCTTTTGTCGCGCGGTATTATTGCTGATGTTTGGCCTCTATTTTCAATGTTATTTTGAACTTTCACGGTGATTCTGTTACTTTGGTTGCTTTAGTTTTGCTCTTCTTTTAAGATAAAGGTAAGCATACGCAGCGTTCGAATTAATAGTGGTCATTCTTTTTCTTATCTCTTAAGTCTACCGTTTGAATAAATTACTCATAGTGTTGATAATATAGTGTGTTGAACATTGCGCACTGCCAAAAAACATGCTGTTCGAATTATTAGTGGTTAGGGCTCGTATATTACTAATTTTCTGCCACGGATTTCATTTTTAGGAACTGTAGTTATAGTGTATTATTATTAAGTAGCTTCAACTCTACGTTTGTTTTAATATCTCCAGAAAATGCTTTAATATAACTGTATCCTATGATTATCTTGAATTAACCTTTTTTAAGCGTTGAGGAGCATTGGAAACCACTAATGGTCGGTCTTGAAGAAATCATTGTCCAACGTCGAATACCCACACTGTATATTCTAATGAGCAAAGATAAACTGCCCAAAAGAATTGGAGGGTATGTAGCCATTTATACATACATATGTATGCAATTGCTTTTAAAGAATTTTAATTAGCCTCCAGACACCCAACACAAGCACTGATTTCTGGCACGATAATGGCAAACGCCAACAGACGCAAAAATATCAACGAAAACACAATAAAGAAATGTAATTTACTCCAGACATATTAATAAATTGGGTTTGATACTTGTTGGGTTAGCATTATCGATGTATAAAACAGGCTTAAAATACAGGCAAAAGGAGTTCAAGGCACTTAAGGTTATGTGTGCTGTTTGACTCTTTTATCGATATTTTTTGTCAACCGATTTAAATTTCAAAAATTTATCTGTATAACTCAAATTAGCATTCTGCGATGAATGAGTTCCTTCCACTTATAGTCGATTTAATCTACCTACCGAACGCACGATTGGCTTTATTGTCTATAAGATATCCAAGTTTGTTCCAATTTTTTTCCTTTATATCTAGTGATTACTCACGTTATTTGAAAAAACCACAAAAAAATTGGGACATTGTGGACTTTGTTAACTATGGCCAAAGTTTGAAGGAATGAAAAAAAAAATTTGAAATTTAAAACTAAAAAATATAAATAAAATGCAAAAAAGAAAGGAGGTTGCAGATGTAAATGCGGGAGGGGTCAGCGGTTAGGAAAATTTGCGTACCGCATTTACTTGTACGTCCCTTTACCATCGAACTCGCACATTTAAGACCTCTGCTCAAAGTTGAGATCGGAACCTTTTTCTCTGCTCCTATAGTTGCTTTTTGTAAATGTTGTTTTCGGGCTCACTTGCGAAATTTGTCTGCCCACCAAACATCGGCAAGCCCAAAGTTTGTTGTTGAAAAAGTATGTACGAGTATTCCAAACATTCATATATAAATATAATTAGACTAGAAAAAATTAAGTTATATTATGTATTATTCTTTTGGGATATAAATTTAAACATATTAAAGAAACTGTATGTGTGCACGCTGAAGTAAATTAATTTGATTGAAAACTTCTTTTATTGATTTGCACCCCCAATAATTATAATTATTGATTTCTTATTTTTGCAACGCATACACTTCAAAAAAAGTTAAAACTCCAAAGATTAAAATTTATGGTTTAAAAACCATGACGAAGAACAGACCTGCATGGCTAAATCTTATTATTATTATTTATTTTAAGTTATCAAGAATATATATAATTTTTTTGGCTGGAAACGTACATACATATACATATTTACGTAAATGTATGGGCCTTAAAAACGTCTGACCAATTATATTATACCCTATGCAAAGGTATAAATTCCTTTAAGCTTTTTGCAATAATCCTGAATTTCCAAACTGGTGTGAAAAATTGCAATTTCAACCAAGTTCAACAATTTAACAAACTTAACCACCATACATATAATTTTTTTGTCTACATATAATTTATTTAAGATTAAATATAATCATTAAAGTAATTTTTAGTGAAACTTAGGAATAAAGTAAATATATTTTATGTCTGAACGTCCCAAAAAGAAATATAATTTGCAAGCTACTTGTTAATATATATAAATACATAAATGTATTGTGTTTCAATGAGTTGAAGTATTTGTTTTAACTGCTGATTCAATTTAGGCTTCACTCTCACCATGTGTTGCATTTTCGGTAGTTTCATTAATGGGCACAATCAGATTTTCCTTGGACATAAGATTGTATTTCGTAACAAAATGCGTAAATCGGTGGCATAAATAAGTTTCAACTTCGAAATCATCAAAAATACGGCGATGGTGAAAATAAGCATGAGAAAAAATGCGGTAGACACGCCGGCAGACTGACCCCAATTTTGTTACGGATGAGTCCTTGATGGATACTCTGTGAAGTACATTTTAATAGCATTATCCGAATTTAATTGGGTTAACTTTGAAGACCAATGCACATACCTGCTCGGAAAATATTTATTGCTGTTGAGCAGACAAGCAGCTCCATCTAGAGTATGTCTAGTGTAATCAATAGCTGGACACTCTTTGGGCGTTTTGTGAGCTGCACATAAGAAAATCCACTGATCTGTGGCTGTCATCTGTGTACATGTTGTGGGCGAGCATTCTTTCTGCAATCGCACTGCCAATCCATTCAGCTCCATGCAGAATTGTCTTAAATGTTCATATTTCCATACACCTTCATCTTGGGCTTCCGGCATGGTTAAAATGACTTCCACATTGCTGGGATCCCGTTTGATCATCTGCTGAATAAACTGCTGCACAGCCAAAGTGCTGTCCATTTCCTCCAGCGGCTCATCAGGCCAGCGACAGAAATCCTATAAGAGGGAATTTGTAACGGTTGGATAAGGAGATATGGACACGAAACGAGTACTAGCGATTGTATAATCACCTTGGATTTTATTCCAGGTCGGTTTCTGCGTAGTATTGTCGATCCGTCAGCCATCTTCATGTCTTACCTTCAATTTTAATCGTTAATACGAAATTACTTTTTTTTTTCCTTGTCCTGTTTAACGCTTAAACAATGAAATCGAAGCCTTCAGTTGATGAAACTGTAACAAATGCAACTGCGAACACACTTTTTATATTTGCAACCAGCCGAATGCCACCAGTCTATAATCTATATTAACAGTGTTGGGAAAAATGCTAATTTTGTTTACTCATTTCACTCATAAATTACCCGAAAAACTTCGCTATTTATGGGCGAGAAAATTCCAGACCAAATTTCACGTATATCAAAGTAACCGTAGTGGCCAGACTAGAGGTGGAGGATGGCCAGACTAGAGGTGGAGAAAACATCGATTGATGTTTTGTGGCAACTATCGATGTTTTTATTGCGCTGTTACAGTTCAAGACTCAACTGAAATACTTTTACTTTAACTTTAATAATTTACTTTAATTCCTCGCGCTCAATACAGCCGTAAGGTTAATAAATGTGATATCAAACGAAAGGAAAACAATCATTTGAGTAAACCCTTGGGTGGGCCTTTACGATTTCTTGTTCAGTTCTTACACAATTAAGAAAACAAAAATGACTTTTCGATCGAAAGAATACTGATTTAAAGCTAAATCGTTTTGTGTCTAAATTAAGTGCTGTAAAATTCAAAATAGTGTTGAAAAAAGTGCTGCCAAAAAACAGAGCATATTGACAACTCCCTTTGAATCATTTATAATTAAAAAACATTCCAGGACAACGTCCATCAAGTTAGCGTCGGCTGGAACAGTGAGATTGTGAAACATTTTAGATGTTTTTATTTTTCAATTATCTGGACAATAAGGCTCATGTTAGACTCAAATCAACGCCAAAATTGTTAAGAAATGTATAATCTATTTGTTGGGTAACGGCTGCGCCCTTTGTGGAGCCCCAAACTGCTCTTAAAATGATACGGTTTTCAGATTGTCTACTAACCGATTGTGTCGATACCTTCCTTCCCAAAGGTAATTAAACGGTATGTCAAATTAATTAATTGGTCCCATGTTCTCCTCTGTTATTCTCTTCATTAAACTGCACTGCACTTTTAAAACGCTGTAGCCCAAACATTCTCCCCCTCTGATAATGGCGATCCTTATCACCAAACGCACGTCCACCATCCACCGGGATCCCTGCTCAAAAAGAACTAAAACGAAAGAGTAACAATTTAATGCTTAGATGAAGGGTTGGTGTTATTTTCACTTTAATTCTCTTGTATGGGTAATGATGCATTACTTTACTACACCTGGTGCCAGAAGTTCAACTCCAATCAAAAAATGACCCAGTGTTAATACCAGAAGCTCCACAGGATTGTTCAAGTTGGGGCAAGATTAAATATCAAGTATGAAATATCAATCACCAATAGTCCGCGAGTGTGGGGCAGACGGTGGGTTAAAATGACAAGTGATTCCTGCTTTTATCAATGCTGGCTTCTAGAAACGTATCAGATGTAAAGTTGCTAAAAATGTATGGCCTTGTTTCCTTATTCATTGTCACGAATTGTTTCCTTATTAAATTGAGAGTCAGCGATGAGACACCAAGCATCGTGCAAACATTTATTAAACAAGAAGCTCCGTAAATGGATGTTTATAGGGTAGAAGATACGGATGCCTTTCATTAAAGGGTAGTAAGGAATCTTGACGCCGTCCAACGAGACGTAATGCAATAGTAATTGGCAATTACACTACCATGACTCAGCCGCCATTCCGTTTGAAAACAGTCACGATGCACCATTCGAATAATTTCCTTAAGGGCTTCTTTTAATTCACCACTTAAGAGCTCACCTCATCTATAATTCAACTCATGTGGGCGATAATTATGCAGAAAGCGTTTGACATAAATATGTATGGCATAATTTGCAGAAGTTGTGTATATATGCTGGACAATAAAAATTTCACTCTGGATCTCCTCCAGAAAACTACCTTGTAACCATCGTGGCTTGGATTCAATTTGGCAATATAGTAATTTCATTAATCTTTCCAGATACCATGTAGCCTAAACGAGTATTTTGTGATCTAGCTCTTCACCTACGTCCTTCTCCCAGCATCAGATCGTCGTAAATATCACTATCAAGTAAAATATGAATACTTTGTGGAATATAGTAATTAGGATCGGCCAGCCGTAAATCCTTACGATGAGGTCAGACATAGGTATATCTGGCTGATATATGTCTATCTGACATTTTTTTTGCAACCACTCTTCTCACTTCAACGAAGTCGGTCGTGTTTTTCTTGCGCTCTGGCTTTTACTTATTTGCTTTATTTAACCTGCAATTAAAAATTTTTTTGTGCTTTTAAAATTACACGGCCAGAGCCGAGGATAGAATTGGAAACGGGGAAGGGTGAAATGGAGTTGTAAAGCGTGTTGAGACGTGGAAATGGGGCGGACTAAAGAGGAATTTAGAACTATGTCGGCTGGTTTTCTAAAGCTTCGGGAAGAGTTTGTAACGATCCTTTTTGGTCCTTACTAATGGTAGAGCCGGATTTCAGGAGACGGGGTACGACACAACAAATTTATATTGTGCGCTGGTGAAAATAAGGAAACAAGTTCGGCTTGATTATAATTTTAATGACTCAGTTTATTGATATTTAATTTCTTGGGTGTGATGGCAGCTATATGATGATGATGGGCTGGTTATTGGGTATGTCGGGCACGCTTGGGAAGCCGTATGCTGGATATTCCTATGGGCAAATAAAAGACGTCTTGTTGTGTGCCCTACTCCAGGTCTTGCCTATCTAATCTCATGCAAGCTATTCTCCTAATATTTGCTAGGACTACTCCTGGTCTCTCCCCAATGTGCCAGGAATACTCCGGGTCTTTCCTAACTGTGCTAGGAATACTCCTAATCTTCCCTGCCTGTGCCAGGAATACTCCGGGTCTTTCCTAACTGTGCTAGGAATACTCCTAGTCTTCCCTATCTGTGCTAGGAATAACTCCTAGACTTCGCTTTGAACACCTTTTATTTGCCCCACAAGGATATTCCAGGATATGGGTCCTGTTTGCCAGTCCTTGTCGATGTGTTGGTCCTTAACTTGGGTATGGGTATCTTCACTCGTACACTGCTTCGCTTGACTATGAACTTCACTTGTATAACACTTCGCTTTACTTCGCTTACTAGATACCCTTATGGTCTCAGCCGTGTATATTTATAGGCATCTTGACCCACTCAGGATGCGTAGTGAGATGCTGCGCTACAGCCAGTAAATTTCCATCCACTTGTGCCATTCCTTCAAAACTTTCCGTCGCTTTCTTCTTTGGGTCGACTTTCTCTGCCGACCCCGCAGCATAGCTTGCCGACAGCTATGCATGGCGAAATTGCGCTTTTGGGAGCCGCAGCTTTCTAAATCGCTGGGCGCCCAGCCGCTGTCGTCAACGGCCTTTCATCTCCCACAAGATCACTATCAGGGAACCCATACACGCATACGCACACCCTTCGGCCTTTCGCTCGCTCTCTAGCTGCCACCTCCCCTGCTCTTAATTAATAACAACATCTCTTAAAATTGCCTATCACTAGATTACAACATATATATAATTAATTATCACTTTGCTTTTCCCCAAGTGAACTCTATTTTAATACACATCCCCTCACCTAAATATAATAATAATATAATAAAATAATAATAATTCCATAATACAATAATAATAAGCCAATAATAAAATAATGCAAAAATAAAAATAATCATATATATACTAAACATATAATAATACATTCCGGTTGCAATTCCACAGTTTGAATTTAACTTATACTCCCGCCGCAAACTGATCAATGCCCAATGCTTCTCAAACCCAACTATGGGTGTTCCCTAACACATTCGCCCCGCATACATGCACTCTCCCACGCTCTCGGCACCTGTCGACGACCACACACCAACCGCCGATTCTCGCTATGGCCCTCACTTAGCCTTAGCAACAAGCGGATGCTGCCGACAAATTTCGGTTATGTTCATGGGCTTGGGATTTCTGACTTTACTATTTTTTTTATTGTGACGCCATCTGAACAGATTCCCCCCCAGCGCCCAAACTTTCTTATTGTTTCTGTGTTTGCTTGTGGTCGCTTCTTTCGCATATGTTCTTGTATACGTTACATTTGTTTATGATCATGATTCCCGCTTGTAGATTTGTTTACGATCATATGGTACTGCTCGCTTGACGATTTGTTTACCATCATATGGCATTTGATCGGGTTTGACACCCACCCCAAATGTTCGTTTGCGTATTCGTACCATACCAATATGTTCGATTATATGTTTGTATCAAACCAATATGTTCGTTTATATGTTTGATATCGATCTCAAACATCGTTTGCCTGTTTGGCTTCCGTTTCTTTGTATATATCTAATTCTGTATAGTTGTAAGGGATAGTAATAGATCCTATATGATTATTCCTCACAAGTTTTCGTTTCTGGAAACTCAGTTTAATAGTTAAGCGAATCCCCCGGAAGAAGAGCATCAGTCGATGGTTTAACGGTTCCGTCTTCGTGTAGCGATCCAATATCTCCAAATTCTCAGCACCTGATGTCTTTTTGGAGCTAAGTAATGGCTGCAGAAGCGGACACTATTGCCATTTTCCCTGGCAATTCTGTCCCGCATGCTGATGCGATTTCGGGTGTAGTATCCGATGTGTCCGGGCGAACATCCTCTTCTAGAGAAGTTCCAAATAAAATAGTGACAAGAGGAGTTCTTAAAGCGTTGTCCGCCTCAGTAGCTCCAGCGCTAAATACTGTGGCTGCGGCTGCGGTTGCGGTTGGTGCTTCGAGTTCGCTTTTTGTTGGTACTCCACCAAAAAGTAACTCTTTGTTTCGAGGCTAGATCCCAAACCTACATCAGACGGAACGGAACACTTAATAGTAAAAGAGTATACATGGTATCACAATAAATACTGATAATCCTTCCCTACCTTCAGGCTCATCAGTACCTACTGGTGGGTCAAAAAACTAATTCCGTCCCTTATTCTGGCTATTTAGAATGTTAGAGCACTAAAATAGAAAGTCTATCCCTTGACTTTCATATCCTGATCTTTACTGAAACGTGGCTAAAGGCACAAAGCATCCGTTTTTCCCACGATATATTATATACTTATAGATACGGTCGAACATTGAGAAATGGAGGCGAAGTTTTAATTGGTTTAATCCTTTAAATTAGTGGACTTTCCTGCGACTCTTGACATTAAATTTGTTAGTGTTAACGTTTCTCTAAAATCGTCTTCTGTCTTTGTAACTTGCTCATATGTTCCACAAAAATCTGAAATGGTGATATATACCAGCCATTTATAAGCTATTCATTTTGTATCCTCCATGAGTTATCCCTAACACCAGTTAATGTTGTTACTGGAAAATGATTAAATATTATTGTTTCCGCCGAAACCTAAATCTTAAAACAACTATTTTAAATCGACATCGCATTTGCACAAAATGTGTTCCATCTCTGGTAGTACAAATAGACACGTTGAGTAGAGCGGAAAAAATACAAAGCAGATCGCTAATATTATAAGCTCGCTTGTTTTAACTTGCATAAGAATCTATTGTTTAAAATAAAACCGAATCAAGTGACTGCTTACAAAATTTTTCGAAACCTCTTAATCTACTCCCTCAACATTTCTTGAAAAACTTTTCGGACAAGTAATAATTTAATAAATAAAAATTAATGAATTAAATCGAGAAAATGTTAATGTAGACCCGATATCAGATGTGGGATCAGTGCCAACTCCTGCATTGACTGAAGACTATTGGCGTGTTGTTTTGGAAATGCAGAATCGCAATTCAAAGGAAATGTGGACAGCTATGCAGGCATCTGCGCGTTCGCAAAACCATGTGGTTCTACCAAAATTTAACCCTGAGGCGCCTGATACCTATGCGACTCAATGGTGTGCAACGGCAAATCTAATTATGGACGAGGGGCCGGTTGATGAAAGTGCGCTTATTGTGCTGTTGAGCAGTTGTGTGCAGGGCAGTGCTTCACCGTAGCTTGCGCAGATCTGTTATCCCGGCATCAATTGGGAACAGTTCAAGGAACTGTTTTTGCTGGAAACTCCAGCTGCTTTTCGAACCCGCTGCATAGTGGTCCAACGCCCAACGAGTGACACGCCCTTTATGCAAACCGCATGGTAACGTCTCTAACCACACAATGGCAAAGCATGAGTGTAGAGGAGATAGCTGTATCAACTGTGCTTGCACACATAACAAATTTCGACAGCCGTTCGCAGCGAATGTGGTTTTTCCTCCAATGTTCAAACGAGAAGTCAACTTCAAATGGAACTGAAGACGTTTTCATTCGACAAAAAAGCGCAGTGCTGGAAGCTCTGATGGAGCTAGTGGTCACTACAAGAGAGCAAAAATTGTCCGCCACTTATCCAAGAAACAGGACACAAAATGGCGGATTGTAAACTCTAAGGTTCTGGATCTGGAAAACAATAGCAACGAGACTTACGGAGCGTAACCTGTTATCGATGTGGACAACTTTGCAAATCACTTCATGAGTAATAAAACAAAATCTAGAGCTGTTCCTGAGAAGAAGTGTAATCAGTGCTCTGTGTCTGCTCTGAGCTCTTTCCAATTTGTTTTGACTCCGGAGTGGAATGCTCACTTATTCGAAGCAGTGTTGCCTATAAATTTGAAGGCAAACTCTTTAATAATGTTGTTATGTAAATGTTCGATTAACGCAAATATCATAAAAATATTATTCCATGTAATATCCGATAAGCATCTCACAATTGATATTAAAATTGGTAGAGAAATTTTTACTCAAGGCTATGAAATTTCAAATGACCATTAGGTTGATTGATCCAAACAAACCGGTGCAGCGGTGTCCATATCGATTAAGTCCTAATGAAAAAGAAATTGTACGCGAGCGGATCAACGAATTGTTAAATTGTAAGATCATTCGAACTAGTTGTTCTCCCTATGCCATTATTGGGGTAAAAAAATGGATCAGACCGCCTTTGCATTCATTATCGTGCTAAAACCAATAGGGTTTATGACAGGTTTCCGTTGCCATTTATTAATGACCAAATTGCTAGACTCAGTGGTGGAAAGTATTTTACCTGTTTAGACATGGCTAGCGTGTACCATCAGATTCCCATTCACCCTGATTCTATCGAGTATACTGCATTTGTGTAACCTGAAGTACGAATATTTGACAATGCCATTTGGCCTCAAGAACGAACTGTTCTAAATACTTTGGGAAAATCAGCACATAAAGGTTGTGTTAGATATGTTGACTGCGGCTGGATTCTCACTCAATATTGCCAAATGTGGGTTTCTAAAAACTACTGTACAGTATCTGGGCTATGAGGTGCGAGCCAATCCCCGAAAAATTCTGGCGCTAAGTACATTGACACCGCCATCAACTATCAGTAGTGTGAGACAATTTATTGGATTTGCGTCTTATTTCCATAAATTTGTACCTCAATTCTCTCAGATAATGAAACCGATTTATTACTTAACATCGAGCAAAAACGTTTTCAGTTGGAATGATGATCTGGAAGCAATTAGAATTAAGCAAGCAAGTCGTCCCTGCCGACATTGAGTATACCCTGTACCAAGTAAAAATACTCCATAAAGTCAAAAACAATCAAAATCGCCATCAATTTAAAAAAAAAAATTATCTTAGCATGCACTGCTTGCCATGCAGCAACAGCGAACGCATGCTATCTCGCTCACACTTAACAGCCAATTTTGCATGGGGCGTTTCAGTACAAAATGGAAATACGGATATCTCCGATAATTATTGTCCGATTTCGGTCAAATTCGGTCAGCTGGTGCATTTTGGCTATATTAATGTGCATGCCAAATAAGAATACGATATGTTTAATATTGCCCTAGTTATAGGTTTTTCCCAAATTGCGGGGGCGGAAGTGGGCGTGGCAAAAATTTGAAACAAACTTAACCTGTCTACACAACAGACGGATGTTGACACCAAATTTGGTTGCTCTAGCTCTTATAGTCTCTGAGATCTAGGTGTTCATACGGACGGACGGACAGACGGACATGGCTCAATCGACTCGGCTATTGATACTGATCAAGAATATATATACTTTATGGGGTCGGAAAATTCTCCTTCTGCCTGTTACATACATTTTAGCGACTTTAATATACCCTTTTACCCTATGGGTACAGGGTATAAAAATCATTACTATTCTTACTTATGAGGCAGTGCTTGTAATAATCGACTCACAGCATCCGATAGAATTGTATACAGATGCGAGCTCTCATGGCTATGGAACTATGTTAATGCATCGGATCAATGGCAATCTTGATGTAGTGGAATATTTTAGCAAAACAACTTCTCCTGCTGAGTTGGCAGTTGTTGAGTCCGTTAAGCATTTTCGGCATTATTTGCTTGGTCGTGAATTCATTGTGTATACAGATTGCAATTCTATCAAAGCATCGCGAACAAAATTGGATCTAACACCTAGGGCACATCGTTGGCATACTTATAGTCTGAAATCATCTATCTCTTTATTTGGTTTTCCGACCCGAATTATAGCGGACCACAGGAGGAAGTCGCGCAAATGGACAAGTTGAACGTGTCATGAGTACTCTTAAAAATTTGTTGTCCGCGGTTGAATCAAGCTCCCGGTCTTGGCAGAATGCTCTTGGTGAAGTACAACTTGCTTTGAACTGCACAGTTAGATTTGCTAATCGGCAAAGAGGCACGTCCTCTTGGTTTGATTCCACCTTGCGATACAGAGATTGAATCGACAAAGTTAATATTAGAGAGAGGGCATAAGAAAATATAAATAACCAGGCTACTTATGACAAAATCAGATTTGATAAAAATAAATCAACTGTTGTTAGACATAAAGTTGGAGATTATGTTCTGTTGAAAAATGAAGAGCGGCATCAAATCAAGTTGGATGCAAAGTTTAAAGGACCATTTTTGGTTAGTGAAGTTTTAGAAGGCGACATATACATTTTGAAGTCATTGCATTGTAATAAGAGATTGTAGAAATATTGCCATGATGAGAAAGATGCCAGATGGTTATGTTCCGGAGGAATTGGAATACCCGCCTGAGACTTGTTAAGATTATTGTGAGATATCCGTTTTAGAGGATATGTTGTGTGATGGAAAATTATCCATTTATGATGTGGTTAGTTGCAATGATGTTGCAATAACCCTAAATATGGCAGTTTTGGTGAATGGCGGAAGACCATAGAGATGGTGTTTGTGAATTCAAGTGGAAATAACCTGGCAAACGTATAATTGAGAAAAAAAACTATGGTTTTGAGATTTTAAATACCTGCGTCATTGGGCAAGCACAAGTGAAAAACGAAAGTTGGAACATGGAGTGTGGAGCTCTTGACGGAACCATTCTCATAATCGAAATAAAATCATAGTGAAAGCAACTAAAGTCGAATTCTTAAACATTAATGTGCAACTGACTAGAATGTTAAGATACCCATTATGTAAAAACAAAAAAGAAAAAAGGAAAGAACGAGAAATTAACTTTGAGACAATAAACGAAAATTTAAGTTAAGCAAAGAAATAACATTTGGAAAACGACTGTAAATGTACTTTTTGGTTTATATTACAGTCTGTTAATGTTCTGGTGTACACGAGGACGTGTAAGTGTCAGTATGGCCGTGTTGGTCTTTAATTCTGGACGACATATTAGAATATTTTTGTGACTATTGGCCATTACGCTCCGCTCCGTTATTCGCCAGATGGTTAACTTAGTTCAATGTAAATTTGCAGAAAGTTGCATAAAGTCCTAAGAGGCATACGTGCCAAAATAATGTTCGATTGCGTCTTGCACAAAGAGTTACGCATGAGATAATTGTTATGTGTGTAATCTTGAGTCACTGAGAGAGAATGAGATCGTAGTATATTCTATTGCAACCTATGTTAATAGAATTCGTGTAAGCAGGGTTGTATAAAAGACGAGAACATTCCTTGGTTTCTTTTGGACAACGATACCGAAATCAAGACTATTCGCCATAATCTAATAAATAAAAATGAATGAATTAAATCGAGAAAATGTTAATGTGGACCCGATATATACACCTAGACCTCGCTTTGCGTCGTTTCGGTTTGCGTTTTTTTCGAAGTTGCGTCGCTGATCAATTAACACTAATTTTCATTGTGCGTCGTTAGATTTCGATGTTGCGTTGCGGAAGAGTCGTTAATCTTTTTTGGAATACTTATTTTTTTCAAAAGGTGGCAGCACTTTTCGTTCTAATTGCGCTATACTATCAAAACTGGGGAATTCCCATTTTGTTGTTTCGTCTCATTTTGCCATTTGCTTGCCCACCTTTTATGTAGTGTATCGCATTTCAATTAGTGAGTTGTGCTTTTTAAAAGAGATCAATAAATTTGTTCGTGTAGTTTCTGATTATGAAAAAGGTAGTTTTCTTTTTTAAAGAAAGCCGACGTACGTCAACAGATACTCAAGCCTCATCCGATTGTGATTAATTCTAATTTGTTTGTCATTATTAGTTAGTTGAATTTATTATTTTGTTTTAACTGAATTAGTTTCTTTTTGTTTTTTATATCTATAACATGAAATAAAATGATATATGATTTTGTTTTTTTTTTTAAATTATTGCTTTGTTAAACTCAAATACTTAAAAAATGTAAGATATTCGCAACCTTGGAACCTATCCTTGATCTTTATATGGTTTGCTATAGAAAAACTTAATTCACTTTGCGTCGTTTCGATTTGCGTCGTATTTTTTTGGAACGTATCCCCGACGCAAAGCTAGGTCTAGGTGTACAACAAATGTAAAAGCCATGTGCGTATGAGTGAAATAAAACTTCATGTAGTATATTGTGCAAAGCACTAGTAAATTTATTTAAGCACGTTTTCAAACATCAAACTAATAGACTCCAATAATTATAAAAAGTATTTATCATCATGCCTATCGAGTGTAATGACACTGTCTGTGGCGCCTGCAGAAAGACTTCACATAACAGTGGTGTCCAAAATCATTTTTCATGTGTTGGAGTTACCAGCTCTATAGTTCTGAAAGAATAGACTTGCAACAGCTGTAAGGAACTACCTGATAACATTGCATCAACAAGCTCTGGACTAAGACCATCTACGTCACAAGCATACACACCCCGGAACACCATTAAAGCTTTAGAACAGCTCGAATCGCAACCAACAACTATACCTTCAGAGGATTTTATAAAGCCACTAAAAAAACTCTGACTTCAAGTTCAAACAATTTAAAGTTTGCAATACTGGAAGAATGTTGTAAAGCAGAAAAGGAGTACATCGAACAAAAATACATCTTGCTTGCACAGCAACAGGGAGCACAGGTAATATATTTCCAATCAAATGGACTTACTGCTTCTCAGTTAGCCGCAAGGCAAGTTTTATCGCCAGAACTCCCAATTATCAAAGCAAATCCAGAGGACTGTCCAATATTTATCAGCATGTACGAGAAAAGCAACAAAATGTCTGGATTTTCAGACGCGGAAAATTTGCTTCAGAAATGTCTAAAAGGAAAAGCTTACGAAATAGTCCTCGATAAACTGTTACTGCCTTCATTGGTTCCAGAAGTTATCAATACGCTCAAAACGTTCTTCGGACGACCTGAGCAAATAATCGACCGGTTGATCGACAAAATCAGGTAAATCAGTGTACCTAAAGATAGGTTGGAGTCTATAATCGATTAAGCGATGGCTATACGAAATGCGCGCGCTACCATCGAAGCGTGCAATTTAACATAACATTTGAACATCCAATACTTCTGCGAGAGCTGATCGATAAATTACCAACTCAACAAACTCATTAAGCTGGGCTATGCATCAGTCATTAGGCTATTCAGTGATTGGCTATACCAATTTTCTGAAGCCGCATCAATAGTAATGCCTTCCCCACCAAAATCTAGTAGCGTTAACACTCATACCCAAGCTAATCAAGAATCATCTAAAGACAAATCGCAGCGAGGAGGTGACGACCAACAAAGAGCCAAACCTAGTTTCCCGTACGTAATGTGCAACTCTTCAGAGCACCAAGCAGCAGAATGTGAAAAATTCCAACTTCTGCCCATCGACAACAGGCAATAAATAATAACCGATGCTAAGGCTTGCTACAGATGCCCTAGAAGTCACCAACAAAATTTTTAAAGTGCGATTGCGGCATTGAAAATTGCAAATCAAAGCATCATCCGCTTCTGCATAAAGGTACACCCAGGACTGAAGTCGTTAGCGCTCACCACAAAGAAAACGGCGACCATGGACAATTCTTCAGAATTTTACCTATCTAATTGTGCACGGAAACAAGACAACTATCAACACTTTCGCCTTTTTGGATGAAGGATCAGCTGTCACACTAATTGACAAATGCATCTTGAAGATCCTTCATTTACCTAACACACCTGAACCAATTTGTCTACAATGGACTAACAAACCACCAAAACCGAAGAAGATTCCGTCAGAACTGATATTCAAATTTCGGAAATAGATGGCATCAAAAAGTTATGGCTTTTTGTTATGGAGTTTTGATTGCGGTGGACTCTGCCTTATATTCTGACCAGATTCATCTACCTGATAATCAGGAAATTGAGTTTGTCAGTGTCAAGGTTGGACTTAAATCCTTCTCGGTCTACATCACTTGTTCTTATATCCCGCCACAATCCGACATGACGGTATATATTAAACATTTAGAATATATTCAACATGTTTCATCATTGCTTTCTAATAGGGACATATTAATTGTCTTTGGTGATTTTAATCTACCTGAAATAGCATGGTCCCCTTCTGACGTGTCTGGCCTGCTGCTCCCTTGTACTTCAGATTTATTTATTGATGGCCTGTTCGAGTTATCATTAACTCAAACAAATCCAGTGCGTAATAAAAATGGAATATCTTTGGATCTGATATTCGTGTTGGATTCTACCAACTACGCAGTCGCTAGAATTGACCCTCTTGTCTTCCCAGAAGACAACTTTCATCCCACTTTGGAATTAACTGTTGATCTGCCGTTTCGTGCACCAATTGTTAGTGCCTGCCCTGTGCCCAAATCCCGTAACTTTCGTAAAACTAACTTTGTCAAACTAAATAGTCTCATTCTTTCAACAGATTGGTCCTCCTTGTACAGATGTTCAGACATGAATCTAGCTATTTCTTTGTTTTATAATACTCTCGATTCTCTTTTTGAAGTTTGTGTCCCATTGAGGACCCCGGTGTTGTCTCACAGACCTCCCTCTCTCGTGAGTTATCCAACTTGAAGAATGTGAAATCGAGATATTATAGAAAGTATAAGAAATCGGGTCGTTCTTCAGACTTTGCTCTATACGCAGTTGCACGTTCTAACTTTATGATGCTTAATGCACAATGCTATAAAAATTACCTTCAGCGTTGAAAATTAGAGTTTTCCCGCGACCCGAAACGGTTTTATAATTTTGTCAATAGTAAACGTAAGACATCTATCCACCCATCTTGTTTATCTTTTGAAAATATCACAGCCGACTCTAATCAAGCAATTGCTGATCGGTTTGCTGATTTTTTCACATCTACTTACTCCTCAGTAGAATATCGAGGAAATCTTCCGTATCATTATCAGTTAAGAAAATCTAAGTGTATCTGTATTCCTTCGATCGACGAAAGCTCGCTCCATAGCGTGCTTAATTTAGTAAGACCTGTATACTCTCCTGGTCCTGATGGTATACCTGGATGTGTAATAAGGTTTTGCGCCGCGGCATTATGTAAGCCAATTCAAAAACTTTTACTATTGTCCGTTAAATCTTCAACTTTTCCATCCATTTGGAAGGAATCCTATATAATTCCTCTCCATAAAACTGGTAGGAAATCCGATGCATCTAACTATAGGGGTATTTCTAAATTGTCCGCTATTCCTAAAGCTTTTGAAAAGTTAATTACTACTCAACTGCAACATTTTTGTAGTTCTATAATTTCACCATCGCAGCATGGATTTGCGAAACGTAGATCTACAACCGCTAACCTTTTAGAATTTACATCATTGACGATCGAAGGATTTCGGAATGCAAGGCAAACTGATGTCATATATACTGATTTCAGCAAGTCTTTTGATTCTGTTAATCATACACTACTTCTCCTTAAATTAAATAACATTGGCTTCCCTAGCCCTTTAGTTTCATGGATTCGGGAATATCTGACAGGCAGAACCCAGATGGTTCTTTTCAAGTCTTTATATTCTAGGTCCATAAATGTGACTTCGGGAGTGCCCCAGGGCAGTCATCTGGGACCATTGCTTTTTACTCTTTTTATCAATAATCTTCCGTCTGTTATAAATCACTCTCATGTCCTTATGTACGCAGATGATGTTAAGCTTTGTCTTAGTTACAAAGATATTATCTCTCCCTGTCGGTTACAATCTGATCTTCAAAATTTTCAGTTTTGGTGTCAAAATAATTTGTTAAGTTTAAATCCAACTAAATGCAAGGTCATGACTTTTCACAGAAATACTCCGCAGTTGGTAACTTATTTTCTTCATGATATCCCACTAAAACGTTTTAATGAGATGAACGATTTGGGCGTCCTTATGGACTGTAAATTAACCTTTAAATCTCATATCTCCACTACAGTAGGTAAAGCTATGGGTGTTCTTGGGTTTGTTAAACGATGGTCAAAGGAGTTTGATGACCCTTATAAATTCTTTTTACCTCATTGGTTCGTCCTATTTTAGAATATGGATCTTGCATATGGTCTTCTCAATATGAGTCACACAAATCAAGAATAGAATCTGTCCAAAAGCAGTTCCTACTCTTTGCTCTTCGTGGTCTGAACTGGGATCGCAATATCAATCTGCCATCGTACTCTAGTAGACTTCTTCTCGTTAACCTCTAATGTAATCTATCGGTTCCTTGTAGGCCTACTATAAATTTTATACCTCTATTTCTTCCCCGCTGTACTACTAACTATGCTCTGCATGAACCTTTCCGAGAACTTTGTTCTGATTACAATCGACTTTACTGTGTAATCAGTTCAGAGCTCTCTCTTCCTACAATAAAAACCTCTATCCTTTTACATTTAGCTCGTAACTAGTTATAGTTTTCGTTTCTTGTCTGTTTTGTGGAATGTCATAACATTACTAATGATTTCAATAGAACAAACAACACTACCATTACCAATTCGACCTAACGATACAACATTATTAGTTAGACCCTGAATCGAACGTAATCGGAAATTTCTCCACTCTCTTATGTATCCGTGATCCTGTATCACAACTGGTTGAACTCACAGGACATTGGGTAAAGATGTGGTCCTGCTCATGGCATGGTTGTGGGCACTTAGTGCACCCGATGGGTCTCGCGCGAAAAAAAAACAAAGTTATGGTTAAAAAACACTCATTCAGTTAGAAAGCTTGCATTAGCTAAGCAAACTGTCGACATCAATCAGTTATGTAAGCGATATTCCCATTTACACGGACTCCCGATTAAGTCGTGCTACAACGCCGCCCCAATGCTTCTTATTGGCGGCAACAATTGATGTCTTGCCATACCATGAAAGATTTGCGAAGGAGGTCGAAATGAACCCATAGCGTCCAAGTGCACACTGGGGTGGAGAATTCAAGGAACAACTAAATCAAAGAAACATATCACCATGCATCATTGCGTATGTAATTGGAATGAAATTGACGAAGCCATAAGAGCTTTAACCTGTATTCATATTTTACCAAGGGAGCTGTACTCGGAAAACGACAGGAAAGCGAAGGCACACTCGAAGACACATGCTAAAAGGTTAATGGCCATTATGGGGTTGGCCTGCTTTGTAAAGATAGGGACGCCCCTTTACCAGTAAGTTATACCACTGCCATTAAATGACTATATTGTCTACGAGCTAAAATAAAACGAGAGCTTGAATTATTTTACAAAATACAAACCCAAATTAACAATCTACTTTTAAAAGGATATGCAGTTGAGCTCAAACCCGAACAAATAACTAATTCGATGGAACATGTGTGGTATAAGCCAAATAAAATAAGATTGGTTTGGGACGCTGTCGCTAAAAGCCATGGAAAATCACTTAATGACTATGCTTACTGGACCCGATTCTCAAAATTTATAAACCAACGTTCTGAAGTCATTTCGAGTTGGCCGCACTGCCGTATGCGGTGACATATCTGAAATGTTCCATCAAATAAACATCCAAAAAAGCGACATGCACGCCCGACAATTTCTATGGATGAAACAGAACGAGAATACCCCAAGGATATTAGTCATGCGTGCAATGACCCTCGGCATCAACTACGCTCCCTGCATTGAAATACCAATATAAAAATCAAAGGGCATTTGAATTCATCACCAAAGCTCACTCTACGCAGATGACCTAATCGACAGTTTCCTAGACGACACCGAAGCAGTTGCGAGATATACATGGTGGATTCACAATAAGGAACTGGATCTCCAACTCGAAAGCTGTTCTTCAATATCTTGTGGGACACTCAATAGGCACCCAATGCACCAAAGAGCTAGGAGGGCCCGAAAAGGTGGTTGGTATGTATTGGGACCCAACCAGCGACGTTTTTAAGTTGTTTTTCAGATTCTGAAGACTTAAAAAGAAGGTCCTGAGTAAAGAAGTAACCCCAACAAAAATAAAAGTCTTGCAAGTGCTGATGTCTATATTTGATCCTTTGGGCCTTCTGTCATGTCACACAGTTGGAATGGGATGAGGAATTACTGGAACCACGGCCCATACTTTTGCGAAAATGGAAGTGTGTCCTACTCCGAGCGGGGGAACTGAAATTTCCTCGCTGCAAAGTAGACCCTTTGAAACCCGTTTCAATACAACGAATGGAACTTCTGGCTGCTGTTATGGGAGTAGGACTAACAAAGCGGATACTAACCACTCAAGGACTAAAAGTCGATACTCTTCAACAGTTTGGCAGTGGCTGAACATGAACCCACGAAAATTTCAATCTTTTGATATGCATCGAGTTGACAAAATAATTAAAACCAGCCCTAAACAATGGCGCTAAATAAGCACAAAGGAAAATGTAGCTGATGACGCCACAAAATTTTTAACGAAATTCGATGGATTAAAGGACCTCATTTTCTTGGACAACCCGAGGACAAATGGCCAGATAAAATTACTTTACCTGACAACAATGCCGAACAGATCCAATTGTTGGTAATTGGTAATTGGAAAACCATTGCCCCAAGCCTTGACTCCGGAAAACATACATGCAGCGAAATTATTGCTATATAAACAAGCGCAATGGGAAGCATATTCAGCTGATATCAGCGCACTCACAAGGTACTCTACTGTAGACAACTCAAGCTCGTTGATCAGCTTAATCGTGTATAATGACTCCGAGAACATCATTCCTGTAAAGGGCAGATTGCATAGTATAAATTCTGGGTGTCAATGTACTTCAAAAAAAGTAAAGTCGCCTTTTTAATAGTAAAAGATTATCACGAGCAAAATCACCATATTATGCACGAATACACTGCCAACCTAATCAAATGCTCTTTTTACATACCACGGCTACGAGTGTTCTATAAAACAGTCCGCAATGCATGTCAAAAATGTAAAAATTCTACGTCGCAACCTGAACCACCACAAATGGCAATAATTCCGAAAGCGAGATTGGCCAGCTTTGAACGACCCTTTACATATACAGGATTTGACTATTTTGGTCCTATTTTGGTCAACGTTGAAAGTCGAAAAGAAAAACGCTGGGGCGTTCCCTTCACATGCCTATCGGTGAAAGCCGTTCAGTTAGAAATGGCATATAAACTCGACGTGAGTTCATGCATAATGTGTCTGAGAAACTCCAAGAGAAATCTTGTCCGACGAATTTCAAAGCCACAGAAATATGTGCCAAGCAGGAGCTTATAAAGATTGATTTTGACAAAATATGAAGCTATCAAATGGCGTTTCAATCCACCAGCCCCACCTCACATTTGAGGCGCTTGGGAACGTTTGGTTAGATCTGTTAAATCTGTCTTGAAATCTATATATCCGACAAATAATTTTAATGATGAAATCCTCCGAAACGCCTTGATGGAAGTTGAATAATAAACTAACGCCTAATCATTTACTTCTCGGCACAGCAATGGCCGCATTACCTATGTCGTTACCGCTAAGGATGGTCAGGTGCGCAGAGATATGATAAAGTCCCCAAACGAATCGGTGGTCCGCCCCATTGCCAAAATAACAGTTTTGGACGTCGGATGTCTGAAATGTGAAAAACCGGGAGATATTCACAAAAGGGGGAATGTTACCGCCGATGCCTAAATTTTAAAACCATTATTTTAAATCGACATCGCATTCGCACAAATGGTGTTCCACCCCTGGTAGTACAAATGGACGCGTTGACTAAAGCGGAAAAAATACAACGTTTTTTAAAGCAGCTCGCTAATTTTATAAGCTCGCTTGTTTTAACTTGCATAAGAATCTATGCAACAACAAAATTAGTCGAATCCTCTAAATCTACTCCCTCAACCATTTTATTTATATTAGATTGATTCTTTAATTGTCCCCGAAGATATTTTCCATATAACTTTGGACTTAATTGCTGTTACCAACTCGACACTTCGCACTCATTGTGAAACTAACTTTCTCAAATTCAATGAGCTTATTCTTGCTACAGATTGGTCGTATCTGTACTCTTGCAAAGATATAGACGCTGCCATTTTATTTTTCTGCCCCGATAATATGTACGGGATCAGTCATGGAGTGCCAGGAAGGCCCAATGTTAACATGCTCTAATGACATTAGTGCAAAATCGTTAGTCGGTGCAGCAGAGAGAATGCTGGTTGTTCAAAAGAAATCAGAAAATACGGATTAAAAGGCTGAGGAAATCTTCTGAAATTGCCCAATGTCGGCGATGCCTAATGTACACGCACACAGCTAAGACGGTCGTCGATATCCTAACTGTGCTAGATGCGCTGAACAACATCTTACCAAAAATTGCACACATTCATTAGTTGCCGTTGGGGTCTGGTCGCAGCAGTCCATTAATAAGTCTACTACCTCAGCAGCAGCGGGATGTGATGCGAGAGGTTCAGTTTCAGTCACCTAAAGTTTCTAGTGATAATGCAGGGGCTTCATATGCAGAAGTGACAAAAAACAATTCTGAGACTGCCCCTTACAGCGATGGTCCGTCTCAGCGTCGTCTTTATATTCAACAAGCGCATCAAATATCTCAGCAGCAGCGTTTGTATAGCCAACGTCAAAATACACATGATATTCAGACTCTGCTACAACAGCAACAGCAGTAGTTTCTGCAATGGCAACAGCAGCTCCAGCAACAACAGCATTTCTTATGTAGTTGCAGCAGTAACAGCCAAGCGGCAGGCCAACCAATGCCTTCAGAAGCTTGAAAGTATTGTTTTTGATTTGGCCAACGCAGTGCGCAATGGGCTGGAGGTAGACTTAATCTCCAGGCTCAAAACAAAGCTCCTGCTACTTATCTGGAATGTCAATGGCATTTCAGGAAAAGCCAAAGAAATAGAGCTCTTTGCGCACAAAAATTGCGTTGATGTTGTTCTTTTGACGGTGATATGAATTAAGCGAGGGGATGCTGTAAAATCAGGATTGAGGAAAGACACTTTGGTTGGTGGTGACTGGAATGACCGGCAATGGCTCTGGGGAGATTCTTAAAACTCGCATAGCGGATGCCATTTCTGCAAGTGGCGCTAGAATTCTCGCCACTGGATCGCCGACCAGGTACCCATTTATGCGGAGTCATTTGGCTTCCTGCATAGTATACCTGCATGGTATACCGGACTCTCGAGCAACGATAACTCAGAGCTGGGATCTAGACTCTGATCATTTGGCCTTAGTTGTCAACATTGAGACGGATGGTGTTCATGTCAATCCAAGCACTGGATTAATCACTAAGCATACCGACTTGCTCGCCTTTAGGCAACATTTGGAGAACTCGATTCAGCTGAACATTTCACTGAGTTCTGAGGAAGATATTGAGATGGCTGTGGATAACTTCACGGATAACTTCACATGGCTTCTGCTGTCTCGACGCCTACAGAGACTCATAGAAGCCCCACCTATGGTATTGTATTGACAAGGGAGGCCAGGGTACTTTTGGCACGGAACAGAAGACTCTGAAGACGAGCAATCCGATCCCAAGACCTATGGGATAGAATTTTATGGAACCGGGCTGCTAAGCAACTACGAGATATCTTATGGGAAATGTCTTTGAGCAGAAGCTGGCATCTATGGATTATACACTGGATCCTAGATATTCATTGTGGAAGAGCACTAAGGCTCTAAAGGGGCAACCGTTTAGGCTGGTTCCTGTTCGGTGTTTTAGTGGTGAGCTTGCTCAAAATGATGAAGAGCAGGCCAATTTTTTTGCACTTCATTTGGAAGCCAGGTTCACCCACTACCAATTCGCCACGGATGACCAGTACATGGAGACTAGTGAGAGTCTGACTACGCCTCTACAAATGTCTTTACCCATTAGGCCAGCCAGGGTCCAAAAGATTGCGGAAGTTATTAAATACTTGCCGAGAAGGAAGGCTCCTGGTATTGACATGGTGTCCAACGTTACTTTCAAAGCCTTGCCTAAGCGGACGATTATTTACGTGGCAATAATATTTAACGCGATGCTAAGGATACAGTTTGTTCCCAAGCAGTGGAAGATGGTAGCAATCTTAATGATTCATAAACCGTGATAACCAGAAGGCGATCCTAAGTCTTATCGTCCAATAAGTCTTCTGCCTTCATTATCTAAGGTATGGGAGTGACTTATTGCCAATCGAATATGCGGTCATTTTAATGAATGCCAAATCTTGCCGGACCACCAGTTTCGATTTATCCAGGGACATTGGGCAGTAGAGCAAGTTTACAGTCTGTCGAAACACATCCTTCAGGTATTTGATGACAAGGAATACTGCAATGCAATCTTCATTGATATTCAGCAGGCATTCGATAGAGTTTGGCACACTGGGCTGTTGAGCAACTTTAGGATTCTACGATCACATTTGGATGGGCGTCAATTTATGGTTATAGTTAGGGGGACTTTTTGGGCTGCTTACCAGAGCTGGAGTTCCACAAGGTAGCGTCTTACGAACGCTGCTGTACTCTATATAATTGCCGATATGCCATGCCCTTGTGCAAAATCAACATATGCGATCGAGCTTTCGTTTACATGAGCTTTTTAAGTATAACAAAAAATGATCAATAATATAAAGTTCATTTGAATAACATTACAATTATATGATTTTAAACTAGGGTATTTAGGAGTTTGACATCCCGCTCCCATGAAAACATATTTTTCAAGAAATTGGTAAGATAGCCAGCTTATGTATTGGTCGACAGCAAGTCCATCATGCTGTCCGTATTCGAGCAACTCATACGCGGTCATCTTTTCCGTACACAACCAACGCCATCGACGCCAAAATTCTTGCTTAACGGACACGACTTGTTCAAAGTGATTTAAATTAGTAATTTTGTTTGAAACTACAATACAGTGCACGAGGAGCATCTCCGTTCAGCAAGTGTCCCGCAGTTAATGCTCCCTGGGAGGAATAAAATAAAAAGTTATTTCTTCTGAAGCATAATATGATTGAATTGTATCTTGGTTTTTGACTCGAAGATAAAGTTTTTTAGTACATCTGATTGATTGGATGCTCCAACAAAATTTGTAGTAAATATGGGACACTGGTCCCCGTCGAGCAATCATCCGTTTTTAAAGATTTTAGAAATTTGTTTATTTGAAGATCCGAGACGACCCCCAATATTAACAGTCGTGCAAATGAATATTGCAATGATAACCTTATAGGACCTATGTCTTGGATGCGAAGCTACGTGTTTACTGGTCCGCGAAAATCTACTCCCACAGGCCAAAATCTGTAACTAATCGTTCAGTTGGCAATAAACCCATGCCAATATCTTACATAATGTACAGAGAATCGAACGATTTTTCGTGCCACTGCTCTGGCGTTTATTATCCAGAGTTAAAAGCGCAATAGTTCTACCAATGCTTTTGGTCCAGCATGATAATTGTGCAAATGCAAATATCGAATGTATATTTGAACAAAGTGCGGGATTGTCGATAGTAGAAGGGGATGCTTCTAACGATGAGATTAAGTCCTGCTGAATCATCTAAAACGGGAGTTAGAAATTTTAAACTACTTTGCAGTTAGGCCTATTAATTGAATATTTAAATATTGAATATTCCAAACCTTGTTCATCTCCTCTGCGATGGCGATGACATTTCGAAATTGTGGTTGCCCTTGAGTGTTCTGAAAAACCAAAAACAATACGCGATGACTCTAAGTGTACAATTGTACAATTTTTCGATTAGATCCAACAGGTAATTGGACTCCACTGCTATAGCAAAAGTGCATTTTTTGGTTGTGCAGTTCATTGTTGACAATGTCCATATCTATGTATATATGGTGTGGTTGGTGAGTCCATTTGTCATCATATTTCTGCAAAAATGATGTTCCTGAAAACCAAATCGATTGTCGAAGTTACTCTGCAGTACATTCTCGTAATACAATGTCAGCCGGATTACTTTGCGATGGTACAAATCTCCAATGGCCATCTGACGTGGTCTCCTGAATGGTCGGTACACTATTTCCGACGAATGCCGATAGTGTGATAGAATGTTGTTTTAACCAGTGTAATACAATTTGCGAATCCATTAAAAAATAGGCAGCTTGTGGTTTACTATTCATTATGTTTTTCTTTTTCGCGTATAATTTACTTAGTGCTTGGGCTCCGCTAAGCTCAAGCTTTAGAAGAGTTGCCCTTTTAACTGCGGCAATCCTTGACTTCGCACTCTGATGTACTCTTTGGAATCGATGAATCTCAGATAAATGCAAGTGCCGCAACCTCGTATAGACAGATCACAGACGGCATCTACTTGAAGATATGCATGATTGACCTGCTCACTGTAACGAGGCACAGAAATCGACGTCAATGAGTTCATCGTAGTTGAAATTCATGTCCATGCGTCCTTCAGTGATTGCGGTAACGTTTTAGCCCATGCGAGTTTTAGTATCCAAATTTCTTGCATTATGATTTTTGATCCGATAGTAAGAGGTGCCAGAAATCCTAGTGGGTCAATCAGATAGCTTCTTCATTAATAGCTTTGATTGAAGTTCAGATGATTCGAATTCCATTTGTCCAACGGAAATAATCCTCGACGTAATATTTCCGTGACTTCCGATTTAATAATTTGTAAAGTAGCGATGTCATCTGCTCCACAAATCAAATGGTCAACGTAAAATGAAGATTTGATTATAAAAGCTCCCAACAGAAATTCTCTCGTGTATATATCTGACAGATAGGCCCCACAAACAACAAATCATTTAGAGAATGACCCTTAGTTTGGTTGACTCGCTACTAGGCTTAAGAACACGATAATGTGGTATATAAAAATGGGACTCAAATACTTTTGGATTCGGCACTACTATCATATGCTTGAGATCTTTATATTCCTGCATGAACTTCACGTATTGAGAACGAATATCAGGTCGACGTTGAAGACGTTTCTCCAGAGCCAGAAATCGACGATAGACGATGTCTGCTGAGTTTCCCAGTTAGCTAGGATCCTTTTTGAAGTTTGTATGAGTTACAATAATTCTTCGATTTGCCAACACAACAATTCGCTGTGCACACAACACATGAACGATGTTTAGGTTGCAGTTCCAATGTCAGGCTAGGGTCAATTTTATCGATGTTCCAAAGCAAATCTCAAGTTTTTATGAATAGTTTCTTTAATGGTAACAAAGCTCCATGCGTTGCTATTTATATCTCCCTAATAATGTTTTTTATAGAATTTGGAGATTTTCTCCTAGTTTTATCTGTCCTACAGCAAGACATTCAAAAATGCCTCTGTAGTAAATCAAAGAGTTCAGGGCGATTAAAATGGTCATCTGCGAGTTTTGTATTTCTTGGTATGTTCCAACTGGATGTGTCCAGCTCAGCATCTGGCTGATAGGCCATGTGCGAAGTGATGAAATACTGCATCGATGTTTCGAAATGTGATATTTCAGACCTTATAGTTGTCTTTGTGCCGTTGTTGTCATTGGTTGTAGATTCACCAATAGCTCGAATTTCGAATTGACGTTTCCCACGACGAAGATGAAGCCGTTGTGCAAATTGATCCGTGATGAAATTGACTTGTGAACATGAATCCAGCAGTGCTCTACGTGTTCTGTATATGCATGATGAATAACTTACGAGCACCTTGGCAGTGGCTAGAATAATTGATTGTTGGTTGTGAATCATAGTGTAGTGTACACTTACATATTCGGCATCGATATGGAGAAGAACATCTTGTCATCCGATGACCAAATTTCAAACAATTAAAACGAAGTTTGTTATTCTTGACGACTTCGTTTCTTTTTTCGGCAGACATGTCCTGAAACGCCGAACAATCGCTTATCTTATGTGTTAATTATTGTGAATGGATTTCTTTGATCGATTTTGTCGAAACTATGTTTTTGGGGATCAATAATGATCCATACATTGCTGTCGCTTTATCAAATAAACTCCGCAATAAGACTCCATTCGATACAGGAATACTGGTTTCAATTTAAATTCAATTGTGTTGAGAAAAGTGAGTGCTACGTTGTCATAGCGTTCATCTAATCCTTCAGATAATTTTGGTCCGCCACTTGATATGCTTGAACAGCTTCCAATGCATGACCCTTTAGGCAATTTAATAAGTGATATTTGATTGAACGATGTGATGAAATTCCTGTATTCCGAGTGATTTTCACCAAAAACTGGCAATGTTAGCTTGATGATGGGATGGACCGGATTGTTGGTTGTATCTCCACTGGCGTGCATGAAGTCCTGAGCCAAGCTGATATTGTATGCACGATTTCATGCTTAAGTAGGTGTCTTCCAACTCTGTTCGCCTGTTGCCTTTTTTATTATCTAGTTTATTATGTAGTAAAATTGTATCATAAGTTGCATAAAATAGTCTTCTGACCATATGACCATATACCTTCAACAGTAATTGATTTACACTCCGTGAAATGAATTCACGCTTCCTTTGGTTTTTCTCCAAGTTTTAATGTACCTAATAGAACTTTTCTTATTTAATTTAACTGTTGATCTGGCAGCACTCTAAAATGTTATGAATAACAGCAGTGAACTTTAATAGTCTTCCAATAGACCACGGGGTTAGTTGTGTTGGTGCAGTAAATGCGAGAAATATAATAAAGTAGTAGATGTAGAAGTTGCGGGTCTTATAACACCGCGCTTGTAGTTCATGTAGTTACCAATATGCCAATAAAGTTTAATGATTATGGGTCATCCGAAAAACTCTTACGATGATATACATATACATACATACATATGCGGAAGAAGTCCAAAGATATTCCTGTATCGAATGAACTCTTATACATGTGCCAATGAAGTCCAATGATTTCCCTATATCGTATGAACTCTTCTGATTTTCTAAAAACATTTCAGATTTTCACACACAAGCCCCAAGGTGGGCGCCAAAATGTTGGGACTAAGAGCATTTCTTTAGCCTGAGAACAAATATCTAAATATCTAGGATGAACGTGTGTGGAAAGACACGGAAAGTTAGTTGGCTTAAAAAAAGGCGTACAAATGGTTGAAGTGAACTCATTTAATTAAAATTGCAGACTGACAGAAGAGGTTGAAAGCATGGATGCAAAAGCAATATATGTGATCGAGCTGTCGTTTACATGACCTTTTTAAGTATGACAAACATATGATGAATAATATAAAGTTCATTTGAATATCATTACAATTATATAATTTTAAACCAGGCTATTTAGGAATTTGACCGATCAATCACCATTAGGTTTGGTTTTCCTATGATCGTAATCGATTTTATACCTTCGTCAACCGCAACCGTCTTACGTTTGTTTTCAAAATAATAAAGCTAATGTTGATTGGGTCTGTTGCCGCCGAAATCTAAAAATCGACCAGTAGAGCCTTCGCAGCCAACAGAGAGTTTATCTTTACATATTTATATTCTCTTTATACATACATATTCGCTTAACATAGCGCCAGCCTACGTGCTGAGAAATTAACCGTTTATTAATGTGCTTTAAATTTGTCAGTGGCTTCGATGCTTGTTGCCATGCCATAAGAAAATCAGTACGACAAGAGACATCACTAAGGCACAATTTAATTTTAAAGCTGCACTAGCATAATTGTACCATAATTAAATTGAGTGAATAAATGAAATTTTTTGGAAATTTACTTGCGTTGGTCCGCTCCGAAATTTGCTCTTAATAGGTTCAGTGTCGAACTCAACAATTCTTTAAAATTAAATTGAATATGATTTTCTTGGGTGAACTCTAGAAATTCTGTTAATTAACCCGCCGAATACTTCACAAAGTTTATTCGGAATAATCATACATTGGGTTGACCCAATTCATTTCGATTGCGTTGAAGCTAAGGATGATGGTGCCGACAGCAGCTAGAGCTGCGACTGCGCAAGCGTAGCATCTGAAATGGTGACAACTATACTGGCCAACGCCCTACAAACTTTTGCTAAATATATGTATGTAGGTGGACCACAGGCTGCATCATCACCAGAAGAAGCTACCGAAGTGCCAACAAGACCTGGACAAAAGGTTGAACTTTGTGCACCCAACGTTACGTCACCGATAACGGCGAACCACTTGCAGTCAACGTATCTGACTTCAATAACCACCCAAAAACCACGTGTAACGGCCCGGGAACAACCTCAATCAGAAGAATTGCCTATGTGGCCATGACTTTCTAGTATCTCCCAACAAAAGACCGCACCAAACAAACCAGGTGATCAAACGCAAAAGAAACCAAATTATCAACCATGTGTCTCAGGCTCAGTGACGCCAACCGCGTCACAAATCGCAGCACGCCAATGGAGTTACCCACCTTTGATGGTAACCGCCAACATTGGCCACTTTTCTACAGCAGTTTCCAAACAAGCACGGAAATCGCTGGATATACAGATGCCGAGAATCTCATGCGACTGCAAGCGAGTCTAAAAGGCAAAGCGCGAGAGATGGTTCAGTGCAAGTTGCTGCTGCCAGCCATGGTTCCCGAAATCATACAAACACTACTTATGTGTTTCGGACGACCAGAACACATTCTTCGCGATTTGTTGGAAAAAGCGAGACAAATGCCTCCACCAAAAGACAAGCTAGAACCACTTATCGAATACGCACTGTGCGTACGGAATATCTGCTCAACGATGGAGGCGTGTGAACTTAGAAGCTATAAGGATAATCCAATGCTCGTGCAAGAGCTAGTGGAAAAGCTCCCCACACAACTCAAATTACAGTGGGCAACGTATCCCAAAAACTCCCAAATACCATCAATGGAAACGTTCAGCAAATGGATATACGATATAGCTGAAGCAGCCAGCCAAGTTTCATCACCACTTTACCACAAAAAGAGCGGAAGCCTGAATCACCACACGGAAATACCAGAAAAGCACACCCAGACAACTGCTTGCGCTGCTTGTGATAGGCCAGAACACCAACTGAAGAATTGCGATGTGTTCAAGTCAATGTCTCTACAGCAGAAAAGTCTCTTATGCACCATCATAAACGGTGCAATCAATGTCTCTACCGCCACCGCCAAAAGCATACATCACCAATTGATTCACGAGGAGCAGCAGCCGACAGAAGCCGTCGTTACTAGTGACTCAGATAAACCTGCCACGGTCTCAAATGTGCACCAGTCGGAGGACAAACACATACACACACGGAGATCCGGGTCAAACCCATTTCCTTGTTGTTCCAATTCAATTAATTAATAAAAACAAAGTAACTAATACCTTTACATTTCTAGATGAGGGCTCGTCAGTAACAATAATCGTGGAAAAGATTTA
The DNA here is from genome assembly GCA_037075365.1 of Drosophila emarginata. Taxonomy (NCBI): domain Eukaryota; kingdom Metazoa; phylum Arthropoda; class Insecta; order Diptera; family Drosophilidae; genus Drosophila; species Drosophila emarginata. Next base: position 7,612,410 of record JBAMCD010000324.1, read on the forward strand.
CAAGCAGCTCGGCCTGACAGGCGTGCCTCAACTCTCACAACGGCAAACGATTCGCATTGTATGATGTAGATAGCGTGAAGGGATTCAATCTACCTGTACAGTAAATCGATATGACTTAGCTTACCAAACAGTTTCCATACTTGGCGGGACTACCCATAGAATCATACACCAAGGTACGACCCAGCATCCTCATTGGCGCAAATAATAGAAACCTCGTTGTGCCCCTCAAAATAAGAGAGGGAGAGTGGCATCAACCAATAGCGTCTAAGACCCGTCTTGGCTGAACGCTTCAAAGCGGCAGCTCATCAAGAAGCAACAACGGGCATATAAACATACATGTATGCGGCTGCATTTATGATGACGCGAAACTACACGATATCATCAACCAAGCGTTTTCATTAGATGCAACCTTACAGAAGACGATCTCATCTGAAAAGGAAACTCAAGCACTAACGAGTCTCCAATCAACTGCCATCATAAAAAATGAAGTCGCTCTAATCTGGAAGGACCCTGACGTCACGTTGCCAAACAGCTATGAAAATGCGCTTACACGTCTTAAATGTGTACAACGACAATTCTTTCGGCAACCTAATCTACGAGAACTAATACAAAGGGAAGTGCATGACCTCGTCGATAAAGGTTATGCTCGAATCCTGACCCCGGAGGAGTTAGCTATACCCAACAGGCGTGTCTGGTATCGCCAACCTTTATTACCAGAAATCCAAACAAGCCAGAAGAGTTCGTCTTGTGTGGGACGCTGCGGCCAAATCAGGAGGAAAGGCTCTCAACGATTTTATACACAGCGGACCAGACCTGCTAAATTCGCTACTGGATCTACTCATCTCCTTCAGAGTCGGACGCGTGGCTATTTGCGGCGAGTAAGATCAGCAGACGCTCACGCTCAGAGATTTAATTGGAGAAGCGGCATTAGCTGGGACGACGACCTACCTGATGAACTATCACCCAAATGGATGTGATGGAAACGGCTTCGACCAACAATTGCTGATGTTACCATTCCCAGATGCTACTTCAGACGCAGACGTTCAGTTGCATACGTTCGTTGATGCTAGCGAAATGGCTTACGCAGCAGTTTTTTATCTACGTATACAACAAGGAGAAACAACTTATATTACCTTCGTGGCCTCTAAAGCTAAGGTGGCCCCGCTAAATCCGATGTCCATACCAAGGATGGAGCTGCAAGCCGCAGTCATTGGAATAAAGCTGAGCAATCGGATCCTATCCAATAAAAGGCTGTCAATTAGTTCGAGTTGGTATTGGTCTAACTCTAAGACATGGCTTCGAATGGACCCACGAAAGTTCCAGCAATTCGTCATGCACCGCGTAGGTGAAATACTGGAATCCTCGGATGTCAACCAATGGAACTGGGTGCCCATTCATCAAAACCCCGCGGAGTTTGCTACCAAGGCATCTTCTTCTAATAAATTCTCCAAATGGATCAATGGACCAGAGTTCTTACTGGAAGACAATTCTGAATGGCCAAAATGCAACGACCTGGAAGTACCAAGTAATTCCGAAGTCAGACACAATTTTTTCATAATCGACAGTTCGTCGCTGGAACCGATATTCAACACGGAATATTTTTCCGACTGGCGTAGACTATATCGGGCCGTGGCTCTGTACATATTCTACATAAAAAAATTGCGGGCGAAATACAGGAATGTGTCGCCACCACACGAGGTTTCCTATGAAATGATTCTGCGAGCGGAAATAATCCTCCTAAGATTTGCGCAGACGTCCAAATTTGAATCGTACATCCAAAATTTAACTCAAGGTAAACCTGTAAAGTTAAACTCAAAACTAACATGTTTAAATATCTTTCTAGATGATAACCAAATGCTGCGCAACAGACGTCGAACAGAAACTCTACGCTCTACGCAATTTGCCCGACAAGAAAATTCACCAATGAAGGCCTGCAAAGCGCTCTATGGGAGGTGGAATACATTTTAAAGTCTAGACCTCTTACTTTTGTTTCCCTGGATAGCAAAGACGACGAGGCCATCACGCCAATCCATCTGTTACTCGGATCAGCGAGCGGCTACAAGCCAATATTCGAACCAACACTGCGCTATACTTGGCAGGCCGCGCAACAATTTGCTGACCAGTTCTGGCGACGCTGGGTGCGGGAGTATGTTGCAGATTTGGCTAGACGTGGAAAGTGGTTTACAAAGAGACCACCAGTAGCGGTTCTAGATGTCGTCCTAGTGGTAGACGAAAACTTGCCACGCAACACCTGGCCCAAAGGTGTGGTCGATCAAATAATACTGGCCAAAGACAACCAAGTAAGACGAGTGGTTATTAGGACAGCAAATGGGATTCTACTTCGGCCCGTGGCAAAAGTAGCGGTATTAGACGTTAGCAATGTGGGAGTCAAACCAGACCCCAAAGTGGAGAATGTTTACTGGTTTACTGGGGGGAGAATGTTGCCGCCGAAATGTAAAAATCGCCCAGTAGAGCCTTCGCAGCCAACAGAGAGTTAATCTTTACATATTACATATTACATAACATAGCGCCAGCCTACGTGCTGGGAAATTAACCGTTTATTAATGTGCTTTAAATTTGTCAGTGGTTTCGATGCTTGTTGCCATGCCATAAGAAAATCAGTACGACAAGAGACATCACTAAGGCTCAATTCAATTTTAAAGCTGCACTAGCATAATTGTACCATAATTAAATTGAGTGAATAAATGAAATTTTTTGGAAATTTACTTGCGTTGGTCTGCTCCAAAATTTGCCATTAATAGGCTCAGTGTCGAACTCAACAGGTTCATTGCCGATATGTTTCCTGATTTTTTTAATACAACTTATTCTCTTAAGGAGTATCAAGCTAACTTTTCGTATCCTTATCAGTTGAAAAGGTCTTTGATATTCTGATCGATGAAAGTTAGCTTCTTAGCGTGTTTACTTTAGTAAAACCAATGTACTCACCTGGGGACCAGATGGGATACCTCGTTGTGTACTCAGGTTTTGCGCTGAGATTTTGTGTTCCTAATTCTTAACTTATTTGCTTTGATCGCTAAAACTTCTACTTTGCAAGCAATCATTTATCATTCCTCTACTACTACCACTAACATTTTAGAGTTTACTTTTTTATTGACCGATGGATTCAGGAATGGATCGCAAACTGACGTTATTTATACTGACATCAGAAGGGCCTTTAATTCTGTTTATCATACACTACTTTTGTACAAGCTGAATGAAATTGGCTTCCACGTCTTTTGCTTAACTCGATTCTGCAATATTGGACTAACCGTGCACAAAAGATCCTATTTAAATCCTCACTGTCTAAGACCATTAAAATGACTTTGGGGGTGCCACAGGGCCATTGTATTTTATCATCTTTATTAATGACTGTGACGAACACAATAATTTGTAATTCGCCACAAAGTCGGCCACCACATTTCAATATTAATAATAATAATTCCTTAAGATATATTCTGACTTGTTATTTTTCTTCCATGAACCAGTTCCCCATAGAGCATCTCTACTGCACACCACTGTTGAACACACACGGACACATACATGAGCAACGAAAGCTAACGGTAATTGTGCCAAAGAGCTGGTTTTGCTGCTTAGCTTCGCCGTCGACAGCAGCGTTCGCAACTAAGTGTCGACGCTGTTGTTGACGGCGATCGAATGCAACGGGACCTGCCGAATATTGAGAGATGACTTGTGAGACATTAGCAATGACCGCTAATACAACTAGGAGGCTGCCAGAAAGGGAGGGAGCGAGTCAACATATTTTGGCGACTGCGTGGCAAATTTTGATTGGCTGGGCCCAACGGCAGCAGAGGAAAAACGAGGCTAAGGGCAGCGATCAAACAGAAGCCACGAGGGAGAGACTGATTGACCACCGCAGAGAGCAGACGTGTTTCTTTTGAGATCGCGAGTGAAAAAACCAAAGAAGTCAAGGAATCAAGAGTGTAGAAAAGAAAAGGATAACCGTGAAGTGTGTGTGCAACAGGAGTGCCGCAGGTGAGTCCATCCATAGTTATCTTAGCCCACGTGTCCTTTTGACCCTAGATAGGAGCTAATAATAGTGCTCTACCGAAAAGATAAATAAATAAAGTAAATTGTTTCGGATATATTGAGTGTCATTATTATTAAAAGCCAGACTTTATATGATTGCAGGTCAAAGTGTGTAGGGAACAATCCAGTCACAAATATGGTAGTGTAACCTATTTAATCAAGTGTGTCGGTGTCCAGCGAATGTCTCTTAAAGTATGAGTGTTGGGGTGAATCCCTAACTCATCCTCTAAGAGAAATTCGTAAGGTCGCTACATGTATTAGGTCAGGGACATGACCCTCACCACCAGCCAATGCCCAATCCCACTTTCGCAGATATTATCCCCTTTTATGTCGTTAATATTATCCTTAACCATGTGCATGTGATCATTATAATTAGGCATAAACTCGTTATATCTATATTATGCCTTCCTCAATCAAATATTCAGGTCCCGGTATTTCTTTATAAATTTTTCTGTTAAAGAAAGGCCCTGGGTAGACTGAGATTTGTACCCCGGCCGAAAAACTTCCTTACAGATGGCGCCCGAGCAGGGACCCGAGATTTGAAAATTTTTCTTAGCTCAAAATATTGTGGTTTTAAGAACTTGAGGATTTCACCTACGTGGAGTAAAGCCCCACTATAATATTGATCACGTTCAGATGGTTCCGGTGTGTATGTTGTGTGTTTTCCTTCTACCATATATGTGTAAAAAAAAAAATAAATAAATTGGTATATATATAAAAGTCCTGCCGACGATCACGTCAACGATAGAACCACCTACAGAATCATCCACAGAGCTAATCACCCCAGCAGAGTCCCGATAGAGTAAACGGTAGAATCTTCGACAGAAATTTAGGTTAATAAAGTCAACGATAGAACCACCTACAGAATCATCGACAGAGCTAATCACCCCAGCAGAGTCCCGATAGAGTAAACGGTAGAATCTTTGACAGAAATTTAGGTTAATAAAGTCAACGATAGAACCACCTACAGAACCATCGACAGAGCTAATCACCCCAGCAGAGTCTCGGTAGAGTAAACGGTAGAATCGTCGACAAATATTTTACAGTAGCGAACTTCGAAAGCATCACCCGAAATATACCGGGAAAACATTTAAATTATAAAGACAAGTTATACACACATATCATAATACTGAGTGGAATTTTCCGTCAGTGTAGTTCGTGTACAGTACTTCAGCCCAGCGTCTGTAGTATAGCGGGATTCCTCTGCAAATTTGATTGCGTGTACAGTTGCCGACAATGAAGTACAGTCCCGTGTACATAGTTGAAAAGAAATATACACAGCGGTAGTGCTGCTAGCAATGATGCCAACGGTACAATCAGAAGAACGGTAGAGCATAGGAGTGCTAGCTTTTTCTGACACACTGGTTCGCAGCTTATGTCAAAATTGGTCACGTGGTTGATTACTATTGGTCGACGAACTTAGCTTCATTCTTAACGCAGTCGCCGTCACCGAGAAGTAATGACGGTGATACTAAGAAAAGAACCGCCAACTAACGCAGCAGATAGTCCACCGGCGGCAGAGCAAGGCCGGCTCATTACGAATAAAAGTTGGAATCCAGCAGTAAGGGAGGCAATCAAGTTTGAGCAACCAAACGTGGAACATCGCCCAGGATACCAACAGTGAGTAAGGAAGAAGAATCAAGTCTGAGCAACCAAGAAGTGAACATCTCGCAGGATAACAACAGTAAACATCGGGCAGGATAACAACAGTGAACATCGCGCCGAATAACAACAGGGAACATCGCGCAGGATAGCAACAGTTAATCAGGATTCGGCAATCAAGTTTGAGCAACCAAACGTGGAACATCGCCCAGGATACCAACAGTGAGTAAGGAAGAAGAATCAAGTCTGAGCAACCAAGAAGTGAACATCTCGCAGGATAACAACAGTGAACATCGGGCAGGATAACAACAGTGAACATCGCGCCGAATAACAACAGGGAACATCGCGCAGGATAGCAACAGTTAATCAGGATTCGAGAATCAAGTTTGAGCAACCAAACGTGGAACATCGCCCAGGATACCAACAGTGAATCAGGATTCGAGAATCAAGTTTGAACAACCAAACAGGGAACATCGGGCAGGATAACAACAGGGAACATCGCCCAGGATATCAACAGTGAATCAGGATTGGATTAGATCAATCAAGTTTAAACGACCAAGCGCAGGATAACAACAGGGAACATCTCGCAGGATAACAACAGTGAACTTCGCGCCGGATAACAACAGGGAACATCGCCTAGGATAGCAACAGTGAATCAGGATTCGTCAATCGAGTCTGAGCAGTCAAGCAGTGAACATCTCGCAGGATATCCATAGCCGATCAGGATTCAAGAATCAATTCTAAGCAACCAAGCTGTGAACATCGCACAGGATACCAACAGTGGATCAGGATACAAGAGTCTACCCTAAACAACCAAGCTTTGAGCCTCTCATAGGATAGCAACAGTGAATCGGGATCCAGGGGTCTACTTTAAGGGGCCCAGCCCAGCAGTGAACATCAATTTCAATTAACCTTTAGATTCCAGCCGCGTTTGCTCTAACAATTCCGCAAATATGGGAGTAAAATGGATCTCTTATCGACGCAAAGCCGAGTTAGAAACTTTGTTTCCCGAGGTCTTATCACGTCTAGCTGAATTAGAGTCTCAGTACGGACTAGCAGCAACCAGCGACAAAGTCTTAGACATCAAGCCACGCTCACGATCTATATCACCGTCAAAGTACTTAACAGAGTCAGAGGCATCCAGGACTCAGGATAGTGAAGGAAGAAGCTTACCCATCCCAGCTTTACCTTCAAGCTACACTAAAGTAGCACTCGAGGTACCCCAGACCCTTCGATCGTCGGCAACGGACGCTCTGCCTCAACGAATTGCCGACAACACTAATCACTCCAGTATAGCGGAGAAAGTATCCAAATGGGGTATTACCTTCGATGGTTCGGCAGACCCTCTCTATTTTTTAGAGAAAGTGGAAACTCGTGCAGACACTTATCATATCAACCCGGAAGTATTACCAAGGATGATGTCTATTCTATTCTCCGGACGCGCAGAAGGATGGTGGCAAACAACGGATCTGTTAGATGCCTCTTGGGTAGTCTTTAAACGAGGATTTCTGGAAATCTTCTTACCCCCTCGGTACTTCGAAAAATTAGAAGATTCCATTCGCACCCGTAGACAACGTCCTGGAGAACCTTTCAAACAATACCTGGTGGACCTGAGATGATGATGAGAAGAGCCAACTACTCTACCCAGCAAGAGCTGGAACGCATTTATGACAATCTGCATCCAGAGTACCAGTTATATACTCGAAGAAGGGATTTTCAAGATCTAACGGAACTGACCCGTCTGATTGTTAACTACGAAACCATTCGAAGCGAAAATTCACCAGACTTTTTAAAATCCTCCACTTCACAGAGAAACGTCCAACCGAGCTACCCCAACATTTACCAACTGTCAGAAGTACCAGTAGATACACAACGGGCCTGCAGGAATTGTGGCGAATCTGGTCACTTTTCAAGACAGTGTCGGAACCGGCAGAGACTTTTCTGCTGGGATTGTGGGAAGCGCGGCGTTCGCACCACAGCCTGCTGTCGACGGTCGGGAAACGCCGAGCGCGCTCGTTTGAACGGGGAACAAACGAAAGAAGCGCCGAAGCAACCCCTACTTTAAGTCACCTTCAATTTGCAAAAGGTCGTCTCATAGCGCTAGTGAAGATTAAAGGACGAGAAATCAGCGCAACTCTCGATACAGGAGCCACAAGGAGCTTCATCAGCAGGTCTTCTGAAGACTGGATACAAGTGTGCACTGCAATTAACCTAGCTGACGCATCTCGCAAGGAAATCACTCAAGCTATAGAAACAGAGATCTGGTTGGGTTCGCAGATGGTAAAGATACCTTTGCTGATTCTACCCGACATCATGGATCACCTTATACTGGGAACGGATTTCTTACGGAGCATGCGAACCACGATACATTGCGGCAAGGATCAACTACGACTGGAACCAACACCAGAATCATCGAGCGGAACCCTCAATCAAGCTGCTACTATCAGAAGCCTTAGTACCAAGCCCTACGTAATCGCACCAACGCTATGCTCAGATGATCTTCGATCGACTATAGTCCCCAGTGACCAAGAACCGTCCCAACAGAAAGCGAACCCAACGACGAAGTGCGCGAGAAGCACAGTCTTACCTCCCCCGGTGGAAAAGGCCGTCCTAAATAATCCTTTTCGGAAGCAAGAGACAGGAATCTGAAAAGCAAACCCCGCCAAGTTAGGGTTGTTAACATCGGCAACTTCAGTTATCAAGGCAAGCGAGTTATCCGAAACCTCTGACGGAACTCAGCCCTTACCACCAGGTACCCAGAATGACGACCTCACGATGCACCCAGCTGCTGAAGAATTCTTGCTGCGGGAATTGCCAAAGTTCGACTTGCTAAAAGGTGTGTCTCACATTGCAGAGCATGTTATCAACATGAAAGACGATCGTCCCATTAAACAACGGTATTACCCCCGGAATCCAGCACAGCAGAAGACCATCAACGACACAGTGGACCAGTTACTCCTTGAAGATCGCATCGAGCCTCCAAAAAGTCCTCACAGCGCACCGATAGTGGGTAAGAAAACTGGAGAGATGCGTATGTGTATTGATTTCAGACAACTGAACGCCCAATCCATAAGAGACGCCTACCCCCTTCCTCGAATCAACCGCATACTGGAGAAACTTTGTCATGCCAAATTCATCTCTACATTGGATCTCAAAAGTGGTTATTGGCAAATACCATTGTCTAAGGCGAGTCGCGAAAGTAATGCCTTTTAGACTACATTCCGCCGCCGCTACCTTTCAGCGAGCACTGGATAGTGTGATTGGCCCAGAAATGGAACCTGCCGCTTTCGCTTACTTAGACGACATAATCGTCGTAGAGAAGACGCTTGAAGAACAAATGACCAATCTACAAGAGGTCTTTCGACGGCTGCGGGAAGCTAATCTACGCATCAACCAGGCAAAGTGCAGATTCTTCAAACGAAGAATACAGTTCCTAGGGCACGTGATCAGCGAGCTAGGTATACACACCGACCCTGAGAAGGTAGCAGCAGTCCGTGAATTGGCCCCACCAAGCAATATACGACAACTCCGACGTTGCTTAGGCATTGCTTCCTGGTACCGCAGATTCGTTCCAGAATTCTCAAGCATTGTACAACCGATCACCGCGTTATTAAAAAAGAATACCAAGTGGAAGTGGGATGTTGAACAACAACGGGCTTTCGACCAGCTAAAATCTCGATTGACTTCCGCACCTATACTAGCATGCCCTGACTTCAATGAGAAGTTCTCCTTACAGATTGATGCCAGCGACTACGGATTAGGCGCAGTGTTGACTCAATGTCAAGAGGGTACGGAGCGAGTGATAGCTTATGCCAGTCGACGTCTATTGTCACCAGAGGAAAACTACTCTGCAACCGAGAAAGAGTGTCTTGCAATCGTGTGGGCAATACGTAAAATGCGCTGCTACCTGGAAGGATATCGATTTGAGGTAATCACGGACCATCAAGCTCTCAAATGGCTTAACTCCATCGATAATCCTATTGGTCGCATCGCTCGCTGGGCACTCGAGTTACAGCAGTACGAATTTGACATCCAGTATCGCCGAGGCAAGCTGAATGTAGTGGCTGACGCACTGTCCCGCCAACCTTTGGATGTGTTAAACAACATACAGGAGGCTCTACCGCAGTGTACTTCGTGGAGAAAACTCAAACGTCAAGTAGAAGAACAGCCAGACCAGTTCTCCGACTTCCTTTACGAGGGGAATCATCTCTGTCGAAGGAAGAACCATCACCCCGACGACGACGACCCCATTCCATGGAAGCTCTGCGTTCCTAAAGAAACAAGAAAGCGAGTTCTGCAGGAGTGCCACAACGAACCGACAGCAGGACATTTGGGAATCAGGAAAACCATATTGAGAGTATCCCAAAAGATGTGTCGCATCACGTTCGCAACTGCTTAGAATGTCAAAAATATAAAGTGGAACAAACAAAGCCGGCCGGAAAGATGTTTACCCGGCAAGTCAAAGAACCTTTCAACATAGTCTGCACGGACTTCGTCGGCCCTTTACCCCGGTCAAAGCAAGGTAATACAGTCTTGTTAGTCTTTCTAGATGCTTACAGCCGATGGGTGGCACTAGTACCACTTCGTAAAGCCACGACCAACGCCCTGGAAAAGGCGTTCAGAGAAAGAATTATCGGACGCTTTGGAATCCCCCGCACTCTAGTGTGTGATAACGGCACGCAGTTCACCAGTCGTTCATTCAAAGACTTCTGTCGTCAAGCAGGAATCGAACTCCAATTCACCGCACCCTACACGCCTCGTCAAAACCCCACGGAACGCGCTAATCGTACGGTGAAGACCATGATTGCCCAGTACCTCGGAGAGCGACAAGACACTTGGGATCACCTCCTGCCAGAGATCACATTAGCCATAAACTCCAGTGTGTGCGACTCAACGGGATTCACCCCAGCATTTCTGGTGTTGGGAAGAGAACCTCGACCCCCTGGAACATTGTACGACGAAGTGACCCCTGGACTCGGAACAACAGCATGGTCTCCAGAAGATCGTACTCAACGTATGATGGACATATTTAAGACAGCCCAAGTCAACATGCAAAAAGCGTCTTCAGATCCGAGGCGTCACTACAACCTACGACATCGCGATTGGCGACCAATTCTTGGGGAGGAAGTCTTACTAAGGCAACACCACCTCTCCAAAGCATGCACAGGATTTGCCGCTAAACTGGCACCTAAATTCGACGGACCCTACAAAGTAATCAGATTTATTTCCAGGAACATAGTCCGACTACAAGAAGTCCATGGTAGACGACGACGCACAGCTAGCATAGGTGACCTCAAACCCCGTCAACAAGTCGAAGACGATGATGGACGTGCCGCAAGAACCTCCCATGAAGTCTCAACCCAGCCATCAACGAGTCCAGGAAAAGGTATCCCAGAAGAAACCGATACCACACAGCATGAGACAGATTGATTCGCAGGGGCCACTTGTTGGAAGGCATGCCTTCCCAACGTCCCTGTTCCCCGTTGGGGGAAGTCTCTTATGTTTAACACATCATTTTTCCCGTTCCCCAGACGGGCTGAGAAATATCTACCCCCTTAATTTTAGTTCAGATTTGTATTTTTAATCATAAGGTTTATGTCCAGCATTGTAAAACACACTGATAGGGGTAATAGGATCATAAAAAACAGGATATAACAAGTCAGAAGATTTAATGTATGTCTTTCCCGTCGCAGCATGAACAAACCCCCATTCCAGATCGTGGAGATTGTCCGCATTATCGAGGAGCTGGTGTCAACCTGGGAGGCGGAAACCGCCAACCCCATATCCCCATATCCCCTCCCGGATCGCCAGGATTAGCCACAGAGCCCACCAAAACACCGGCGCTGACCGCTACCAGACTACCAGATGAACAGACATCCGGAACCACTGAGGCGGAGTGGCAGACCGTCCCAAAAGGATGACGAGTTAAGAGCGGGGAAAAGCAGATCCCGACAACTCTAGTGGACTTAATCAATGAGAAGCGCTACCAACGAGGGAATGTCAAGTTCCTGCAAGAGGCCGCAGGCAGATTGTTCAGTATTCATATTAACAACGCCCGACAAATCACCATTGCATCTGTCGTTCGTACACCGAAGTAGAGGGGGGGTGTGACGAACACAATAATTTGTAATTCGCCACAAAGTCGGCCACCACATTTCAATATTAATAATAATAATTCCTTAAGATATATTCTGACTTGTTATTTTTCTTCCATGAACCAGTTCCCCATAGAGCATCTCTACTGCACACCACTGTTGAACACACACGGACACATACATGAGCAACGAAAGCTAACGGTAATTGTGCCAAAGAGCTGGTGTTGCTGCTTAGCTTCGCCGTCGACAGCAGCGTTCGCAACTAAGTGTCGACGCTGTTGTTGACGGCGATCGAATGCAACGGGACCTGCCGAATATTGAGAGCTGACTTATGAGACATTAGCAATGACCGCTAATACAACTAGGAGGCTGCCAGAAAGGGAGGGAGCGAGTCAACATATTTTGGCGACTGCGTGGCAAATTTTGATTGGCTGGGCCCAACGGCAGCAGAGGAAAAACGAGGCTAAGGGCAGCGATCAAACAGAAGCCACGAGGGAGAGACTGATTGACCACCGCAGAGAGCAGACGTGTTTTTTTTGAGATCGCGAGTGAAAAAAACCAAAGAAGTCAAGGAATCAAGAGTGTCCTGTAGAAAAGAAAAGGATAACCGTGAAGTGTGTGTGCAACAGGAGTATCGCAGGTGAGTCCATCCATAGTTATCTTAGCCCACGTGTCCTTTTGACCCTAGATAGGAGCTAATAATAGTGCTCTACCGAAAAGATAAATAAATAAAGTAAATTGTTTCGGATATATTGAGTGTCATTATTATTAAAAGCCAGACTTTATATGATTGCAGGTCAAAGTGTGTAGGGAACAATCCAGTCACAAATATGGTAGTGTAACCTATTTAATCAAGTGTGTCGGTGTCCAGCAAATGTCTCTTAAAGTATGAGTGTCCGGGTGAATCCCTAACTCATCCTCTAAGAGAAATTCGTAAGGTCGCTACATGTATTAGGTAAGGGACATGACACTCACCACCAGCCAATGTCCGGGTGATACCCTAGTTGACTGGGGTGAGATCCCATGTTTAACGACTTACTATCGAGGTGTTTCTTATTAAATCGAGGTCCGGGTGAATCCCTACTTGATTTGAAAAGGGATTCCTGGATCAGTAGTCTCTGATCTTAGTCCTTAAATTAGTATATTCTTGTTAAGTCAAGGTCCGGGTGAATCCCTACTTGACTTGACAAGGATTCGCGGGCAATAGTCCCTAATTTGAGTTGTGTTTGTGAAGTCAAGGTCCGGGTGAATCCCTACTTGACTTGAGAAATATACTTAGGACAGAATACATGTTAGTAACCTAGGATTTGTGTATATCGATAAGGCACAGTTCTAGACTTGCCCGCTGCCCTTATCATACCTTTCCCAATCCCACTTTCGCAGATATTATCCCCTTTTATGTCGTTAATATTATCCTTAACCATGTGCATGTGATCATTATAATTAGGCATAAACTCGTTATATCTATATTATGCCTTCCTCAATCAAATATTCAGGTCCCGGTATTTCTTTATAAATTTTTCTGTTAAAGAAAGGCCCTGGGTAGACTGAGATTTGTACCCCGGCCGAAAAACTTTCTTACATGACCTTCCTTCTGCTCTAAATTTATTCTCGTGTGCTGACGCTGACGATGTTAAACTTTTCCTTAGTTTTAAAGACTTAAGTCCCCCCGTTTGCTTGAAGCTGATCTTAATAACCATGTACTTAACCATTGACCTTTCTTTTCGATTACCAATTGTTGTTACCAACTCGACGCATCGCAACAAGTCTGAACTTGGTGTGAAATTAAACCTCAATGTTTCAAAGTGAAATGTTATGTTGTTTTAAACATCTGCCTTTCAAATAGTAACCTATTATATTAATAACACTCCACTAGAACGTTTAAATAAGATTAGTCATTTGGGTGTACTCATGGACCATAAATTAAATTTAACTCATCACCTGTCACCTCGTCACCGTCTTGAGGGTTCTTTGGCATTGAGCTCTCAATCCAAGCAAACGTGTTTCTTTTGGGCTCCGCGAATTACTCTGTATCAGCGGTCAAATAGTGTTAAAAAATCCATAGTGATAGGGCTCTCAGTCGCTTTCGATTTTGTCGAAACGATGTTTTTTGATAACTTTATGATGATGTTAATGGCCCCCAAATATTGACAGTGCCGCTCCAGAACATCCCAAAACAGTCCCCATCCGCTCATTCCTCGTTTATGTGTTTCCATTTTTCCATATCAATGTAAATCATCATTGACTCAGCAATCTTTAGTGGGTATCAATAATGGTCCATACATTGCTGTCGCTTTATCAAATAAACTCCGCAGTAAGACTCCATCTGTTTTTTCTACTGGTTTCAATTTAAATTCAATTGTGTTGAGAAAAGTGAGTGCTACGTTGTCATAGCGTTCATCTAATCCTTCAGATAATTTTGGTCCACCACTTGATATGCTTGAACAGCTTCCAATACATGACCCTTTAGGCAATTTAATAAGTGATATTTGATTGAACGATGTGATGAGATTCCTGCATTCCGAGTGATTCTCACCAAAAACTGGCAATGTTAGCCTCAACGCAAAGAAATTCTCGGCTCGCATCCAAGGCCCGACACTTATTCCCTCTCAAATCACACCGGGCATATTCTTTACTAAAGCCGTAAGGTCATCCGCAATACCAACAACAACTACCTCTGGCGTGAGTTTCGCAAGTGGATATTCACAATCTACCAAAACCAAAAATCCCGCTACCATTCCAACTAATACGGCTTCCATTTCATCCGATCTCGTCCAGGATACACCTAACGTGATAGAAACTATTTTGATCTCGTTTAATCAAAACATGACTAATTTCATGAGGAGTTATATATCCTTCCAAATCGATGGAAAAGTTGAAGATTTAACGGACATTTAAAAAAGTTTTTCAATTGGCTTACATAAAGCCGCGGCACACAACAGGAGAGTACACAGAATTTACTAAATTAAGCACGCTATGAAGCGCATTTTCGTCGATCGAAGGAATACAGATACCATTAGACTTTTTTAACTGATAATGATACGGATGTTTTGCTCGATATTGTACTGAGGAGTAAGTAGATGTGAAAAAAGCAGCAACTTTTTTAACGATGCTGGAAACGAAGTTTGTTCAGAAAGTTTGAAAGAAAGTTCTAGAGTTAAATTAGATCCAAATTTCGTCAACAAGCACACTCCAATTTCAAATAGCCAAGATCAATCCTCACAGGAGGTACCAAAATATGTTGGGTAATGGCTCCTGGTCTGAAAATAATGCGGTTTTCGGATTGTATACGACCGAGTCGGCTTGAGGGGCCTGACCGATTTTGAGGAGTAAATGCCTTCCTTCCCAAATGAGATCAAACGGGATGTCAAATTAATTAATCACTTTACTTTAACTGTAAAGAAAATTCAGAACTCCACAAACACAGAAGGTGCATCCGACGATTTTGCCTGACGGTAATAGATTTAGATACAATGTAGCAACGGCGTTTTTACTAAGTTATTACAATTTTTAAAGTTCACAATTTTCAATGGAACGACACTAAAGTTTTAAGAATAACATAACTTTAAGCTACATTTGAAGTTGTCTCGAAATTCTTGTTTCCATGTTCTCTTTTGTTCTTCTCTTCTTTAAACCACCGCAACTGCGCCGCTTAGCCCAAATTACAAATTTTTCCATGATAAATGTACTTTTCAGGCTCCCTTTACAGAGCTTGTCAGTATATTTACGGTATGCCAGTTTATGCTCCATATATATATATAGATATCAGTAATATTTATACCAAATTTGAAAAAACTCTACCGCAGGAGAAAATTAGTTAGACAAATGACCCAGTGTGTGTGTGATAGGCTAATAATAGTGCTCTACCGAAAAGATAAATAAATAAAGTAAATTGTTTCGGATATATTGAGTGTCATTATTATTAAAAGCCAGACTTTATATGATTGCAGGTCAAAGTGTGTAGGGAACAATCCAGTCACAAATATGGTAGTGTAACCTATTTAATCAAGTGTGTCGGTGTCCAGCAAATGTCTCTTAAAGTATGAGTGTCCGGGTGAATCCCTAACTCATCCTCTAAGAGAAATTCGTAAGGTCGCTACATGTATTAGGTAAGGGACATGACACTCACCACCAGCCAATGTCCGGGTGATACCCTAGTTGACTGGGGTGAGATCCCATGTTTAACGACTTACTATCGAGGTGTTTCTTATTAAATCGAGGTCCGGGTGAATCCCTACTTGATTTGAAAAGGGATTCCTGGATCAGTAGTCTCTGATCTTAGTCCTTAAATTAGTATATTCTTGTTAAGTCAAGGTCCGGGTGAATCCCTACTTGACTTGACAAGGATTCGCGGGCAATAGTCCCTAATTTGAGTTGTGTTTGTGAAGTCAAGGTCCGGGTGAATCCCTACTTGACTTGAGAAATATACTTAGGACAGAATACATGTTAGTAACCTAGGATTTGTGTATATCGATAAGGCACAGTTCTAGACTTGCCCGCTACCCTTATCATACCTTTCCCAATCCCACTTTCGCAGATATTATCCCCTTTTATGTCGTTAATATTATCCTTAACCATGTGCATGTGATCATTATAATTAGGCATAAACTCGTTATATCTATATTATGCCTTCCTCAATCAAATATTCAGGTCCCGGTATTTCTTTATAAATTTTTCTGTTAAAGAAAGGCCCTGGGTAGACTGAGATTTGTACCCCGGCCGAAAAACTTTCTTACATGACCTTCCTTCTGCTCTAAATTTATTCTCGTGTGCTGACGCTGACGATGTTAAACTTTTCCTTAGTTTTAAAGACTTAAGTCCCCCCGTTTGCTTGAAGCTGATCTTAATAACCATGTACTTAACCATTGACCTTTCTTTTCGATTACCAATTGTTGTTACCAACTCGACGCATCGCAACAAGTCTGAACTTGGTGTGAAATTAAACCTCAATGTTTCAAAGTGAAATGTTATGTTGTTTTAAACATCTGCCTTTCAAATAGTAACCTATTATATTAATAACACTCCACTAGAACGTTTAAATAAGATTAGTCATTTGGGTGTACTCATGGACCATAAATTAAATTTAACTCATCACCTGTCACCTCGTCACCGTCTTGAGGGTTCTTTGGCATTGAGCTCTCAATCCAAGCAAACGTGTTTCTTTTGGGCTCCGCGAATTACTCTGTATCAGCGGTCAAATAGTGTTAAAAAATCCATAGTGATAGGGCTCTCAGTCGCTTTCGATTTTGTCGAAACGATGTTTTTTGATAACTTTATGATGATGTTAATGGCCCCCAAATATTGACAGTGCCGCTCCAGAACATCCCAAAACAGTCCCCATCCGCTCATTCCTCGTTTATGTGTTTCCATTTTTCCATATCAATGTAAATCATCATTGACTCAGCAATCTTTAGTGGGTATCAATAATAGGCAATTTAATAAGTGATATTTGATTGAACGATGTGATGAGATTCCTGCATTCCGAGTGATTCTCACCAAAAACTGGCAATGTTAGCCTCAACGCAAAGAAATTCTCGGCTCGCATCCAAGGCCCGACACTTATTCCCTCTCAAATCACACCGGGCATATTCTTTACTAAAGCCGTAAGGTCATCCGCAATACCAACAACAACTACCTCTGGCGTGAGTTTCGCAAGTGGATATTCACAATCTACCAAAACCAAAAATCCCGCTACCATTCCAACTAATACGGCTTCCATTTCATCCGATCTCGTCCAGGATACACCTAACGTGATAGAAACTATTTTGATCTCGTTTAATCAAAACATGACTAATTTCATGAGGAGTTATATATCCTTCCAAATCGATGGAAAAGTTGAAGATTTAACGGACATTTAAAAAAGTTTTTCAATTGGCTTACATAAAGCCGCGGCACACAACAGGAGAGTACACAGAATTTACTAAATTAAGCACGCTATGAAGCGCATTTTCGTCGATCGAAGGAATACAGATACCATTAGACTTTTTTAACTGATAATGATACGGATGTTTTGCTCGATATTGTACTGAGGAGTAAGTAGATGTGAAAAAAGCAGCAACTTTTTTAACGATGCTGGAAACGAAGTTTGTTCAGAAAGTTTGAAAGAAAGTTCTAGAGTTAAATTAGATCCAAATTTCGTCAACAAGCACACTCCAATTTCAAATAGCCAAGATCAATCCTCACAGGAGGTACCAAAATATGTTGGGTAATGGCTCCTGGTCTGAAAATAATGCGGTTTTCGGATTGTATACGACAGAGTCGGCTTGAGGGGCCTGACCGATTTTGAGGAGTAAATGCCTTCCTTCCCAAATGAGATCAAACGGGATGTCAAATTAATTAATCACTTTACTTTAACTGTAAAGAAAATTCAGAACTCCACAAACACAGAAGGTGCATCCGACGATTTTGCCTGACGGTAATAGATTTAGATACAATGTAGCAACGGCGTTTTTACTAAGTTATTACAATTTTTAAAGTTCACAATTTTCAATGGAACGACACTAAAGTTTTAAGAATAACATAACTTTAAGCTACATTTGAAGTTGTCTCGAAATTCTTGTTTCCATGTTCTCTTTTGTTCTTCTCTTCTTTAAACCACCGCAACTGAGCCGCTTAGCCCAAATTACAAATTTTCCCATGATAAATGTACTTTTCAGTCTCCCTTTACAGAGCTTGTCAGTATATTTACGGTATGCCAGTTTATGCTCCATATATATATATAGATATCAGTAATATTTATACCAAATTTGAAAAAACTCTACCACAGGAGAAAATTAGTTAGCAGTAAATCAACCTCTGGGCTTCCATTAAACAAAATGGTGAAAAACAATTGAGTTGCGATTGCTGGCGACATTTTGTGCCTCAAAGGATTTATCGGGCAATGTTTGGTATACCATACCAGTTGGTCAATTTTGCAGTTAGGGTTCAGAAATTTTTATCAAAGTCTGTGGCAGAATCTTGAACAGGCAGCCCCAATCGTGAGGGTGCCTTAAGTAGCTAAAGGTCAGTGACTTCGGAACCAGCCCAAAGAACTAGTTATCGTAATCGGTGTTAGAAAGCAACTGCAATGTAACCAAAGAATTTTCGTCGCTAAGCACGGTAGAGCATTATATTAACTTAATGTAATATCGTTGGCACACGACTATTTTTTTACCCTGTTCCTATTTGCCTGGCCCACTGTTGTATTACAATTTTTCTTTAATTTTTGCGGTAGTATTGATGAATAATTCATGTAACACACGTGGCAAAAAGCCACCTCTATCAGTGTAAGTCAAAGTGACAAAATGAACGTTCGAATGATTGAAGGACTCAGTCTCTATCCTTCAATCATTGTAGCTGTTGCTGAAAGTGGTCCTTAGTATTGCTGAGTGAGAGCAGAGGTCTGCTTATGCCCTTCAGACAATTCCGGTCCAAAATTTGATATAAAAAGGGCACCATCAGTCGAAAATGGTATATGTATATGAAATTCGGAAACAAACTCGATCAATAACAATGTAAAGAAGAACACGACATAAGAAGTGGGATCGGCACCGCCTCCTACATTCGCAGAGGAGCATACTTGAGTCACAAAGTCGCAACCTATGCAAGATGTTACAAACCATCCATTCGTAATCCGGAGAGCAGCAGTAAACCCGTTGCGTCACATTGCCGGAGCCCAGAATTGGGTTGAGCAGATGCTTTGAAATGGTGCTTGACTGTGGACTTCAAATTGACAGAGCAGCCTTTGAAAGGAAGTAACCTGATTATGGCCCTGAGTAATTCAATGGAGGGCAGTGCTTCACAGTGGCATCGATTTCAAGGAATTGTTCCCTCAACGATACGAAAGCGACGCAGAATCCAGCGGACATGTTTATAAATGTATTCAACAGCCGTAATACTGAAGACCAGTGGTTAGCCGTTTATGCAAGTCGCCACGTGACGTCATTGACGACGAAGTGGCGAAATATGAGCCTTGAGGATGGTGTCATCACCGTCCTTGCTCACATGGCCAACATTAACAGTCGTTTGCAACGAGTTATATTTACGTTAAATATACAAACTAGAAAAAAAACTTCAGCATTCACGATTGATAAAAAAAAAGCAGCACGATGGACCTAAGTATGAGTGCCACTTCTGTGGAAAACCTGGATATAAAATTGTGGAGTGCAGAACCAAGATGCGACAAGCGAACGAAGTGAGAAGCCTCTTATGGGATCCAAGGTTTCATGTATTCAGCACAAGTACTGATCTTCTTTGGACCCTTAGTGCTCCTATCATCTTTTTTACTTTATACATTGTGTTAGACTTGCCTGCAATAACCTTGATAGCACCAAAACACTTTGGTTTCAATGGTAGCCCACCTAGCTGCTTTCTTTTTATCGCAACTTATTTTTTTTTATTTCGTAGCTCATCCCTCTCATCATTAATACATTGGATTGATAACTGCTCAATCTATTTGTTCCCATTGTCTTAAACCTTTAACAGATGTGGAGTTGCGAGTTTGTTGCATCGTCCCAACAAACTTATACAATATTCTTGGCTCGTCGATTAAAAGATTTGATACAACTTTAATTCTTTCCACTTACCAATTGTCTCGAGGTAAGCCTGTTGTCACTAAATGATAAAGCATGTCTTCGCTGTCTATTTTGAACTCATTTGACATGAACGCGGACCTTTTGTCAGATATGATTTCCTTCGGGTTTTCAAATACTTTGCTTTGCTCTCAAAGTCGTGTAATAACTTCTTTTGCCGACGTCGTCTTGGTGGAAGAAAACCAACAGAACTTCGTAAAACTGCCGATTATCGGTAAGATGTGCCTGTATTGCTTGCATGTCGATTCAAGAGGACCTAGGAAATCGATTTGGTATGTCTGCAATGATTGTTCACTTTTGGGTAATGGATGAAGTTCACCTTCCTTCTTGCCTTGCATCCGATTAGAGTGAGGGAGATAGCATGTGCTCCCTGCTGCTGCATGCTAAGAGAATTTGGTTTCAAATTGATGGCGACTTTGAACGTTTTTTGACTTCATGAAGTACTTTCACTTGGTACAGGGTGGTCCTGGTTTCAGGACGCAGTGGTGCGGAATATAATAGTGTGGGGCTGTACGATGTGCATTTTGTACTACGGACGTGTGTCCAAGCGAAAGGTATTCGTCCATAAACTCGACATATAAACTCCTCAGATCATTATCCCGCTCCAATTTGCGCTCCAGCGATATAAACCGCCCGAGTGCCAGATTAAATGAATTTCCGAGTGTGACCGGGGATTCAGCAAATGGTAATCTGACTGTGATTCGACCATCTGTCAGCTGTGTGACTGTCCTTTTAAAATGCTCTTCACACAAACGCTAATCTGCTGTGAAGCTTACGCCAGCTACTTTGAACTCTTCGATTTCCCAGAACCGTTGAACCAACGAGTTCAGTAGTGGTTCGTTTTCAGTTAAAAAACATCGGTGCGGGTCCCTCTACGCCTGCATCAAGGCTAATATCGCTCAGAGCTCAGCGTACTCTATTTGAAAAACACATCAAAAATGTGTTTAAGAAGGTTCTAGATAATGGCACCAATGAAGATGCAGATGTTCTAAATTGTAGGCTCACAATTTTAGAATCACATTATAGGCAGCTGTGCCAAATACAAACGCAAATAGAAAATATTCATCCCATTGATTCCGAACGCGGAACGCAAGAAGAAATGTTTATCACCGTAAAGGTTAAATTACTTTCGCTACTTTAAACCAAAAAACATACACCAACGTCCATGGGAGCCGAAGCAAGCTTTCTAAATTCGTCAGTCAGTCCTAGCAATGGACATGGTCATCGTTTGCCAAAATTAAACCTTCCGACCTTTGACAGCAAATACGCATTGTTTAAGGGATTCAAGACCTCATTTACCAATCTTGTACATAGTGACCCGAACTTACCTACAATTGATAAGTTCAATTATTTATTGAACTGTCTGTCCGGACCAGCAGACAGAGGTCGTGCAGTCGTTTCAAGTTATAGAAGATAACTATAAAAAGGCATTGGATCGGCTGGAAGCTCGATACAATAATGAAGTACTGATTTTTCATGAGTGTATTTCAAGTCTGTTCTCCTGTGCGTCGATGCGCCACCCGGATGCAACAGCTCTGCAAAGACTCATCGACAATGCATCAGCAATACGAGGTTCGTTACTCTCACTCGGTTCGCCAGAACAGATCATGAATAGTATGATGATTTATATCATACTAAACAAGGTCGACTCCGAAACAAAGGTAAATTATGATGAGAAACAGAGTTTGGAGAAACTATCAACGTGGGAAGAGTTTTACAAGATCCTTAACAGGCGCTGTCAATTCTTAGAAGGTCAGAAAATTGATTCATCAGACCATCGTTATGCCTCTGGGCGGTCTAAGAACATATCGTCAGCGAAGACATTTCTTAATAGTATGACCGAATGCTTGTTTTGCAAATCGTCTGCTCATTATACTGGAAGCTGCAAGACGTTTAGCGACAGTTCGTTGCAACAGCGCCCTTGGCCATAAAAACCGCAAATGGATGTTTCAACTGTCTTCGTAAGGGACACAAGGTGGTTGATTGTCCGTCCAAATCAAAATGCAAAGTATGTCAATCAAGCCATCATACCCTTCTGCACAAATACACAACGCCGGGCAACACGTCGGCACACCAAGCAAGCTTTGGAGATACCCAACCATCAGTTAACACCTCCTTGTTAATTCATACGGCAGGAATATCAGTACTTCCAAGTGCGCTGATTCAAATCCAGGATGGTTTTGAAAAATTTCATGTGGTGCTCTACTTGACTCATGTTCAGAAGTAAACCTAATTATAGAAGAAACCGCAAAACGACTTCATCTTAAGAGACAGTTTGTAAATCAAGAAATTAATGGTATCGAAGACTCGAGAAGCAGAATCTCCTTTACCACATTCGCCACCGTACAATCAAGACATTCAGATTTCTTGTGGTCATCAAACTTTTCAATAGTAAAGAAAATTTCGGCTAAGCAGCCACCTCAAACGTTCGATATAGCAAAGTGGTCTATTCCTAAAGAAATTCAATTGGCAGACCCACATTTTTATGAGTCCCACAAAATACAAGTCCTGATTAACGTAGATGGATTTTTTGATGCCATCAGAGACGGAAAGATTAAAATGGGTCCAGGCAAGCCGTGTCTTCTAAACACAGCATATGGTTGGATCGTTGGAGGCAACTTCGATGCGAAGATCATCAGGGTCCCGCAACGATGTTTTTTAACTGAAAACGAACCTCTACTGAACTCGTTGGTTCAACGGTTCTGGGAAATCGAAGAATTCAAAGTAGCTGGCGTAAGCTTCACAGCAAATGAGCGTTTGTGTGAAGAGCATTTTAAAAGGACAGTCACACAGCTGACAGATGGTCGAATCACAGTCAGATTACCATTTGCTGAATCCCCGGTCACACTCGGAAATTCATTTAATCTGGCACTCAGGCGGTTTAGATCGCTGGAGCGCAAATTGGAGCGGGATAATAATCTGAGGAGTTTATATGTCGAGTTTATGGACGAATACCTTTCGCTTGGACACATGTCCGTTGTACAAAATGCACATCGTACAGCCCCACACTATTATATTGCGCACCACTGCGTCCTGAAACCAGAAAGTTTGACGACAAAACTTCGAGTCGTATTCGATGCATCAGCCAAAACATCTTCGGGCAAGTCGTTAAATGACTTACTCCGAGTAGGACCTACAATACAACCTGACTTGATCACCACATTCTTGTCTTTCAGGTTGCACCAATATGCACTTACAGGAGACATATCAAAAATGTATAGACAATTTATGATAGACGAAAGAGATAGATGCTACCAATGGATCCTCTGGCGCGATAACCCGTCACATGAATTACAAACTTATCAACTCAATGCAATAACTTATGGAATGTCTGCAGCCCCATTCCTAGCAATAAGAAGCATTCAACATATAGTAGATCTGTACAAAGATCAATACCCTTTAGGTGCCGCTGCCTTGAACAGCGACCTGTATGTAGACGACCTCCTCACAGGCGCAGACGAAATATCTCTTTCGCAGAGTAAAAAAGATGAAACCGTAAAGATCTTGTCTAAAGCCGGCTTGCAGCTCACCAAATTCAGCAGCAATTCAAGGGAAATAACCTCGACCTCTAAAAACGAAGTGTTCATCGCATTGGAAGATCACGACGTCACTAAAACGCTAGGCATGGCATGGCAGCCTTCTAGAGACGTGTTTATGTTCAAATATAACTGTAAAGTACACGAATACCATACAAAACGATCTATACTATCTAGAATAGCTCGAACATTCGATCTACTCGGGCTCATCAAGAATTATCATCAGTGGAAATTCCTCGATTTGTTTTTACATTTTTGCAGCAGCGCTGCGAGATACATGGATTCGCAGACGCTTCGGAGAGAGCTTACGGATGCTGCATTTTCGTTCGATCACAGGTTAACAACAAGATAGAAGTAAATCTTTTAATCGCTAAATCAAAGGTGGCCCCAATGAAAGTACAGTCGCTTCCCAGACTCGAACTATGTAGTGCACTTTTACTCAGTCGTGTTTGACGAAAATTTGAGAAGAAATTAGAAGTCTATGTTGGACAAGTTTATTTTTGGAGCGACTCCACAATAGTACTACAATGGCTTCAGATGCATTCGTCGAAATTGCAGTGTTTTGTTGCTAATAGGCTCGCTGAACTTCAAGAACACTCAAATGTCACTTGGAGACATGTTCCATCTGTTAAAAACCCAGCAGACATAGTGACACGAGGATGCCGTGCATCAGAGTTGACGACAAACATCTGGTTAAAAGGTCCAGATTTCTTAAAGCACAATTGCAAAGAGTGGCCAATACCGAAGGACTTGCCAACAATGCCAATTGAAGTCCGTGCAAAGGCAAATCTTTCTTGCATCACCGCTACGAGTCAAGCAGAATTATCCGTTTTAAACGCAATTGTTGAAAGGCTTTCATCATATCTCAGAATCATTCGTGTATTAGCATATATATTTCGCATCACTAATCGAATCAAACCTAACCCTGCACTAACTTCAAATTTAGCAAACCCGCTCTCAACTGTAGAGGTAACTGAGTCATTTTGGAGGACCATCTCATTAATTCAGTCAGAAGTATACAAACCCGAAATTCATGCCTTGCGGAATAATCAAGCATTGCAACCAAGCTTACAACGTTTGTCACCATTCTTACAAGATATGATTTTCGACAAGACTGTTGTGTGCGTCATGAGAGTCGGTGGTCGTCTATCGAACGCGGAGATATCATTTGAGGCAAAACATCAAGCGCTGATGCCGCAAAATCACCGATTATCGAAACTTTACGTTGAGTATTTACACATCAACTATCTTCACGCAGGACCTAGGATTCTGCTTGCTTTATTACGTGAAAAACTTTGGATCGTCAATGCACGTGCATTGATACGCAAGGTTGTACGAAGTTGTGTAAGCTGTTTTCACTACAAACCAAAGCTAAAGAATCAAATAATGGGAAACCTTCCGGCAGATCGACTGTACGGTAAGCGTCCTTTTGTAATCACCGGCGTCGACTTCTGCGGAACCTTCTTCACCTCATATAAACCCTGAGGAAAATCTACAAATAAGACATATGCTGCAATATTTGTCTGTTTTGCATCAAAGGCAATCCATATTGAATTTGTATCAGAACTACATACAAATGCCTTCCTGCTAGGAATACGTCGATATATAGCTCGTCGCGGAGTGCCTGAACGACTATATTGCGACAATGCTACCAATTTTGTAGGGGCAGCCGCAAAATTCGCCAAATTCACGAGTCCGTCCATAACTGAGTCGGAAATTGACACAATTAAATTATATAGCACAACTAAAGGGTTTCAATTTTGTTTCATCCCACCTAGAGCACCACATTTCGGAGGCCTCTGGGAGGCGGCAGTGAAGGCCGCTAAATCGGTGGTCCTCAAAAACATTTCAAAGACCCACCTCACTTATGAAGAATTGCAAACTGTTTTCCAAGATGTCGAAGCCATTCTTAATTCGAGACCGATTGCACCAGTATCGGATGATCCCAATGATGTCGCAGCAGTTACTCCCGCTCACTTGCTGATTGGGACATCGTTAACATCAGCTCCAGAACCCACACTTTATCACACATTGGATTCACCTGGCAAGGAACTGCGCTACGTAAAACGTTGGCATCGGATCACCTACCTCAAGCAACAGTTTTGGGCTCTGTGGAAAAGGGACTATGTACATACTCTTCAACAGCGGAATAACTGGTACAAAGAGAAGCCGAATTTGTCCGTGGGACAGCTAGTTTTTATTCATGAAGACAACATTCCGCCACTACATTGGTTGCTAGCAAGAGTAGTGACAATCATTCCTGGGAAGGATGGGAAAGTTCGTGTCGCTGATGTCAAAACACCAAAGGGCATCCTTCGACGGCCAATTCAAAAGTTAGCACCACTCCCGATAAATTAGTTGTTATTGAAAGCAGGATCCTTCAACGCGGGGAGGATGTTCGGGGAGAACCCCGGTGAATTATTATAAATAGTAAATAATTTAAGTTTAGAATTTAAAAACCTTGTAAATTGGCAACGCTATAGCCTCGGATTAACATTATCCGAAAGTTGCTCATTCTGAGCCTGTAAGCTCTCTTGTGTATGTACAGCGCAGTTGTGAAGTCGAAGAAGTTGAAGCAAGAACAATAAACGAAAATAGAAAACTTGGAACCGAAATTACTTTTATTCAACAAACGTGGAATTGAGGGAATCAAGGAGAAATTAAGTGGGCCGTATTTCTGGAAAATTGATACAAAGGCAATCAAAACATTTAAGCTGGAAACTCCGGCATCACAGGGTATACTCAATGTCGGTAGGGACGACTTGCTTGCTTCATTTATTATCTGTTTAGTTTTCTTGACTGCAAAATTACCTCCTTTGTGTGCTTGTCTGATGATATCAATTTGCATGATTTGCATGATGACCTGATTTCTTGAAGAACTTGTTGTGTGACGTCTTTTCTATAATCGCTTTCAGTTCTCCATAGTTCATCTGGACATACTTTAGACTGCTGTGAATACTGTTCTTTGCCATGATCAGACTAAGTGCATGAGCGTATCGAATGCGTGATAAAGCTCTATGCTCGACGTCGTAGTGAAATTCATGATACATGAACAGAATCCAGCGAGCTACTTTTTTCTACAAATCCTTTTTCTCTACTGTTTTTGTTAGTCCATTGCAGTCGGTAAACAGTCTGAAATAAACCCGCAACAAATAGACACGGAACTTCTTCAATGCTTCTAGAACTACCAAAATGTTTTTACTCATGAAATATATTGTATGCCACTGACAGCCCTCGGCAGATTTTTATAACAGTGCAGCGCCGAATCTGTCTATTGAAGCATCTGTATGCAACTGGCTTTCATTCTGATGGTGGAATATCTTTCAAATTGGTTTCTCCGTTATGGTATTCTATATAGTATTGATTGGAGCAATTTCTTTGTCACCAAAGTATAGTTTTGCGTCTCGTTTCAACATATCTGTGAGTAACTTTGCGATAAGTAGAAAATTGCGAATGAATTTTCGAAAATATCTTATTTATTCGCTGGTTTTCTATAGTGTATCCTAAATATTCTATATTCGATTTCAAGAAATGACACTTTTTTACAGTTAATGACCAATCCATCTTCTTCACAACACTGGAAAACTTCTTTCAAGTTTACAACTGCATCGTCTTTTATGTCAAGTGGTATATTGATATTGTCCTCGTATGGTAATGATATATGATATTATATGTCGTTCGAATATCGTTCATGAATTCAAAAGATCAAATAGAACTATAAGAAATTGAAATTCTCCATTACCAGTCACAGAAGAAGTATATTTTCGGTAATCCTCAACTATGCCAAAATGAAAGTATCCGTTTCTTAAGGCGATTGTGCTAAAAGCTTTTGCATGTTGTACCAAGTCAAGCGATCTTCACTCATTGGCAGCGGCAAGTAATCGCGGATTAAGTCTTTGTTGATACGCCTGTAGTGAATACATAAACGATAAGTGTCGTCTTCCTTTTTTAAAAAAATCACTGGACTAGTATACTCTGATTTAGATTGTTCAATTATTCCGTCTTTCAACTATTAATCTAAGAGAAGCTACGTGGTCTATAAATTTATAGAAAATGGCGCATCGTAATGCTTGTAAATTTTATTTTTTTATAATTCTTGAGTCTATTTTTTTTTTGCTGCACTGCTCGCTTTTACTTTAATATGCATTTCTATATTAAAATCGTCTTACGTTTCGATTTTCATTATTTTACTTACGAAATTGTCTGTACTGCCAAAACCTATTTTTGACTAAGATACACTAACACTTTTATTGTTAATTGTTAACACAATTAGGAATGTATATATTGCATCAACTTATTTTCGGCTTTTGCAGTTTTTCACTTTTACTTTTACTTCCCATATTAGTACGTTAAATTTTAAATCATTAATTATTATTTCTGTATTAATAACACTTGCTGTGTGTAATTTCACACCGCAATTGAATCATTTCTTCTTATTACAATTTCTATTCTGTTTTGGTTGATATTTATGTTCATTTTGCTAACCCTTTTATTGATCGTTTTGCAAATATAAATTTTTATAAATCATTCCAATACACTATTGTTGTTGTTGATAAATCTTCAAAATCATTTACCTATATTTCAATAGAATAACTACCTTCGCCATCAAATGCTCAAATAGAATCTTCTATGTCGTGAAAATGTAAAGCAAATCTCGGAACTGCTGTAATCATAGCAGTGGTTGCCAAACTGTTCGTTTTTGACCTTTTTTGCGACATTAATATCTTCTTGTTCGAAGTTTGCTTCATTAGCGTTATCCGTTTCATCATCGTCTTCATCTTTGTTCTCGTCTACCGTATTGAAATCTGCGTCAGGCAATAAATTTTTTTAAATTGCGAAATATCAACTTGGCTAGGTCGATTTCCTTGTGGTGCAAATAATTACAAATTAATACAAGGTCACTATCCGTAAGTTCATCAATAATATACATACGTCGCTTTTATTTGAAAGCGTTTGCTTAAAATCATTGACTTGTGCGTATTTCTGCCAAGAAACTTGCACATTTATTAGCTTTCCTTGAGCTCGCGACATTTTTCCTTCTACTCCTACCTCAGTTGAGTGTACGTCCCTCTGCCCAGAAACTCGCACATTTATAACCCTTTTTTTTTTGTGCATCTCTCTATCATCGAACTCACACATTTATCAACTCTGCTCGTTTTGTTGTTTGGCTGCCCACCCTTGATTTAAAGAAATAAAATTCTATGTCAACATTCCAGAACTGCCATTTTTCACAAAAAAAAAGTCCCATAAAATCATTATTTGATCTCAATCCACTCAATATCCATCTATTAACAAAATTCCTAAACGATACTTATACCATTAACCTCATTTAATAACATTAAACAAAACACAATTTATTTAAACATTAGTAATAAAGTTAATAATAGCTGGGAATACAAAATATTATTTGTTAGACGATAAAAACTGGTAATAGCAATAAATTATAACAACATTAAAAAAAAAGAAAGTCATAATAAGATATATAAATTTTATAACTTTATTAATAACGTTTAAAAGAATTTTATCTAAATTAATATAAGGAATCGATTTCAATTTTTGCACCAACCGATTAGCACACATGATTAATACATGCTTTTGGGTAAAGAGTCATACAATTGTTCAATGTAGGGTAATTAAATGGTGTTCCAGGCATTTTTAATACCTTCTATTAGCTGTGTTTCAGTTGTGTGTTGCCTTCCTGATTCGTATACTTTGCATGCCAGCAATCCCCAAACATTTTCAATAATATTCAGATCAGGCGAGTATGGGCGCCAATTTAGCAAACGTACGTTTTGACGGCCAATCCATGACTTTACTACTTTGGACGTATGAATAGGTGCGTTCAAAGGTCCAAAATTCCCTTCATTGCAGGAAAAGCCGATTGCAATACCCCATGGTATGCTGTGGCATTCATTCGACTTGTTAGAAATTGAAGTTCTATGGTTCCATAATAAGTAATTGCTCTCCACACCATGACACCACCAGCACAGCTGTCCAATCGATCTAAAATAAGTTCTTCTTTTCTAAGATCGTGAAAGTAGTACGAATTCGGATCCTCTAAATTAAATTTTCTTTCATCCGAAAAGACCACAAGTCCCCACTCCTTGGTCCTCCTTGTGTTAACAATCGACAAAATTGGAGCCGAGAGATGCAGCATCTTTCTGTTTGCGTGTATAGGTGTTTTTTTTTTTAATTTAAGGCGTTTTATGTGTTTCGCGTTTTTAATAATGAGTTGTAAAGTCCGCACACTCGATTTAACATCAGATTTTTGCTTGATTTCAGCCGCAGAGCCCCGTGAGTTAGACGCATTCCTCAGCATACATAAGTCGCTTGTCAGCCTTTGTTATTACTGAAGAGAGCCGTCCTTTCATGTTTTTCCCAGAAGAGTGCTAGTTTTTCAAA
The DNA here is from genome assembly GCA_037075365.1 of Drosophila emarginata. Taxonomy (NCBI): domain Eukaryota; kingdom Metazoa; phylum Arthropoda; class Insecta; order Diptera; family Drosophilidae; genus Drosophila; species Drosophila emarginata. The sequence continues at coordinate 7,642,662 of JBAMCD010000324.1, forward strand.
TTTTTTAATATTTGAGAGATTGACCTTGTTCTGCCTTATCTATGTAACTGCTTTGCTTTCCCGATAATTAAGTAATTTCGATTTATTTAATTTAAAATTGATCAAATTAAATAAAAATTTTTTTTAATTAGTCAGATCCGACAGCTAAAACGACACTAAAACGGAATTGTGCTAATCGGCAGTCGCAGAAAGAAGGCATGATTTTTTCATCCATTTCTAAAAAAAATCAATACTAACTAACGGTAAACTTAAAGAGTATGCTATTTGTTTTTATATTAAGTGTTTACTGTGCAGTGTATATACATATTGCATATACATATATGTACATGTTGCCCGGAGAGAGACGGAGTTGATAGTTGCGTTCAGTTGGTCGGCACTCTTTTCTTATCGTTTTTTCTTTCCGGTAACTAGAGTTTTTGACTGCGTTAAAGTAAAATAGACATTAATTAGTGGCAGCGGCACTCGGGTGCTCAACTCACGGTTTGTTCTGACTTGCCCGGTACGCTGCACTCAAGCCCTTTTTGTTAAAGGCACCCCGGCTGTCCCATCGGCCCGGTGATATCAGAGGGAGGTGCGCCATCACCAGCGGGGTCCCGCGCTTTTGGTCGTCATAGTGTGTGTTGGCGCCTCGCTCTCACGAGGTCGCACGCAAAAGGAGAAATCTCTCCATTTGCCTAGTCGCTTTCACCCGCTTTCGCCTGGCATCTTGCCACCTGCCAAACAGCTGCTGTCCAGCGAGGCCAGATCACCAAACTGCAGAACTTGCGTTAACAGCACCCCCAGCTACGCACATCAGCTGCTGCCTGCGCTAATTAAACTGCGATAGGCGACTCGGTAATAAAGGCATACTTTCCGGCGGCCAACTACAACCGAAAGCTCGGCTTATCCCAAGTGCAACATACTCTTTCGGAACAGGTGACACAAATCGAATTTTTAAATATCGACACCGCAACTGTCTAGTGGTTGTGGTGGTAGGGCGGTCTAGCGATCTACATACAGACGTGGGTTCAAATACCGGCCAAACCATCTGGAAGGAAACTTAAAATTTTCTTTTACTTTTAATTCTAACTCACCAACCAGAATTAAAATTTATCACTTGGACACGGAAACCCACCAACTGGTGTTGGCGTTGACTGATAAGTGATCGTTTCTGAAGGGGTGGTGCGTGGTTCAAATCACAGTGTGAGGGAGACTGGGAAGCTTGGACTGACTGTTGCAAACCAATTATATTTATTTTTTTGCTAACAACTAATTGTGACGAATCTGGAAGGCGAGGAGCTACAGGCGGCGTTCGGACGGCGCGGTGCCCTGCAACGGACTCCACCGCAGCAACACCAACAATGGGCAACTCCATGCAAATGGCCTCCCACTGCGGCAACCTCTCAGCCGCAGGCAACTGACGATGCAGCTGGTATCCCGAAGAGAGGAAGGGAGCCATCAAACACCCCAAGCCCCGGAGGAGGCGGCGACGCCCCCCCTAAGCGGGTAAGAGGTGCCACGGAACAGGGTAGCGGATGTGGAAAGGAACTTGCTGAGATGGGGCAACTTATCAAAGATATCATTGAAGCCACAACGTTGGGCGGCGATTCAAAGGTGCGCCACATCAACAACAAAATGAGAGGACAGTTTACCCAATTAAAGTCACTAATAGAAGCAGTTACAAAACAGCAGTTGAACCAGGATCACGATGCAACGCTACGAGGATGTTGTCCAAAATGTTGTGTGTCGACCGAGAGCAGATGTCAACAGACGGAACTGCTGTCCACTCCTCAACGGAAAAGTACGAGCACCCAAACGGTAAAACAAACATCAAGAGTGGATGATCCTGCCAATAGTAAAATTAATAGCGGCTTTAAGGTATCACGTGAGCCAGAATGGCAACGGGTCGAGCCAAAAAGAAACAAGGAGCCAACGAAGAAGAAAACCCAGCAACAGCAGAAACAGCCACTGAGACGAGAACGGTCAGAGGCCATTTTGGTCCACAGCACCGGGAACATTTCCTATAGTGAAATGCTAATGAAGGTTACCCGTAGCAAGGACGACAAAATGAAAGCTATAGGTGAACACGTTCGGATGGTTCGGCGAACGGCAAAAGGTGACCTACTCCTGGAGTTAAAGACAGGCAAAAATGATCTCCAAAAAATGAAAGAGGATATTGGAGCCGTTCTTGGCATAGAGGCCGAGACAAGGACGCTAACCAGCCTTACGAGGATGGAGATCCTGGACCTGCACGAAATGGTAACGAGAGAAGACATCCTGGAGGCTTTTTCGTCGCAGCTACATCTCGCCATCGACCCAGAGGCAATAAAAAGCCTACGAGCAACGCACTTTGGCACCCAGAAGGCGATCATCAGCGTCCCCGCCACAGCCGCAAAAACGATCTTGAGCACCGGGAAAATAAAAATCGGTTGGAGAGTGTGCCGCATTAGGATAAACGAGGCACCTATCAAATGCTACCGTTGCCTGCGAACCGGGCACATAGCGGCTAAATGCACCGATACCACGGACAGAAGCAACTGGTGCATGAACTGTGGAGGCACCGACCACAAGGTGAGGGAGTGCAAAAATAGCACACACTGTTTCCTTTGCGAAGCAAGCGGGAGAGAAGAACATCCAGGAAGACAACTCTCCGCCAGCAGTATGAATAGGTACGTACAAATAAACCTCAATCACTGTGAGGCTGCCCAGCATCTACTCACACAGACCGTGCGCGAGGTGAACGCTGACGTAGCTCTAATCAGCGAGCCCTACAGACGGAAATCATGTTTTACCTGGACGTACAGCACCTCCGGCAAGGCAGCTATCTGGGCGTGTAGCACACCGGCACAGATGAGACAAATCAATCCCGCTGAACACTTTGTTAGAGCTCTAGTGTGCGGCAGGTGGACCTATAGCTGCTATCTACCCCCTAGTCTGGACATAGCTAGTTATGGTGCCGCTCTGGACGAGCTAGTCGCGGACGCCAGGGGCCATTGCCCCTTCGTTATTGCCGGCGACTTCAACGCATGGGCCATAGAATGGGGAAGCGCCTCAACCAACTCAAGAGGACGAGCACTATTGGAGGCCTTCGCCTCACTCGACGTCGCACGGCGACTCTGGTGATCCATAGATGCAACAAATCTTTCCATTTGTCGAGATCTCGATTTGCTGTTGCTTGGGAGTTTTGAAAAAAAAATTAGTTTAAAAGTAACGGACAAGTAGCGTACAGAGCGCCACCTGCCGGACTCAGGCCGGGGCCCCTTGCGTTTTCGAAAATTGATCAACACTATCAGCTGTTCCTATACGATGGGGTGAAGAAAGAGCTAGTGTTGCAGTATCAAAGCGCGGCGTGGTTTTGGAGAAATGTGGAATTTCTCTCACCCACACACTCAAAGGTCAAAAGGCCGGCTGTGAGAGGCGCGAAAAAAAAAGAATGCGGGTGACCCCCCTCCCTCGAGAGTCGTGGAAGCTGGAGTACCCAGGAAAAACCACGCTTGTGACAGCGGCGGTTTGACCACGGCGGGCAGGCAATACAGAGATGTCTGGCCCGATGAAGGTTTTGCCTCCTGGATGATCCTGGAAAATTATTTGCACGGGATACTGTTCTTTGTGTCAAAAACGTTGGAGCGATACGACGCAAAAGTACCGCACTTGTATGTATCAAAACTGAAATGGCCAAAACATACAATAAAAAGGAGGATGGCAAACCACCAGTACGCCACATCAACCAGAGCACCAAACTTGCTATAGCTCGAATGGCTGAACTGCACAAGCAGCTCTGCAAAAAATGGCTTGCAGGAGACACAGCTAAACGCAGATCGAAATGCGAAAAATCCGCCCAGACATCCCCCCTAAAAGTCAAGTCGGTACCTAGAGAAACCCCGAAACGACCAAGAGAAGAGGCGGCGTCGCAAAGAGCCACTCCACCTAAGCGACAAAGAGGTGGTGCTCGAAACAGATCAGCTGCTGTGGCCCAGCCAAAGATTAATTCAACTAGCCAAAATGAGAACACAGCCACCGGAACCACTGAGCCAGCAGAAAAGCTGGCCAACGAATGGCAAATGGTCACTCGCAAACGCGTAGCGAAGACACCTGCCCACAGAAATAGGCCAGACGCGATTCTGATAAAAGCTCAAGAAGGCTACTCCTACGCTCAAATCCTTGGCTTGGTAACCAGGAGAGTCGACGGCAAGCTAAACGAGATAAGGAGCAAAGTAAAGCGAGCGAGAAAAACAGCTACGGGCGAACTGCTGCTCGAACTAAATGGTGGCGGCGAATCAAACAGCAAACAACTGAAAGAGGAGATCAGCAGTGTACTGGGGCACAGGCAGCGGTACGAGCAGTTGGCGACGAAACTTGGATGGAAGTACGAGACCTAGACTGCCTGACCAACCAGGACGACATCATTGCTGCGATCAGGGCTGAACTGGGCAACGAAGACTGCCAAGTGACTGTTAGGAGTCTCCGACCCACTTACGGAGATACCCAGATGGCCATCTTAAGCATGCCACATGCCATCGCTTCCGCGCTGCTCAAAAAGAATACTCTCAAAGTAGGATGGACAAGCTGTCGACTTCGAGAAAGGCAGTCACAAAGGCGATGCTACAAATGTCTAAGCTTCGGGCACATTGCTGCCAAGTGCGTCAGCAAAGTTGACCGCACCAACTGGTGCTTAAAATGCGGAAACACAGACCACAAAGCTGCAACATGTGAAAACCAGCCGGTGTGCTTCAACTGCGTTGATGCAAAACGCCAGCCGACAAACCACTTCACTGGGAGTAGACGTTGCCCATTGGTTAAATCAGGAGCACAAACTAGCAAAGCAATATGAAGATGCTACAGCTAAATCTAAATCATTGCTCGGCGGCGCAAGATCTGCTAAAGCAGACCATACGCGAATTAAATGTCGACGTTGCTGTGCTGAGCGAGCCATACAGGACGTACGACGGCTGCGCATGGGCATGTCCGCAAAAAGGCGGCGATATGGGCTTGCGGCAAGGATGCACCAGCCATTGAACACGTGCATGGCAATGCAATGGTTTCGTACGGGCAAAACTAGGTGATCTGTGGCTATACAGCTGCTACCTTCCTCCAAGTTTACACCTCAGAGATTTTGAAAAAATACTGGACAACCTTGCTACAGACGCCAGACTAAAACGGAAAGTCATTATAGCAGGTGACTTTAATGCATGGTCGGAAGAATGGGGATGCAAATCATCGAATGCCAGAGGACGCACCATCTTGGAAGCTTTTGCGGCACTGGATCTGGCGGTCCTAAACATGGGCAGCGAATTGACCTTCAACAGAGCTGGTTATGGATCCATCATTGACTTGACGTTTGCGAGCAGCCAACTGTTTGGGGCTATCCAATGGAAGCTGTGCAACCACTACACTGGCAGTGACCATAATGCGATCTTATGCTTTCTCAATAACCACGCGCCACAAAACTCAGAAGTGTATAAGAAACGCAAAGCATATAAAGTGGACACGCTTAACCCAACAGTTTTCTCAGCAGCTCTGCATATCCCTACACTGGCTGGCGACGCCAACAAACACGCCGAAACTTTGATGTGTGCCATTACTGCAGGATGCGACAGCAGTATGCAAATTCGTAGAGGCCATAGCAGACACCAAACATCCGTGTACTGGTGGAACAACAGTATGGCAGAAGCGAGGAAAAGATGCCTACATGCAAGGCGATGCTACCAAAGGGCAAGAAGGGATGACGGCTTCACAAACCTGAGGCAGGAGTACTCCGACAAACGCAGAGAACTAAAGAAGCTAATTAAAGAGAGCAAAAGAAAATGCTTCAGCGATCTATGCGACGACGCCGACAAAGACATTTGGGGGATGGCCTACAAGGTGGCCGCCAAAAAACTAAATGCTATGAAGCCCTCTACGCCAAGTGAAGAGCGCATGTGCCATATCGGGGAAACTCTCTTCCCACACACGTCACATATAGAGCCAAGGACAGCCATCCAAAGAGCACCAAGTCAAGCCTGCCAGGTGAGCATAGAAGAGGTATTGCAGGCAGCGGCGCAGCTGCAGGACAAGAAATCCCCTGGCCCGGATGCTATTCCAAACAAAGCCTTAAAATTGGCCGTCCACCTAGAACCGGAGAAATGTGCAGAAGTTTTTGGTAAATGCATATCGGGGTGTACATTTCCGGACATCTGGAAAGTGCAAGATCTAGTGCTAATCCCAAAGCCAAACAAGCCATTAGAAGACCCTTCAGCCTATCGACCAATCTGCTTACTGGACTCAGCCGCCAAACTATTTGAGAAGCTTCTATGCAAAAGGCTGGAAATGGCTATCGCACAAGCTGGGGACCTCTCGCCTTCTCAATTTGGGTTCCGAAAGTCAAAGTCAACTATTCAAGCAATCTCATCAGTAGTTGACGTAGCGGCTAAAGCTATAGAGGGACAACGATGGAAAGGAGGGGATAAAAAATACTGCCTGATCACGACACTGGACGTTAAAAATGCGTTCAACTCTGCCAATTGGAGCCGCATTATTGATGCACTAAACAAGTTCCAAGTGCCCAAGCACCTCATATACATAGTTGAGGATTACTTCCGCAACCGAATCTTGCGGTACAACACAAACAATGGAGAACGCGTCTACGAGATTCGAGGTGGCGTACCACAGGGGTCTGTACTTGGTCCACTACTATGGAACACCATGTATGATGGCATCTTGCGAGTATCCCTCCCAACAGATTGTCGAATCATCGGATTTGCAGACGATGTGGCACTGGTAGTGGTAGCAAAACAACTGCGAGAGGCCGAGGAAAAGACAGTGACGTCAGTGGGCATTGCCAAACAGTGGCTGTCAGACGCAGGTCTCCAACTAGCAGACCAGAAAACGGAGGCAGTGCTTATAAGCAGCCGAAAAATCGTGGAGGTGGCAAAAATCGCGCTCGGCTCGTGCACCATTCAGTCGGCTAGAAGCATTGGGTACCTTGGAGTCCTCCTGGACACTCGCCTGTGCTTCAAGGAGCACTTGAAATACGCTAGCAAGAAGGCAGCAGATTTGGGGAAATCGTTAAACCGAATCATGCTAAACACGAGAGGCCCTAGGCAATTCCAAAGGAAGCTCCTGATGAACGTGGTTAAGTCCACCATGCTTTATGGGGCACCAGTCTGGGCAGAGGCCATGCAGCGGAAAACATATAGAATGGGCCTAGAATCGACGTACCGACTTGGCGCTCTACGGGTATGCCGTGGCTTTCGTACCATCTCGGACGATGCAGCACTTGTAATTGCAGGAATGGTGCCAATCGACATACTGGCGCGAGAATCGCAGACGATATTTAAATTTCGCCAAAGCATCGAGTGGACGACTTCGATCAAGCGGGAGATAAACGAAACTGTCAAAAGAGCAAGTATGGAAGAGTGGCAGACACGGTGGTCATCCTCCACAAAAGGCAGATGGACCCATAAACTCATCCCCAACATCCAGGAGTGGGCATATAGACGACACGGCGAACTAACGTTCGAACTGACACAAATGTTAAGCGGTCACGGCTGCTTTAGATCGTACCTACAGCGTTTTGGCCACGAAAACAGCGCAGAATGCGCGTGCCTACACGGTGTAGTCGAGAGTGCAGAGCACATAATATTCAAGTGCAGGAGATTCGAAGCAGCCCGAAAGAGACTAGAAGATTCGCTTCAAACAACCCCCACATCGTCAAACTTGGCGAAACAGATGTTATCTACGCAGTCGGCATGGTCAGCAGTTTGTGCATACGCAGCCGAAGTTATGAGCAAGCTGCGGGAGCTCGAAAGGAAGCGCAGCACTGGAGGGGTCCACTAAGCCCGCCATACAAGTCCTGCGACGCAATACCACAAGGCAGTTCCGCAGGATCCCAAATGGCTTTTCTTTTCTTTTCGTTTGTAGGCTTTCCCTTTTCTTTTTCTTCTCATCGCTAGCTCCAATGTAAATAATCCTGTTACCTACCTATCTACTGTTATTTTCTAACTAAAACTTTCAAATAAAATGAATTAAAAAAAAAAAAAATACACATACACATACACATACACATACACATACACATACACATACACATACACATACACATACACATACACATACACATACACATACACATACACATACACATACACATACACATACACATACACATACACATACACATACACATACACATACACATACACATACACATACACATACACATACACATACACATACACATACACATACACATACACATACACATACACATACACATACACATACACATACACATACACATACACATACACATACACATACACATACACATACACATACACATACACATACACATACACATACACATACACATACACATACACATACACATACACATACACATACACATACACATACACATACACATACACATACACATACACATACACATACACATACACATACACATACACATACACATACACATACACATACACATACACATACACATACACATACACATACACATACACATACACATACACATACACATACACATACACATACACATACACATACACATACACATACACATACACATACACATACACATACACATACACATACACATACACATACACATACACATACACATACACATACACATACACATACACATACACATACACATACACATACACATACACATACACATACACATACACATACACATACACATACACATACACATACACATACACATACACATACACATACACATACACATACACATACACATACACATACACATACACATACACATACACATACACATACACATACACATACACATACACATACACATACACATACACATACACATACACATACACATACACATACACATACACATACACATACACATACACATACACATACACATACACATACACATACACATACACATACACATACACATACACATACACATACACATACACATACACATACACATACACATACACATACACATACACATACACATACACATACACATACACATACACATACACATACACATACACATACACATACACATACACATACACATACACATACACATACACATACACATACACATACACATACACATACACATACACATACACATACACATACACATACACATACACATACACATACACATACACATACACATACACATACACATACACATACACATACACATACACATACACATACACATACACATACACATACACATACACATACACATACACATACACATACACATACACATACACATACACATACACATACACATACACAGACACAAAGTTTTGATACATACAAGTGCGGTACTTTTGCGTCGTATCGCTCCAACGTTTTTCGACACAAAGAACAGTATCCCGTGCAAATAATTTTTCCAGGTTCATCCAGGAGGCAAAACCTTTATCGGGCCAGACATCTCTGTATTGCCTGCCGCCGTGGTCAAACCGCCGCTGTCACAAGCGGGGTTTTTCCTGGGTACTCCAGCTTCCACGGCTCTCGAGGGAGGGGGGTCACCCGCATTCTTTTTTTTCGCGCCTCTCACAGCCGGCCTTTTGACCTTTGAGTGTGTGGGAGAGAGAAATTCCACATTTCTCCAAAACCACGCCGCGCCTTGATACTGCAAACACTAGCTCTTCTTCACCCCATCGTATAGGAACAGCTGATAGTGTTGATCAATTTTCGAAAACGCAAGGGGCCCCGGACTGAGTCCGGCAGGTGGCGCTCTGTACGCTACTTGTCCGTTACTTTTTAACTAATTTTTTCAAAACTCCCAAGCAACAGCAAATCGAGATCTCGACAAATGGAAAGATTTGTTGCATCCATGGATCACCAGAGTCGGCTGGAAGGGGCAGAATCCGAACTTCTTAGCGAAGATGCGATTTTTGGCAAGCGCTCCAGGCTAATGGAGTCACCAACACCTGCGATGGCAACACCTCGTCATGCACTAAGTCCAGACGCACAATCGGGCAACGATATATGCACAACGGTCACCCAAATCTACGAGCTGGACGAACTAGGAAAGCTTATAGCAGAAATGGCCAAAACATACAACAAAAAGGAGGATGGCAAACCACCAGTACGCCACATCAACCAGAGCACCAAACTTGCTATAGCTCGAATGGCTGAACTGCACGAGCAGCTCTGCAAAAAATGGCTTGCAGGAGACTCAGCTAAACGCAGATCGAAATGCGAAAAATCCGCCCAGACATCACCCCTCAAAGTCAAGTCGGTACCCAGAGAAACCCCGAAACGTCCAAGAGAAGAGGCGGCGTCGCAAAGAGCCACTCCACCTAAGCGACAAAGAGGTGGTGCTCAAAACAGATCAGCTGCTGTGGCCCAGCCAAAGATTAATTCAACTAGCCAAAATGAGAACACAGCCACCGGAACCACTGAGCCAGCAGAAAAGCTGGCCAACGAATGGCAAATGGTCACTCGCAAACGCGTAGCGAAGACACCTGCCCACAGAAATAGGCCAGACGCGATTCTGATAAAAGCTCAAGAAGGCTACTCCTACGCTCAAATCCTTGGCTTGGTAACCAGGAGAGTCGACGGCAAGCTAAACGAGATAAGGAGCAAAGTAAAGCGAGCGAGAAAAACAGCTACGGGCGAACTGCTGCTCGAACTAAATGGTGGCGGCGAATCAAACAGCAAACAACTGAAAGAGGAGATCAGCATTGTACTGGGGGCACAGGCAGCAGTACGAGCAGTTGGCGACGAAACTTGGATGGAAGTACGAGACCTAGACTGCCTGACCAACCAGGACGACATCATTGCTGCGATCAGGGTTGAACTGGGCAACGAAGACTGCCAAGTGACTGTTAGGAGTCTCCGACCCACTTACGGAGATACCCAGATGGCCATCTTAAGCATGCCACATGCAATCGCATCCGCGCTGCTCAAAAAGAATACTCTCAAAGTAGGATGGACAAGCTGTCGACTTCGAGAAAGGCAGTCACAAAGGCGATGCTACAAATGTCTAAGCTTCGGGCACATTGCTGCCAAGTGCGTCAGCAAAGTTGACCGCACCAACTGGTGCTTAAAATGCGGAAACACAGACCACAAAGCTGCAACATGTGAAAACCAGCCGGTGTGCTTCAACTGCGTTGATGCAAAACGCCAGCCGACAAACCACTTCACTGGGAGTAGACGTTGCCCATTGGTTAAATCAGGAGCACAAACTAGCAAAGCAATATGAAGATACTACAGCTAAATCTAAATCATTGCTCGGCGGCGCAAGATCTGCTAAAGCAGACCATACGCGAATTAAACGTCGACGTTGCTGTGCTGAGCGAGCCATACAGGACGTACGACGGCTGCGCATGGGCTGCGGACATAAACAAAAAGGCGGCGATATGGGCTTGCGGCAAGGATGCACCAGCCATTGAACACGTGCATGAGTCAAATGGCTTCGTACGGGCAAAACTAGGTGATCTGTGGCTATACAGCTGCTACCTTCCTCCAAGCTTACACCTCAGAGATTTTGAAAAAATACTGGACAACCTTGCTACAGACGCCAGACTAAAACGGAAAGTCATAATAGCAGGTGACTTTAATGCATGGTCGGAAGAATGGGGATGCAAATCATCGAATGCCAGAGGACGCACCATCTTGGAAGCTTTTGCGGCACTGGATCTGGCGGTCCTAAACATGGGCAGCGAATTGACCTTCAACAGAGCTGGTTATGGATCCATCATTGACTTGACGTTTGCGAGCAGCCAACTGTTTGGGGCTATCCAATGGAAGCTGTGCAACCACTACACTGGCAGTGACCATAATGCGATCTTATGCGTTCTCAATAACCACGCGCCACAAAACGCAGAAGTGTACAAGAAACGCAAAGCATATAAAGTGGACACGCTTAACCCAACAGTTTTCTCAGCAGCTCTGCATATCCCTACACTGGCTGGCGACGCCAACAAACACGCCGAAACTTTGATGTGTGCCATTACTGCAGGGTGCGACAGCAGTATGCAAATTCGTAGAGGCCATAGCAGACACCAATCATCCGTGTACTGGTGGAACAACAGTATTGCAGAAGCGAGGAAAAGATGCCTACATGCAAGGCGATGCTACCAAAGGGCAAGAAGGGATGACAGCTACACAAATCTGAGGCAGGAGTACTCCGACAAACGCAGAGAACTAAAGAAGCTAATTAAAGAGAGCAAAAGAAAATGCTTCAGCGATCTATGCGACGACGCCGACAAAGACATTTGGGGGATGGCCTACAAGGTGGCCGCCAAAAAACTAAATGCTATGAAGCCCTCTACGCCAAGTGAAGAGCGCATGTGTCATATCGTGGAAACTCTCTTCCCACACACGTCACATATAGAGCCAAAGACAGCCATCCAAAGAGCACCAAGTCAAGCCTGCCAGGTGAGCATAGAAGAGGTATTGCAGGCAGCGGCGCAGCTGCAGGACAAGAAATCCCCTGGCCCGGATGCTATTCCAAACAAAGCCTTAAAATTGGCCGTCCACCTAGAACCGGAGAAATTTGCAGAAGTTTTTGGTAAATGCATATCGGAGTGTACATTTCCGGACATCTGGAAAGTGCAAGATCTAGTGCTAATCCCAAAGCCAAACAAGCCATTAGAAGACCCTTCAGCCTATCGACCAATCTGCTTACTGGACTCAGCCGCCAAACTATTTGAGAAGCTTCTATGCAAAAGGCTGGAAATGGCTATCGCACAAGCTGGGGACCTCTCGCCTTCACAATTTGGGTTCCGAAAGTCAAAGTCAACTATTCAAGCAATCTCATCAGTAGTTGACGTAGCGGCTAAAGCTATAGAGGGACAACGATGGAAAGGAGGTGATAAAAAATACTGCCTGATCACGACACTGGACGTTAAAAATGCGTTCAACTCTGCCAATTGGAGCCGCATTATTGATGCACTAAACAAGTTCCAAGTGCCCAAGCACCTCATATACATAGTTGAGGATTACTTCCGCAACCGAATCTTGCGGTACAACACAAACAATGGAGAACGCGTCTACGAGATTCGAGGTGGCGTACCACAGGGGTCTGTACTTGGTCCACTACTATGGAACACCATGTATGATGGCATCTTGCGAGTATCCCTCCCAACAGATTGTCGAATCATCGGATTGGCAGATGATGTGGCACTGGTAGTGGTAGCAAAACAACTACGAGAGGCCGAGGAAAAGACAGTGACGTCAGTGGGCATTGCCAAACAGTGGCTGTCAGACGCAGGTCTCCAACTAGCAGACCAGAAAACGGAGGCAGTGCTTATAAGCAGCCGAAAAATCGTGGAGGTGGCAAAAATCGCGCTCGGCTCGTGCACCATTCAGTCGGCTAGAAGCATTAGGTACCTTGGAGTCCTCCTGGACACTCGCCTGTGCTTCAAGGAGCACTTGAAATACGCTAGCAAGAAGGCAGCAGATTTGGGGAAATCGTTAAACCGAATCATGCTAAACACGAGAGGCCCTAGGCAATTCCAAAGGAAGCTCCTGATGAACGTGGTTAAGTCCACCATGCTTTACGGGGCACCAGTCTGGGCAGAGGCCATGCAGCGGAAAACATACAGAATGGGCCTAGAATCGACGTACCGACTTGGCGCTCTACGGGTATGCCGTGGCTTTCGTACCATCTCGGACGATGCAGCACTTGTAATTGCAGGAATGGTGCCAATCGACATACTGGCGCGACAATCGCAGAAGACATTTAAATTTCGCCAAAGCATCGAGTGGACGACTTCGATCAAGCGGGAGATAAACGAAACTGTCAAAAGAGCAAGTATGGAAGAGTGGCAGACACGGTGGTCATCCTCCACAAAAGGCAGATGGACCCATAAACTCATCCCCAACATCCAGGAGTGGGCATATAGACGACACGGCGAACTAACGTTCGAACTGACACAAATGTTAAGCGGTCACGGCTGCTTTAGATCGTACCTACAGCGTTTTGGCCACGAAAACAGCGCAGAATGCACGTGGTGCCTACACGGGGTAGTCGAGAGTGCAGAGCATATAATATTCAAGTGCAGGAGATTCAAAGCAGCCCGTAAGAGACTAGAAGATTCGCTTCAAACAACCCCCACACCGTCAAACTTGGCGAAACAGATGTTATCTACGCAGTCGGCATGGTCAGCAGTTTGTGCATACGCAGCCGAAGTTATGAGCAAGCTGCGGGAGCTCGAAAGGAAGCGCAGCACTGGAGGGGTCCACTAAGCCCGCCATACAAGTCCTGCGGCGCAATACCACAAGGCAGTTCCGCAGGATCCCAAATGGCTTTTCTTTTCTTTTCGTTTGTAGGCTTTCCCTTTTCTTTTTCTTCTCATCGCTAGCTCCAATGTAAATAATCCTGTTACCTACCTATCTACTGTTATTTTCTAACTAAAACTTTCAAATAAAATGAATTAAAAAAAAAAAAAATACACATACACATACACATACACATACACATACACATACACATACACATACACATACACATACACATACACATACACATACACATACACATACACATACACATACACATACACATACACATACACATACACATACACATACACATACACATACACATACACATACACATACACATACACATACACATACACATACACATACACATACACATACACATACACATACACATACACATACACATACACATACACATACACATACACATACACATACACATACACATACACATACACATACACATACACATACACATACACATACACATACACATACACATACACATACACATACACATACACATACACATACACATACACATACACATACACATACACATACACATACACATACACATACACATACACATACACATACACATACACATACACATACACATACACATACACATACACATACACATACACATACACATACACATACACATACACATACACATACACATACACATACACATACACATACACATACACATACACATACACATACACATACACATACACATACACATACACATACACATACACATACACATACACATACACATACACATACACATATACATACACATACACATACACATACACATACACATACACATACACATACACATACACATACACATACACATACACATACACATACACATACACATACACATACACATACACATACACATACACATACACATACACATACACATACACATACACATACACATACACATACACATACACATACACATACACATACACATACACATACACATACACATACACATACACATACACATACACATACACATACACATACACATACACATACACATACACATACACATACACATACACATACACATACACATACACATACACATACACATACACATACACATACACATACACATACACATACACATACACATACACATACACATACACATACACATACACATACACATACACATACACATACACATACACATACACATACACATACACATACACATACACATACACATACACATACACATACACATACACATACACATACACATACACATACACATACACATACACATACACATACACATACACATACACATACACATACACATACACATACACATACACATACACATACACATACACATACACATACACATACACATACACATACACATACACATACACATACACATACACATACACATACACATACACATACACATACACATACAGACACACACACACATCAACTCGAGATGAGTTGCGATAGTTGCGTTCAGTTGGTCGGCACTCTTTTCTTATCGTTTTTCTTTCCGGTAACTAGAGTTTTTGACTGCGTTAAAGTATAATAGACATTAATTAGTGGCAGCGGCGCTCGGGTGCTCAACTCACGGTTTGTTCTGACTTGCCCGGTACGCCGCACTCAAGCCCTTTTTGTTAAAGGCACCCCGGCTGTCCCATCGGCCCGGTGATATCAGAGGGAGGTGCGCCATCACCAGCGGGGTCCCGCGCTTTTGGTCGTCATAGTGTGTGTTGGCGCCTCGCTCTCACGAGGTCGCACGCAAAAGGAGAAATCTCTCCATTTGCCTAGTCGCTTTCACCCGCTTTCGCCTGGCATCTTGCCACCTGCCAAACAGCTGCTGTCCAGCGAGGCCAGATCACCAAACTGCAGAACTTGCGTTAACAGCACCCCCAGCTACGCACATCAGCTGCTGCCTGCGCTAATTAAACTGCGATAGGCGACTCGGTAATAAAGGCATACTTTCCGGCGGCCAACTACAACCGAAAGCTCGGCTTATCCCAAGTGCAACATACTCTTTCGGAACAGGTGACACAAATCGAATTTTTAAATATCGACACCGCGACTGTCTAGTGGTTGTGGTGGTAGGGCGGTCTAGCGATCTACATACAGACGTGGGTTCAAATACCGGCCAAACCATCTGGAAGGAAACTTAAAATTTTCTTTTACTTTTAATTCTAACTCACCAACCAGAATTAAAATTTATCACTTGGACACGGAAACCCACCAACTGGTGTTGGCGTTGACTGATAAGTGATCGTTTCTGAAGGGGTGGTGCGTGGTTCAAATCACAGTGTGAGGGAGACTGGGAAGCTTGGACTGACTGTTGCAAACCAATTATATTTATTTTTTTGCTAACAACTAATTGTGACGAATCTGGAAGGCGAGGAGCTACAGGCGGCGTTCGGACGGCGCGGTGCCCTGCAACGGACTCCACCGCAGCAACACCAACAATGGGCAACTCCATGCAAATGGCCTCCCACTGCGGCAACCTCTCAGCCGCAGGCAACTGACGATGCAGCTGGTATCCCGAAGAGAGGAAGGGAGCCATCAAACACCCCAAGCCCCGGAGGAGGCGGCGACGCCCCCCCTAAGCGGGTAAGAGGTGCCACGGAACAGGGTAGCGGATGTGGAAAGGAACTTGCTGAGATGGGGCAACTTATCAAAGATATCATTGAAGCCACAACGTTGGGCGGCGATTCAAAGGTGCGCCACATCAACAACAAAATGAGAGGACAGTTTACCCAATTAAAGTCACTAATAGAAGCAGTTACAAAACAGCAGTTGAACCAGGATCACGATGCAACGCTACGAGGATGTTGTCCAAAATGTTGTGTGTCGACCGAGAGCAGATGTCAACAGACGGAACTGCTGTCCACTCCTCAACGGAAAAGTACGAGCACCCAAACGGTAAAACAAACATCAAGAGTGGATGATCCTGCCAATAGTAAAATTAATAGCGGCTTTAAGGTATCACGTGAGCCAGAATGGCAACGGGTCGAGCCAAAAAGAAACAAGGAGCCAACGAAGAAGAAAACCCAGCAACAGCAGAAACAGCCACTGAGACGAGAACGGTCAGAGGCCATTTTGGTCCACAGCACCGGGAACATTTCCTATAGTGAAATGCTAATGAAGGTTACCCGTAGCAAGGACGACAAAATGAAAGCTATAGGTGAACACGTTCGGATGGTTCGGCGAACGGCAAAAGGTGACCTACTCCTGGAGTTAAAGACAGGCAAAAATGATCTCCAAAAAATGAAAGAGGATATTGGAGCCGTTCTTGGCATAGAGGCCGAGACAAGGACGCTAACCAGCCTTACGAGGATGGAGATCCTGGACCTGGACGAAATGGTAACGAGAGAAGACATCCTGGAGGCTTTTTCGTCGCAGCTACATCTCGCCATCGACCCAGAGGCAATAAAAAGCCTACGAGCAACGCATTTTGGCACCCAGAAGGGGATCATCAGCGTCCCCGCCACAGCCGCAAAAACGATCCTGAGCACCGGGAAAATAAAAATCGGCTGGACAGTGTGCCGCATTAGGATAAACCGTTGCTACCGTTGCCTGCGAACCGGGCACATAGCGGCTAAATGCACCGATACCACGGACAGAAGCAACTGGTGCATGAACTGTGGAGGCACCGACCACAAGGTGAGGGAGTGCAAAAATAGCACACACTGTTTCCTTTGCGAAGCAAGCGGGAGAGAAGAAAGAGCACATAGAGCGGCCAGCGCCAGTTGCCCATCTGCAGCCATGACATCCAGGAAGACAACTCTCCGCCAGCAGTATGAATAGGTACGTACAAATAAACCTCAATCACTGTGAGGCCGCCCAGGATCTACTCACACAGACCGTGCGCGAGGTGAACGCTGATGTAGCTCTAATCAGCGAGCCCTACAGACGGAAATCAAGTTTTACCTGGACGTACAGCACCTCCGGCAAGGCAGCTATCTGGGCGTGTAGCACACCGGCACAGATGAGACAAATCAATCCCGCTGAACACTTCGTTAGAGCTCTAGTGTGCGGCAGGTGGACCTATAGCTGCTATCTACCCCCTAGTCTGGACATAGCTAGTTATGGTGCCGCTCTGGACGAGCTAGTCGCGGACGCCAGGGGCCATTGCCCCTTCGTTATTGCCGGCGACTTCAACGCATGGGCCATAGAATGGGGAAGCGCCTCAACCAACTCAAGAGGACGAGCACTATTGGAAGCCTTCGCCTGACTCGACGTCGCACTGCTTAATCACGGCTCTAGAAACACCTTTAGTCGCGCAGGTAGAGTTTCGGTAATAGACCTCACTTTCGTAAGTAGCGGTCTTTTCAGCAATTCCCGGTGGCGATTGGGAAATTTTTATACGGCAAGCGACCACGAAGCGATAATTTTCTCCACAGGCGAGCAGACCACAAGCGCGATGAACCCCTCACACGGCAGCAAAGCCTACAAAGTGGAAACGCTCAACACGCAGCTTTTCTCGGCAACCTTGGAAGGTATCCCCTTCCCCACGGATTCCGCCCAGAAAATGGCCTCCCGAGTGTCAGAGATGCTGTTGGCAGCCTGTGATGCAAGCATGGAGAGCTCAAAACCATACCGGCGACACCATCAGCCGACTTTCTGGTGGAACGCAACCATTGCCGACCTCAGGAGGACGTGCCTCTCAGCCAGGAGGCGCTTCCAAAGGGCAAGAAAGCGATCGGACATTGGCTGGCAAACGCTGCACCAGGAGTACCGTAAGACCAGAAAAAAATTAAAGAAGTGCATCCTATCCGCAAAGAGAGAGGTATTTCTGCAACTATGCGACTCTGCGGAGCACGATCCTTGGGGAAAAGCCTATAAGACTGTGGTGAAGAGGATATACGCCAACCGGCAAACTGCACCAACCGACGCCACTGAACTCTCTCGGGTGGTAAACTTACTTTTCCCGAGCAGACCAGACTCCCTTAGCTCAAGGTGACCATTCTTACCAATTAACTATGAGATCGAGCCGGTCTCAGTCGATGAGATAACCATGCTGGCCAGGACACTCAAGCCTGGGAAGGCTCCAGGACCAGACACCGTTCCTAACCGAGCCCTTAAGCTAGCCATGGCTCTTCGCCCTGAAATCTTTGCGGAGACTTTCAACCAGTGCCTGATGGAAGGAATTTTCCCTTATCAGTGGAAAATACAGAAATTAGTCCTACTACCGAAGCCTGGGAAACCGCCTGACGAGGCGTCATCATATAGACCAATCTGTCTTATAGACTCGGTAGGCAAAGTATTGGAAAAAATCATCTGCTCGAGGTTGAACAAGGCGATAACCGATAGTGGCGGCCTCTCTCCCAACCAATATGGATTTAGGAAGGCAAGGTCTACGGTGGATGCAATATCCAGGGTCGTCGACATTGCATCAAAGGCAACGGCGGGCTCGAGATGGAAGGGAGGCTCGAAACAATACTGCTTAGTGGTGACCCTTGACGTTAAAAACGCTTTCAACACAGCCGACTGGGGCCGCATCCTAGATGCTATTCAAAGGTTCAGCGTCCCAAAATACCTCACGGCGGCGATATGGAGCTTCTTCAAGGACAGGAAGCTGACCTATAACACCTCTACCGGTATGGCTCAGCGCGAAGTCTCCGCAGGAGTACCTCAAGGATCCGCCATTGGTCCTCTCCTGTGGAACACGATGTATGACGGGATCCTGCGTCTTCCAGTACCTAATGGGTGTGAGATCATCGGATTCGCAGACGACGTAGCGCTAGTCACCGTGGCTAAAGACCTAGCCACCACGGAGCAAGTCACATGCTCAGCGATAGAGATCATTTCGCGCTGGATTCGGTCCATGGGGTTGATGCTCGCAGCACACAAAACAGAAGCGGTACTGATAAGCAGTAGGAAGAAGGTCGAGGTGGCGGAAATCAGAGTAGAAGGATCAATGGTCGTATCTCAACGTGCCAGTAGATACCTTGGTGTATGGATCGACACACGCCTTTCCTTCCGGGAACATCTTCTTCAGACCCAAAAAAAGGCTGCTGAATCCGGGCGATCGCTAGCACGGATCATGCTGAACACACGTGGTCCTAAACAGATGCGGAGGCAGTTGCTATCAACGGTGGTAACATCAATCATCCTGTAGGGGGCTCAAATTTGGGTCTTAGCAATGAAGAAAGAGAGCTACGCCAAGGGAATTAGGGCAACGTACCGCCTATGTGCCATTAGAATCTGCTGTGCCTTTCGCACCGTCTCAGATGATGCCGCATTGGTAATCGCCGGCACACCGCCTATCGACCTCTTAGCGGAAGAAGTAAAGGCCATCGCACTAGCTACTAGCCGAGGCACCACTAAGAAGCAGGCGAAAATAGAGGCCAGGGACCATAGCATGGAAATGTGGCAAGCACGCTGGGATGCATCTAGCAAAGGAAGATGGACGCATCGCCTTATTCCCAACATCAGGCAGTGGGTCGCCAGGAAACAGGGGCAAGTGAACTTCCAGTTGACCCAAATCTTGAGTGGACATGGGTGTTTCGGGCAGTATTTACACAGGTTCGGACACGAACCTGCCCCGTACTGCCACACCTGCGGACCCCCCAAGCTGGAAGACGCCCATCATGTGCTGTTCGAGTGCGGACGCTTCGCTAAAGAGAGGGCTGCAGTGCAAGCGTTGTCCGATTCAAGGTTATCGGAAAGCAACCTGGTGGCATTCATGCTTTCAGACGACTCTGCGTGGGACGCGGTAAGCAATCTGGCGACTTGGATCACCCGTGAGCTGCGCCGATCGGAGAGGGATAGAGCAATGACAAGATAAAGTGATTCCCCGGCCCCGCGAAGCAATTCCCGTCGGGATGTCCCGCGTGGTTTGGTTATTCCGGTTTGTCGAGTCTGTTTTTTGTCCTGTTTTGGTCCTTTTTGTAAATAAATATAACGCTAGCTGTATTATTATTTAGGTTTATGTTAATATTGTGTAATAAAGGAATTAAAAAAAAAAAAACACACACACATACACATACACATACACATACACATACACATACACATACACATACACATACACATACACATACACATACACATACACATACACATACACATACACATACACATACACATACACATACACATACACATACACATACACATACACATACACATACACATACACATACACATACACATACACATACACATACACATACACATACACATACACATACACATACACATACACATACACATACACATACACATACACATACACATACACATACACATACACATACACATACACATACACATACACATACACATACACATACACATACACATACACATACACATACACATACACATACACATACACATACACATACACATACACATACACATACACATACACATACACATACACATACACATACACATACACATACACATACACATACACATACACATACACATACACATACACATACACATACACATACACATACACATACACATACACATACACATACACATACACATACACATACACATACACATACACATACACATACACATACACATACACATACACATACACATACACATACACATACACATACACATACACATACACATACACATACACATACACATACACATACACATACACATACACATACACATACACATACACATACACATACACATACACATACACATACACATACACATACACATACACATACACATACACATACACATACACATACACATACACATACACATACACATACACATACACATACACATACACATACACATACACATACACATACACATACACATACACATACACATACACATACACATACACATACACATACACATACACATACACATACACATACACATACACATACACATACACATACACATACACATACACATACACATACACATACACATACACATACACATACACATACACATACACATACACATACACATACACATACACATACACATACACATACACATACACATACACATACACATACACATACACATACACATACACATACACATACACATACACATACACATACACATACACATACACATACACATACACATACACATACACATACACATACACATACACATACACATACACATACACATACACATACACATACACATACACATACACATACACATACACATACACATACACATACACATACACATACACATACACATACACATACACATACACATACACATACACATACACATACACATACACATACACATACACATACACATACACATACACATACACATACACATACACATACACATACACATACACATACACATACACATACACATACACATACACATACACATACACATACACATACACATACACATACACATACACATACACATACACATACACATACACATACACATACACATACACATACACATACACATACACATACACATACACATACACATACACATACACATACACATACACATACACATACACATACACATACACATACACATACACATACACATACACATACACATACACATACACATACACATACTAACCAGTGCCTGAAGGAAGGTATATTCCCATCCCAATGGAAAGTCCAAAAACTGGTTCTCATCCCGAAGCCAGGTAAATCGACGGACGCAGACACAGCGTACAGGCCTATCTGCCTGATAGATTCTGTGGGCAAGATGTTCGAGAAGCTCATATCCTTGAGGCTCGACTCAGCCATCAGCGAGAATGGCGGGCTCAGTCCCAACCAATACGGCTTCCGTAAAGCCAGATCAACCTTGGACGCCATCAGCAGAGTTGTCAGCATTGCCTCCAATGCAATAGAGGGCACCCGGTGGCAGGGTGGTTCCAAAAAATACTGTCTTGTGGTCACCCTCGATATTAAAAACGCCTTCAACTCGGCTGACTGGGGTCGTATCCTCGACGCGATCCGGGAGCAAGGAGTCCCACCGTACCTCCACGCAGCTGTCTGGAGCTACTTTGAAGGGAGGACGCTCACGTACTCCACCTCCACTGGCGACGTACAAAGGGAAATCACAGCAGGAGTCCCCCAAGGTTCAGTGCTCGGACCACTTCTTTGGAACGCCATGTACGATGGAATTCTTCGGTTACCCCTACCAAGCGGCTGCGAACTGGTGGGCTATGCAGACGACGTGGCGATCGTCGTTGTGGCTAAGGACCTGCAAACCACAGAACAGCACGCAGCAGTCTCTATCATGGCCATCACAAGCTGGCTTCGGTCAATGGGTCTGTCGCTGGCGGCTCACAAGACGGAAGCTGTGCTTATAAGCAGCAGAAAACTAGTAGAGCAGGCTAGAGTTAACGTCGAGGGCACCACGATCACATCGAAACGCGCAATTCGATATCTTGGAGTCTGGCTCGATACGCGTCTCTGTTTTCGGGAGCACCTATCTCAGACGCAGATAAAAGCCGCTGAATCCAGCAGAGCTCTTGCAAGGATCATGATGAATACAAGGGGTCCCAAGCAGGCACGGCGACAACTACTATACAGTGTGGTGACGTCGATCATCCTATACGGAGCTCGGATCTGGGCTCCAGCGATGAAAACAGAGAGCTACGCCCGAGGTGCCCAGTCGACATACCGACTATGTGCCATTCGGATCTGCTGTGCGTTCCGCACAGTGTCGGATGACGCTGCTCTGGTTATTGCGGGCACGATTCCGATTGACCTCCTTGCAGAAGAGGCAAAAGCCATCTCTTCGGACGTCAGCCAAGGGATTCCAAGACAGCAGGCGAAGATGAAAGCCAGAGAGCAAAGTCTGCACAAATGGCAAGCGCGCTGGGACGCGTCAAAGAAGGGCAGGTGGACTCATCGTCTCATTCCCAACATCAATAACTGGGTGAACAGGAAACACGGCCAGGTGAACTACCAACTGACCCAAATACTGAGCGGTCATGGCTGTTTTGGACAGTACCTGTACAGGTTCGGGCACCAGCCATCTCCTCACTGTCACACTTGCGGTAGCCACACAGTGGAAGACACTCATCACGTGCTTTTTGAGTGCAAACGATTCGATAATGAGAGGGCGGAAGTGCAAGCCACGTCTGGAGTGCGGCTAGCAGAGTGCAACCTGGTGGCTTTTATGCTAACAGGTGACTCGGAATGGAACGCAGTCAACAAGCTGGCTGGCTGTATAACTCGTGAGCTCCGACGATCAGAGAGAGAGAGAGCGAATGCAGGATAACCTGAACTCCCGCCCCCGCGACGCAATTCCCACAGGGATGTCCCGCGGGTCCTGGTCTTCACATAAATCTTGCCTTCACTCACTATATTCCTACTTAGTATTTTTAATGTTAACTGTTAGTTCTATGTTATAATAAATGAATTAAAAAAAAAAAAAAAAAAAAAAACACATACACATACACATACACATACACATACACATACACATACACATACACATACACATACACATACACATACACATACACATACACATACACATACACATACACATACACATACACATACACATACACATACACATACACATACACATACACATACACATACACATACACATACACATACACATACACATACACATACACATACACATACACATACACATACACATACACATACACATACACATACACATACACATACACATACACATACACATACACATACACATACACATACACATACACATACACATACACATACACATACACATACACATACACATACACATACACATACACATACACATACACATACACATACACATACACATACACATACACATACACATACACATACACATACACATACACATACACATACACATACACATACACATACACATACACATACACATACACATACACATACACATACACATACACATACACATACACATACACATACACATACACATACACATACACATACACATACACATACACATACACATACACATACACATACACATACACATACACATACACATACACATACACATACACATACACATACACATACACATACACATACACATACACATACACATACACATACACATACACATACACATACACATACACATACACATACACATACACATACACATACACATACACATACACATACACATACACATACACATACACATACACATACACATACACATACACATACACATACACATACAAATGACACACGATGAGATAGTTGCGATAGTTGCGTT
This sequence comes from Drosophila emarginata, assembly GCA_037075365.1. Taxonomy (NCBI): domain Eukaryota; kingdom Metazoa; phylum Arthropoda; class Insecta; order Diptera; family Drosophilidae; genus Drosophila; species Drosophila emarginata. The sequence continues at coordinate 7,668,213 of JBAMCD010000324.1, forward strand.
CAGTTGGTCGGCACTCTTTTCTTATCGTTTTTCTTTCCGGTAACTAGAGTTTTTGACTGCGTTAAAGTATAATAGACATTAATTAGTGGCAGCGGCACTCGGTTGCTTAACTCACGGTTTGTTCTGACTTGCCCGGTACGCCGCACTCAAGCCCTTTTTGTTAAAGGCACCCCGGCTGTCCCATCGGCCCGGTGATATCAGAGGGAGGTGCGCCATCACCAGCGGGGTCCCGCGCTTTTGGTCGTCATAGTGTGTGTTGGCGCCTCGCTCTCACGACGTCGCACGCAAAAGGAGAAATCTCTCCATTTGCCTAGTCGCTTTCACCCGCTTTCGCCTGGCATCTTGCCACCTGCCAAACAGCTGCTGTCCAGCGAGGCCAGATCACCAAACTGCAGAACTTGCGTTAACAGCACCCCCAGCTACGCACATCGGCTGCTGCCTGCGCTAATTAAACTGCGATAGGCGACTCGGTAATAAAGGCATACTTTCCGGCTGCCAACTACAACCGAAAGCTCGGCTTATCCCAAGTGCAACACACTCTTTTGGAACAGGTGACACAAATCGAACTTTTAAATATCGACACCGCAACTGTCTAGTGGTTGTGGTGGTAGGGCGGTCTAGCGATCTACATACAGACGTGGGTTCGAATACCGGCCAAACCATCTGGAAGGGAACTTAAAATTTTCTTTTATTTTTTAATTCTAACTCACCAACCAGAATTAAAAAAGAATTAAAATTTATCACTTGGACACGGAAACCCACCAACTGGTGTTGGCGTTGACTGATAAGTGATCGTTTCTGAAGGGGTGGTGCGTGGTTCAAATCACAGTGTGAGGGAGACTGGGAAGCTTGGACTGACTGTTGCAAACCAATTATATTTATTTTTTTGCTAACAACTAATTGTGACGAATCTGGAAGGCGAGGAGCTACAGGCGGCGTTCGGACGGCGCGGTGCGCTGCAACGGACTCCACCGCAGCAACACCAACAATGGGCAACTCCATGCAAATGGCCTCCCAATGCGGCAACCTCTCAGCCGCAGGCAACCGACGATGCAGCTATCCCGAAGAGAGGAAGGGAGCCATCAAACACCCCAAGCCCCGGAGGAGGCGGCGACGCCCCCCCTAAGCGGGTAAGAGGTGCCACGGAACAGGGTAGCGGATGCGGAAAGGAACTTGCTGAGATGGGGCAACTTATCAAAGAAATCATTGAAGCCACAACGTTGGGCGGCGATTCAAAGGTGCGCCACATCAACAACAAAATGAGAGGACAGTTTACCCAATTAAAGTCACTAATAGAAGCAGTTACAAAACAGCAGTTAAACCAGGATCACGATGCAACGCTACGAGGATGTTGTCCAAAATGTTGTGTGTCGACCGAGAGCAGATGTCAACAGACGGAACTGCTGTCCACTCCTCAACGGAAAAGTACGAGCACCCAAACTGTAAAACTAACATCAAGAGTGGATGATCCTGCCAATAGTAAAATTAATAGCGGCTTTAAGGTATCACGTGAGCCAGAATGGCAACGGGTCGAGCCAAAAAGAAACAAGGAGCCAACGAAGAAGAAAACCCAGCAACAGCAGAAACAGCCACTGAGACGAGAACGGTCAGAGGCCATTTTGGTCCACAGCACCGGGAACATTTCCTATAGTGAAATGCTAATGAAGGTTACCCGTAGCAAGGACGACAAAATGAAAGCTATAGGTGAACACGTTCGGATGGTTCGGCGAACGGCAAAAGGTGACCTACTCCTGGAGTTAAAGACAGGTAAAAATGATCTCCAAAAAATGAAAGAGGATATTGGAGCCGTTCTTGGCACAGAGGCCGAGACAAGGACGCTAACCAGCCTTACGAGGATGGAGATCCTGGACCTGGACGAAATGGTAACGAGAGAAGACATCCTGGAGGCCTTTTCGTCGCAGCTACATCTCGCCATCGACCCAGAGGCAATAAAAAGCCTACGAGCAACGCACTTTGGCACCCAGAAGGCGATCATCAGCGTCCCCGCCACAGCCGCAAAAACGATCTTGAGCACCGGGAAAATAAAAATCGGCTGGACAGTGTGCCGCATTAGGATAAACGAGGCACCTATCAAATGCTACCGTTGCCTGCGAACCGGGCACATAGCGGCTAAATGCACCGATACCACGGACAGAAGCAACTGGTGCATGAACTGTGGAGGCACCGACCACAAGGTGAGGGAGTGCAAAAATAGCACACACTGTTTCCTTTGCGAAGCAAGCGGGAGAGAAGAAAGAGCACATAGAGCGGCCAGCGCCAGTTGCCCATCTGCAGCCATGACATCCAGGAAGACAACTCTCCGCCAGCAGTATGAATAGGTACGTACAAATAAACCTCAATCACTGTGAGGCCGCCCAGGATCTACTCACACAAACCGTGCGCGAGGTGAACGCTGATGTAGCTCTAATCAGCGAGCCCTACAGACGGAAATCATGCTTTACCTGGACGTACAGCACCTCCGGCAAGGCAGCTATCTGGGCGTGTAGCACACCGGCACAGATGAGACAAATCAATCCCGCTGAACACTTCGTTAGAGCTCTAGTGTGCGGCAGGTGGACCTATAGCTGCTATCTACCCCCTAGTCTGGACATAGCTAGTTATGGTGCCGCTCTGGACGAGCTAGTCGCGGACGCCAGGGGCCATTGCCCCTTCGTTATTGCCGGCGACTTCAACGCATGGGCCATAGAATGGGGAAGCGCCTCAACCAACTCAAGAGGACGAGCACTATTGGAAGCCTTCGCCTCACTCGACGTCGCACTGCTTAATCACGGCTCTAGAAACACCTTTAGTCGCGCAGGTAGAGGTTCGGTAATAGACCTCACTTTCGTAAGTAGCGGTCTTTTCAGCAATTCCCGGTGGCGATTGGGAAATTTTTATACGGCAAGCGACCACGAAGCGATAATTTTCTCCACAGGCGAGCAGACCATGAGCGCGATGAACCCCTCACACGGCAGCAAAGCCTACAAAGTGGAAACGCTCAACACGCAGCTTTTCTCGGCAACCTTGGAAGGTATCCCCTTCCCCACGGATTCCGCCCAGAAAATGGCCTCCCGAGTGTCAGAGATGCTGTTGGCAGCCTGTGATGCAAGCATGGAGAGCTCAAAACCATACCGGCGACACCACCAACCGACTTTCTGGTGGAACGCAACCATTGCCGACCTCAGGAGGACGTGCCTCTCAGCCAGGAGGCGCTTCCAAAGGGCAAGAAAGCGATCGGACATTGGCTGGCAAACGCTGCACCAGGAGTACCGTAAGACCAGAAAAAAATTAAAGAAGTGCATCCTATCCGCAAAGAGAGAGGTATTTCTGCAACTATGCGACTCTGCGGAGCACGATCCTTGGGGAAAAGCCTATAAGACTGTGGTGAAGAGGATATACGCCAACCGGCAAACTGCACCAACCGACGCCACTGAACTCTCTCGGGTGGTAAACTTACTTTTCCCGAGCAGACCAGACTCCCTTAGCTCAAGGCGACCATTCTCACCAATTAACTATGAGATCGAGCCGGTCTCAGTCGATGAGATAAACATGCTGGCCAGGACACTCAAGCCTGGGAAGGCTCCAGGACCGGACACCGTTCCTAACCGAGCCCTTAAGCTAGCCATGGCTCTTCGCCCTGAAATCTTTGCGGAGACTTTCAACCAGTGCCTGATGGAAGGAATTTTCCCTTACCAGTGGAAAATACAGAAATTAGTCCTACTACCGAAGCCTGGGAAACCGCCTGACGAGGCGTCATCATATAGACCAATCTGTCTTATAGACTCGGTAGGCAAAGTATTGGAAAAAATCATCTGCTCGAGGTTGAACAAGGCGATAACCGACAGTGGCGGCCTCTCTCCCAACCAATATGGATTTAGGAAGGCAAGGTCTACGGTGGATGCAATATCCAGGGTTGTCGACATTGCATCAAAGGCAACGGCGGGCTCGAGATGGAAGGGAGGCTCGAAACAATACTGCTTAGTGGTGACCCTTGACGTTAAAAACGCTTTCAACACAGCCGACTGGGGCCGCATCCTAGATGCTATTCAAAGGTTCAGCGTCCCAAAATACCTCACGGCGGCGATATGGAGCTTCTTCAAGGACAGGAAGCTGACCTATAACACCTCTACCGGTATGGCTCAGCGCGAAGTCTCCGCAGGAGTACCTCAAGGATCCGCAATTGGTCCTCTCCTGTGGAACACGATGTATGACGGGATCCTGCGTCTTCCAGTACCTAATGGGTGTGAGATCATCGGATTCGCAGACGACGTAGCGCTAGTCACCGTGGCTAAAGACCTAGCCACCACGGAGCAAGTCACATGCTCAGCGATAGAGATCATTTCGCGCTGGATTCGGTCCATGGGCTTGATGCTCGCAGCACACAAAACAGAAGCGGTACTGATAAGCAGTAGGAAGAAGGTCGAGGTGGCGGAAATCAGAGTAGAAGGATCAATGGTCGTATCTCAACGTGCCATTAGATACCTTGGTGTATGGATCGACACGCGCCTTTCCTTCCGGGAACATCTTCTTCAGACCCAAAAAAAGGCTGCTGAATCCGGGCGATCGCTAGCACGGATCATGCTGAACACACGTGGTCCTAAACAGATGCGGAGGCAGTTGCTATCAACGGTGGTAACATCAATCATCCTGTACGGGGCTCAAATTTGGGCCTTAGCAATGAAGAAAGAGAGCTACGCCAAGGGAATTAGGGCAACGTACCGTCTATGTGCCATTAGAATCTGCTGTGCCTTTCGCACCGTCTCAGATGATGCCGCATTGGTAATCGCCGGCACACCGCCTATCGACCTCTTAGCGGAAGAAGTAAAGGCCATCGCACTAGCTACTAGCCGAGGCACCACTAAGAAGCAGGCAAAAATAGAGGCCAGGGACCATAGCATGGAAATGTGGCAAGCACGCTGGGATGCATCTAGCAAAGGAAGATGGACGCATCGCCTTATTCCCAACATCAGGCAGTGGGTCGCCAGGAAACAGGGGCAAGTGAACTTCCAGTTGACCCAAATCTTGAGTGGACATGGGTGTTTCGGGCAGTATTTACACAGGTTCGGACACGAACCTGCCCCGTACTGCCACACCTGCGGACCCCCCAAGCTGGAAGACGCCCATCATGTGGTGTTCGAGTGTGGACGCTTCGCTAAAGAGAGGGCTGCAGTGCAAGCGTTGTCCGATTCAAGGTTATCGGAAAGTAACCTGGTGGCATTCATGCTTTCAGACGACTCTGCGTGGGACGCGGTAAGCAATCTGGCGACTTGGATCACCCGTGAGCTGCGCCGATCGGAGAGGGATAGAGCAATGACAAGATAAAGTGATTCCCCGGCCCCGCGAAGCAATTCCCGTCGGGATGTCCCGCGTGGTTTGGTTATTCCGGTTTGTCGAGTCTGTTTTTGTCCCGTTTTGGTCCTTTTTGTAAATAAATATAACGCTAGCTGTATTATTATTTAGGTTTATGTTAATATTGTGTAATAAAGGAATTAAAAAAAAAAAAAAAAAAAAAAAAAACACATACACATACACATACACATACACATACACATACACATACACATACACATACACATACACATACACATACACATACACATACACATACACATACACATACACATACACATACACATACACATACACATACACATACACATACACATACACATACACATACACATACACATACACATACACATACACATACACATACACATACACATACACATACACATACACATACACATACACATACACATACACATACACATACACATACACATACACATACACATACACATACACATACACATACACATACACATACACATACACATACACATACACATACACATACACATACACATACACATACACATACACATACACATACACATACACATACACATACACATACACATACACATACACATACACATACACATACACATACACATACACATACACATACACATACACATACACATACACATACACATACACATACACATACACATACACATACACATACACATACACATACACATACACATACACATACACATACACATACACATACACATACACATACACATACACATACACATACACATACACATACACATACACATACACATACACATACACATACACATACACATACACATACACATACACATACACATACACATACACATACACATACACATACACATACACATACACATACACATACACATACACATACACATACACATACACATACACATACACATACACATACACATACACATACACATACACATACACATACACATACACATACACATACACATACACATACACATACACATACACATACACATACACATACACATACACATACACATACACATACACATACACATACACATACACATACACATACACATACACATACACATACACATACATACACACAGTGTTGATTCAGTCGGTTGCTTTTCCACGGCGGCTCCATAAACTTTGCGTTTTCTTGTGTTCCCGTATTGCCTGCTCTGTGGAAAGGAGTTTTAAACCCTAGTTCGAGATCCAGTCGGGCCTGTTCTACTCACGGTTTGCCCCGGCTGCCCCTGCGGTACGTGTTCTGTGTCCCTGGACATATACGTTGACCAGGTTGCGTCGTCGTCGGTGAGGGGTGCGGCATCGCCCAGAGGGGTCCCGCGCTTTTGGTCTTGCATGTGTTGGTAGATCGAATCCGCTCCCACCCACAAAAATTTTCTCCACTTTCCGGCACTCTCACCCACGCCTTTTACTTTGGTACCAGCCAATCAGCTGGCGTACGGGTAGCCAGATCAGTGAGAGCTTCGCGTTTACAGCACCTCTTTTGCTGTGCACTTACCAGCTGCACCTAAAGGAAAGAAAGCTCGCCAAAAGCTTTCACGATCCCCAGACCAATAAGTGCAGCAAACGTTCAGAACCCGAAAATATAAATAAGACATTTGATCCCAACTAATCAAACACAACCGGTGGTGCTGCTGGCATAGCGTCTGCCAGCGATATTGGCCAGTCCGCGGTTCAAATCACGGACGAGACATTTTAAAGAATCTCGTTTTTCTTTCTTCTTCCCCCAATTAATTTTTTCCCAAATATATCTCCAATTACCAAACAAAAATATACACTAAATAAATCAAAATAAACCAAAAAATAGAAAATCCAAATTAAAACAATTAAAACAGAAAAATCTTCCACGCTCCCAAAACCACCTCCTCCCACTTTCTCACACCTTCCCGCCCAGCGGTGGAGGGCGACGAGTACCAGGCGGTGTTTGGCCGGCGCG